>CABFOV010000253.1:172456-241127 GCA_902141375.1 Timema poppense
CCCCCCCCCCCAACTATCCTATAAATACACGTTGATTTAGCTTCTAAGCTCAGCCTCAAACATTATGGAGAATTTAAAACATCAATTTTTGGCCATCATCAGTGGCCCTTCCGGCTGTTGAAAGTCACATTTTGTAGCCGACTTTATCCGTCACTTGGACAAAATGTGTGATGTTAAATTTGATAAAATCACCTGGTATTATGCTTTATGGCAACCGGGATTCAAACAAGATGAGTCAAGTCCCCGCGTCATATTCTGTAAGGGTTTGCTGAAAATGGAAGACACCTGTAATAACTCTTCACACCTGATTATCCTAGACGACCTGATGGAGGAGGACAATGCTGTGGTCGTCGATCTTTTCACCAATGGATGCCACCATCAAAATATATCCGTCATGTAACTTAAACAAAATATATTCTACCAGTCAAGGGCCAAAGATATATTTTCTTAAACTCTCATTATATTGTACTTTTTAAAAATACCATGGATAAGGATTAGATTCAACACTTTGCACTTCAAGTCTGTCCTGAAAACCCCCATGTTTTACAAGAAGCTTACTCTGATGCTACAAGTACTCACCACGGGGATATTTTGTTAGATGTTAAACAAGGTACACCCGAAGTGTTCAAATATAGATCCCTCACAGATGTAGGGTGCTGCGTGTACCTACCACGCCAACGCTATTAAAAAAACACCGACACATCCCGATTACAGATCATTTCATAACTATAAGTCCCAAAGTGCCGAAGCAGGCCCCTCAGTTGCGTGCGATGCATCGAATGAACCACATAAACTTGTCGTCTTGCTGAAAACGGCAGACAAGAAACTAATTGACTGTTTGCGAGTGTGGCTACAACACTTCAAAAGGAAGGGTGCCGTTGAAAATTGCGATAAATAAAAAGTTACGTACTCACAAGCAGGTGTTGTTCAAGCTGGTCAAACAAGATGAACACTGGAAAAAGAAGAGATGATTACTCATTCAGGAAGGGAGAGCTTTCTTTCCCTTACTTTTAGCCCCGTTAATCAGCGGTGTCCACGATTCTTTACTCAATAAGTAGATAATGGAAAACACGAAAAAGATGATATTGGTGACCCCGGAAACATAACACTGTGACGAGCAGCACCACCAACCAGTGACATAGGCCACAAATATAATAATCTCCAAGCTGGACCAGGAATTGGAAAATATACTTGCCTCAAAACTTGACGACAAGTCTAAATGGACTTTATACCAACCAAGACTACAGTGCTATTTACACTTTAGTCAAAACTCTCCATGGCCTAAAAATACCACCACCACTCCTGGAGTGTCTGTATTTCCCATTCACGCTGTGCTCAATACTTTATATGTACAAGCACGTAAAAAAGCTGAACTTTTACTAGATCATAATATTTCCCGAGGTAGTATATCTAGGGACGAGAACGGGGAAGTGAGTATTCAGGATATGACTCTCCGTGGATCCACTATTGTGGATTTAATCAACGATCTTGTCAGAAAAAGAAGACACAGTGAGCCGTCTGAGTGGCGAGAGTTTCTCACGGCGATTCAAAAAATAAACGTTCCGAAAGAATTTATTGTAAATCCGAAAAGGTTGGCGACAATTAGAGATCTGACACCCGTACCTCAAACACTTACACCATCGCAACACCCTAAGAAGAAGAATTTGAAAAGGGTGAACAAGAAAAGGTGGCTGCGTTTCAGAGCTTAATTGCCCATTTAGCCGGCATCTACTAAGAACCTTCTCATCTTTCAGGGTTTGCAGGGGCGGCATCACTCATAAATTCGCCTAAGAAAGAACCCGACCAAGTACGAGAATGACTTCATGCGCAGGACGCTTATACCATACACAAACATGTGATAAATTCTCCACGCAACAAGTACGTGATGTCAAACATTGACGATCTCTGGCAAGACGATCTCAACGATATGCGAAGTCTCTGAAAATAACCGACGGTGCACTGTACTTGCTCACCATCAGCGACGTGTTTAGCAATATGGCCTGGGTGAGGTCGTTTCGATCCAAAACGAGGAACTTCGTGAGAGACGCCTTTCGGGACATTTTCAAACAAAGTGGTCGTAAACCTCTATGGTTACAGATGGACAAGGGGACAAAGTTCACGGCACGTCTAGTCCAGAAATTTCTCAAGCAAGAAGGCATGCATTACACGACCACTTATAATCCTGACGTGAAAGCGACCATCATGGAACGATTCATAAGAAATCCTTAAGGGCGCACGTGGTGCTATTTTACAAAAAATAACACGTACCTGTTTGTGAACGTCCTCCAAGATCTCTAAGACGCTTACGCAAAACATTACAGTATCAAAATGGCACTCACCGACGTATCAGAAACCAATGCGATTCAAGTCAGATATAATCTATACGGCAAACGGCGCCCAAACTCGAATAGTGCGCCGAAAATTAAAGTTATTGACATGGTGCGTATTAGCAAATAAAAATGCTGTGTGAAAAGGGCTACGAAAGTAATTGGAGCGAAGAAATTTTCAAAGTCAACTGTTTCGTATTACGGCAACAAGTCGTCTAACGGCTGACTAATCTTGACGGCGAGGAGATGGAGGAAATGTTTTACAAGCCCGCATTGCAACGCGTATTTCTTCCCGAAACATTTAAATTTGATAACATACTATATGTCAAAGGTAAAGGCACCAGAAAGAAAGTTTAGATGCATTGGAAAGGTTACCCCAATAAGTTTAATTCTTGTATTTCTATCATTTACATCAGCCCCTTACCCAGAAGAGCCAGTTCTACATCATTTTGCCAAGCGACAGCCCTATGGGATATTTCCCAAAAAATACCCCCGTTAACTTCACCACGCAACTACCCTATCGTCTTACACCTGAAAGCCAGTGGAAAGTCACTCTCGCCAAATTCCAATATCCGTGTTCTTTCACCACCGTATCCGGGGGCCAAAATATTTAATGGTACAACTGTTGAACGCTAACGGCGTTGAACAAATATTCAAGGATCACACCCCTCCTGGAAACTACAGCACAATTAATGAATTAATCAAAGTCCTAAATGAAGTAGAGGCGTTTAAAGAAAATTTCGGAGTCATATTCAAGTACACAAACGGCCCAAAAATTGGAAGTTGTTTCTTTTTCACCAAAAATATACAGCCGCTGACTCTCTAAAATCAACTAAGTCTACAGCTCGGTTTCGATCCTCAGACTAATCTGATAAAAATCCCAAAGTCACCTTACGCCACCAACATTCTACTAAGCAAATTTACATCTATATGGACATCGACGTTCCTCAGCCCGTGGGTGACATTATGGCACCGCTTTTACGTATCGTCTGTATCAACAACATAAACGATCTCTACGGCATATATAATACATTTAGCAATGAATCGTTGCAATACATGCCCATACTTAGAAGGAAAATTGAAAGCCTGGATATCAATATAAGAACATACACTAGTGATCATAAATCATTCAAGTTTGGAAAAGTTTGTGTGAAACTTCATTTTAGACGCTGCTCAACATGAACTGTATTTATAAAAGATACTACGTCAACCAGGTTGGAACAGGAATATCTTCGATCTACCACGTTTTCCCCTATCAACGTGGGCACGGATTAGGATGTTTTTTCAGCAGCCTTTTCAAGAGCGTCGTAAATATACTGAGAAGTGGTGCTAAAGCCATTGGAATACAGGGTCTTAACACGCGTATCAACGGTCTTTACAACGTCGCCAGTAGGTGTCGTCCTTTCAAAGAGGCTCTATGGCAGCGTATTGGTGAGGTTGTAACAAATCTGAAACGCAAGTCGGAGCAATAGATCGACACACTGATGACCGACTCAGGCTATAAAGGGCGTCGTAAGAACCACCGAAATCAGTATTCAGTCGTTGATCGACGTATAAAGTTCAAGAAATAACTTTAGATATTTTCAGTTGAAATGTCGTTTCTACAACCCCAGTCCTGCGAGTGTGTCAGCAGTGAACTCGATATCTTTTCCGTCCCATCAACGCAAACCAGTCTTTAAAGTGGGAAATGACTCCATTATAAACCTGTCTCTTCCCTCACCGATGATTCGCCCATCTAACTTACCGTAACCGGTCAAGGCGAGTTCTGTATCGATTTCAACAGACTATACTCTATCTCAGGGGGGTCATTATGAAACCCGAAGGTAGCGCTTTCACAAAGGTGGATCAAATCGCTATCGTCAACAACTGGTTTTCTTCGCTATTTACGCAGATGTATGTGTTTTTAAACCGAAACTAGTCTCACCACCCAGCAACACGTATGATTATAGATCGTACATTAAGATGCTGCTCAATTACAACAGTGACGCCAAGACCACACATTTGACTTGCGGTCTGTGGTTCGAAGACAGTACCGGAAACTTTGGGGATGATAACGCTGGCAACAAGGGATTTGAGGCCCGGTGCAGTCTCATCGCAAAAAGTAATACGGTTGATTTTTTGTAATATCTACACGGTGATGTGTTTAACCAAGAAAAATACCATTTGAACGGCATTGAACTTAAAGTCAAGGTTGTCCTTTATAGAGACGGGTTTAGTCTTATGGCCGTCCCTGAACTCCATCACTTTAAGGTTCACATCGCTGAAGCTGGCCTTCTAGTGCGACGTGTCAAAGAAGCACCTTCTATACGTATGGCACATGCCAAGGCATAAACGTCAGCCCCGCAAAGTATCCCATCACCCCCGTGGAAGTAAAAACGCAGACTAATCTAAAAGGTGTGATAGGGAAATCACTGGACAACGTATTCACCGAACAATTACCCAAACGATGCATCGTGGGATTTGTATCAAACGCTCTACTCAATGGGGACGCCACCAAGAACCCGTTCATCTTCCAAACCTATGGCATGAACCGTTTCTCTCTGTAAGTGGACGTGTAACAAGTGCCGTCGAGACCGCTGCAGTCATATTTTTCAAACGGCATCTATTTCATGTCCTACCACACACATTTTTTTTGGAACGCGTATCCATTTCATGAACGAAGGTCGCGAGCTCACACAGGAAGCCTTCCCTAAGGGATACCATCTCATGGCTTTTGATCTCACACCTAATCTGTCCACCCGTATGACATCGCATTGGAATTTAAAGTGGCATGGCTCTCTGAGCATTGAAGTGAGCTTCACCAGAGCCCTCACCGAAACCGTCTACTGTATCGTTTATGGGGAATTTGCCAATATCATCACCATCGAAATTGACAGAAACGTCGTGACAGATTAGGGAGTTAATATAAGCAATTTCCCACCCGTTACACTCGTCATTGTGGATTTCCAGAGATTCATCGACGACAACAAAGTGTTTATCGTCAAGGAACTGAGTATTTTATCTGTATGCGGTACAATACTTCAAAATTGGGTTTTTAAACCCCCTTACGGCATCGAGGAACTTTCAGCTGCTGCTAAAAATCAAGCTGACTATATCGTCAACAAACTACAATTTATTATTCCCTGGGAAAGCGGTGATGTGTATTAAGGCCTGCTCGAATCTCTCATCTCCGTCGTAGATCTGTACGACAGAGGTTGTTCGTCTTTGAATACACTTAAATTTGGCCGCGCGATGTGCATGGTACATAAATCTGTATGGAATTTCTGTTTTGTCCCCATCGTTTGGAGACTTCGACATTGAATGATTGAAGAGGGACACGTACACCATAAGACGTACGCTGAAAACAAACCCGGGGCTCGGTTATTTACATAAGGGTGTTTTCCCTGTTGATCAACTACCAGCCAGATTAGCTCAACCTGCTGCTCTCGTTATCAACACTGATCCA
The DNA here is from genome assembly GCA_902141375.1 of Timema poppense. Lineage (NCBI taxonomy): Eukaryota > Metazoa > Arthropoda > Insecta > Phasmatodea > Timematidae > Timema > Timema poppense. The sequence continues at coordinate 178,229 of CABFOV010000253.1, forward strand.
CACACCAGGCCTGGAAAGTATTTGACCGCAAACTTTATCTACAAGAATGGCGTGGTGGGATAATATTTTGACAGTTATGGTTTTCTACCCCGTATAAAATCACATCTGGCATTGATACTAAAAACCAGTTCCCGCATGTCTCATACTACGCTACTACTTCAAAGCATCGCCTCAGACGTTTGCGGATATTACTGTCTCATATATCTTCTCTATCATGCCCAGAACATTCAGATGAACTTTCTTAACACTATTTTCGCCCACCAATCATACAGGTAACGACGTTAAGGTGGTGAGATATTACATCACATTTTCCAATACTGTATGGTCCTGCCGCCCCATAAAACACTGCGTCCAATCAGCTTGCGCCTATAAAAGGGGCATCCTGACGGCAAGCCGGCCATAACTATGACAGTCGTCGAAGTGAACAAACTTCATCGAAGGTCAAGACTTTTGCGCCCTTGAAGCAAACCTGGTGAAGCGGCTCTCCATCACTAGTATTTTCAACACTTTGTTTTCGCTGGACGAAGTCAACGCCAAGTGATTCATCGTTGGCATGAGTGTCAAGAACAACTTTACGACCTATGTTCAGCTAGAAAAATGCGAATGGAACTGTACGGTGTATAAGCGTATAGAGAGGCAAGAACTGGACAGATAAAAGTCGGTCATATCAAAGTTTTTCAGCAACACTCAACCTCCTCAGAAGATTAGTTTGACTAATCATGAAATTTCTTTGAGACGCATGTGCGGTGACCGTATGGTCGTCACCAGCGAGAAACAAAACGCCGGAATCAAACGGGTCGCCCATCTAGCACATAATTGGTCGTGTGTTTGTGATTTGTGGGACCTCATTGACGTTACCATCGACCGCCAGAATATGTGGTCGACACCTGCCGCAGGTTATTGCAACGATTTGATCGACACAATCATCTTGAATGTATGATACACGCTAACATAATCAGCTTCTGTCATCGATCTCGAACAGCCTACTGTGGAAACGCACACCAGAAACCTGGATATTATCAGTCCTACCTACTATAGACTTCAAATCGTCGGTTTGGACTATTACATACTGAATTGTAAACTAAAAACAATTTCACTAACGCATCTAATAGAGACTGTAGAAAAACGTATGAACGAATATTTGTGGCATTCCTGTAGAAGTGTATAATAAATATTATGTATGATACCTGTGAAACCTTTAATGTTTAATAAATATATGTTTTGTATTATCGTGTTTTATTCACGCAAGATCTCTCTGTTCCTTTACACGTAGATACGAGTCTCGACTTATCGAGCAGTAAAACTGTCACCAAATATGAACAGTGTCTATGACCTCTTGTACTAGCTCACGGTTTCAAGGTCACGATATATTGTTGTATTGACTCGTCTTATCGAGCCGCCAAACAGGCGCCAGTCATCAGGGTTGCGACAGTGCGATGATGTTATCGTAAAAACTCATTGCCGAGGGGATGCTTGACAGAGTCAATGACCTAGCTCAAGTTTTCAAGGTCACGATCTATTCTTATCCCGGCTTGTCTTATCGAACTGCCAAACTGGCGCCTGTCATCAGTGAAATCCCACTAATACATAGAGGGGGTGGAAGGGGTTGTGATATCAGAAAAACCCATTAATACATAGGGGATGGAGGAGGTGGCTGCGACACTTAACTCTAAGGAGGGGTAATGAGGAGAAGTGAAAGGGGTATCAAGGCAGGGGGAACCATCTCTCTCCAAGCAGCTGGTCAGAGAAGATGCTCCTAGCGCTCACTATCGATGCTTAAGGAGGAGCGCCCAGCGCCTTTGACTGCACGCTAATAAACAAATAAAAAAACTCCAACGCCCACTCCCAATTTTATCACAATAAACTTCCCATACCAATACAAAAACTCCAATGGTCCATCCGAATCCTACCCAGACATAAATAACCAATGAGCACAAATAAAAAGCATTGAGCATACATAAATAACCATTGAGCATACATAAATAGCCATTGAGTACACATAAAAATGCAATAAGCACAAATAAAATACAAATGAGACAAGAATAAACAAGTTTTGAACAATGGAAAGCAGGTCAGGTTGAGGGGAAGAGGTTCAGGAGAAAGGGAGGGTATGGGAAAAACCAACAGCCAATCAGAGAGCGAGGGGTGTGGTGGCATGACAAAATTCAGCCAATCCCTTAGCTGTGACATGTGGGCCCACTAACTACTCGTGTTTTCCTACTGAGCTAAGGGTCCCGGGTTCGATTCCTGGGATGGCCAGAAATTTATTATCGATGAAAATATGGCCTTACCTTTTCCCAATGATAATTTTACGGCCAAGGACTGGATGTTGTACGTGTCCTTGTCTTAAAATAGATTGTAAGGCAAATGAAGCTTAGAAAGGCTTAGCAAGCCGGTATTGGTAGACTACATTATATTACTTGAATAAAAAATTGAGCCAGGCCATAGGCTGGAAACTATAATGGATGTAAAAACATAACTGATCATAAGTTTACTTCCGTAAAGAAGGGAATTGGAAGGTGTATTAATAATGTATACTCTTGTAGAATTAACAGACAAGTCTATGGACTGTGACGTGAGAGGGACATAATGTTTGTGTTCGATCAGTTGCGACCGACCATAAAGCAGGCAGCATGTTTGTATTCGATCGAAGCTAGCAAATGAGTTGGCCTGTTCTACCGGGTTCACCCGCTCCTAGTAATTACTACTCTTAGTTTATGACGTGATGAGGTGGTTTGATGGAAGATCAACAATGTCATTGAAACGTGAGTTCTTGTACCTTTGGCGTCAACACCAGCGTGTTTTTTAATCATCACCGCACGTAATGGGCCATCGGTTTTTGGAAATAGGCTCTTTAACAACCTCAGTTCATCGTCCAAGTCTAGGTTATTTAAGAACGATCATTAATTGGTGTTGATACATTTGAAATCTATTAAGTTTTCTTTAATTCAATTTTTTTTAAATTGAGTTAGTCTTTAAAATAAGTTGATTCATTTCCACATTTTTAGAATCCCTAGACCTTAAAGTGACACATTCTATGAAATAATTTCCCAAAACATGCCAAATACATTTATTATTTCACACTATTACTGTTAATATATATCACAATACTATATCGTGACGTCATAATGGACTTAATTCCGTGACCCAAGCTATTTTTGGTCTCTAATAAGAAAACATTTAGAATTGTATTTAGGGTATGGACTGGAAAATCCTATAGGAAGAGACCATAGGGCAAACCTAGACGCTGTCCTATAAAATGCACAATTTTGACTGAATCCTCCGGACTAGTCGGATTCCATCTTTCGTAAAGATTTTATCAATGCTAATGATGAGACAAGATCTAAAAATCTTTTTAAGAAAAAAAATATTTTATAATGTAATTCAACTCATATCTAATTAACTTATAATGTGTTACACTTAATTTTACTGCAATTAAATTAGTCTATAATTTCATATAATTCGCTTCATTACCTAATCTTGTGTATTAAAATAATATGTAACTAAACAAATTGAAATAAAAATTACTTAAAATAAGGGTGAGGGTTGGGGTGGGGGAACCTTGTCGGAAAATCTTACGACCCCTTAGGGTCAAATATCATGAAAAAACCTTACGTAATTTAAGAACAGCCCCTAATGTGTACACAGACAAAATATATAAATAAGAAACCAATTACGTTCGAAATTCATTTACTTTCTAGAAAAACGTCACCAAACCAAGGTTTGGTGATGACTCGATCATAAACACTTGTAGTCAGCCGCGATTCCAGGACCACAAAAACGCTTTGGTAGTAAAGAGCAAAACCAAGTCAATCACATAAACACACCCAATTGTATTGAATCGTGCCATTTTCTATATTAATAAAATGAAGATTTTTTGTAGCTGTTTGCCTGTTTGTTATGAGCATTGCGTGATATATAACCCCAACGGAGGTGTAAAATTTTGAAGTTTAAATATTAGTAGCCCCTGTGCACGTATCCTAAGCCTTAGGTTAGTCAGTAGCGTGTCTGTCTATTGAGCCAAGGGTCCCGGGATCGAAACCCAACATGACCGAACAATTTATCATTGGTGAAATTTGGGTTTACCCTTTCATAGTGATGAATTAACAGCTGGGGAATATATATTGTGTCTTTTCTAGTCTTAAGTTAAATTATAAGGCATATTAAGCTACAATAGGCCTAGCAAGCAGGCAGTGGAAAAATATATTGTTTGAACAAAAAAAAATGACACAGGCTACAGGCTGGAAACAGTAATAAATTTAAAGTAAATCCCTTGGAAATAGTAATGGATGTGAAGTAAATCCCTTGTGCACGAACCTTGAAGCCAGAATTTAAAAATTTGGACTAGATTTTTTTTAAATATTTAAAAACTGGGTCAGAAGAAATATAATGAGAATTTTTCTGTATGTTTGAAGCAAAGAAAAGCGCTACCAGGGGTAATTGCGCAATCCATTGCATGCTTACTCAGGATAACGCTGGGTATTTCTGCTAGCACATTGAGTGCGCTGTTAAAATGATTTGGTTGTTTATTTTAGTTTTAAATCTCCTATTTGTTTGCCACCAATATAGTTGTTTCAAAAATTGCGGAAATTATTGAAATATCTACTAAACTATTTTTTTTTCTTAGCACCACGTCTTACTACCCATTCTGGTTGTACACATATGTACTAACTACGTTAATAATTTTATGGATTATGAAGGCTATATTTAGAGGAATTGTACCCACACTTGCGTGGAGGAAGTGTAGTAAACCATTTTGGATAAACCACCCCCATGACACCAAGTCAAGATTTGAACCTTGATCTCCCCATCATCGGCAGTTTGGTCTACTGCAAGAGTAATTGGTTAGACTACGCTGCCACCAAAGCTGGTAATTGTATTATTCAAACGCAAGCTACTGGTACTTAGGTGATAGCGTGTCTTTCTTTAGAGTATGAGATTCCAAAATAAATTCTCGAATTTAAAAAAAAACCTAAATAATAAATATTGGTCAGTTACAATATCAATATAATTTTATTTCTCAAATTTTCAATAAACCGTTTAAAGGGTTAAATCCAACAAAAATCATTATTATCAGCTTAATTTGTCATTTTTTTAAAAGCATATAGTTATGTTCTGTAACCCATTTATATTTTGTTTTGAATAATTACCTACATACAACATAATGATGGTTAGTAATACATGTATAGGGATTATTCAATATTGCCTTGTGTTGAACAAGATTGTACAACGCTTCACGCACTGTTTGCTTCACAAAACAGTAACTAAGGTTAAATTACTTATCCATGTTAATAGTAATAGAATATGTATTATACACTCTTATAGTTCTTCGATTTCATTAATAATCTCAATTATTTCTACAGTTTCACAAAACAGCTCAGGGAAATATTCCACCCCGTTGGAATACTGGCAGGAGGAATGAAGTCTCACACTATAAAAATCTTGCTTGGTCTGCATGAAAGAAATATCTATCCTACCGTTAACTATTCGGCATATAAACTACATTCATTATACGCTTAAAATATTAAAGTGACAGATAACGTTTATTTTGTCGATTACTTTAAACTCCTGATAGCAATATTTAACCGGAAGTCTTAAGAATGGCCCTTAATAAATAGACTGGAATATCTTGATAACTTTTATTTGATTAATAGCAAGTTTATCTGGTGTATTTATCATGGGAAATACATATTTTAGGTGGGCTTGGGTCACAAAAGAATAAATTGAAAACACTCCTAATAATCTTGTGTCCTATTTGACCTGGTTTCCAGGACAGAGCTATATTTGTGCTCCATAAACGTGTAGCTGCTTTCCTCCAAGGAAATGCTCTAAATCACCTTTCAACTGAATGCAAGCATATAATAGACGTATTAAAATTGTCATGTCCATCCAAAAATTATCGACGTCTTAGGATCTTTTTCTTTTAGTACTGCATCTCACTACCCATTCGGGCTATACGCTAATGGATTAAGTATGAGATAGTTTTAATTTAGAGAAAGTATTCTAGCATTTGTGTGGTAAGAGAGTAGGGAATTATTTAGAAAACAACCATCAGTCAACCCAAAGTGGATCGATTCCCGATATTCCCATCATCGGCAGTCTAGTCTATTGAGATAGTGGTGCATTAGACCACGTGGCCACCAAAGCGGGGATCTTGGATTTGCGACAAACTTGATCACTACGATGACAGAATATTTCAACACTCTCAATGGATAATTAATTTGTTGACACATTTTTCTTTCGATGGCCTCTGAAATAAAAAAAAATTAGTGGATCTAGATGGGGTAGTGATCAGCCCAACCATTATGTTATGCAAGACCTATCTATTTGTTAGAAAAATGATCATTAAATATTCGGCTAAAATTGGGTGGAGCACCATCACACATAATCCCTAAATTACATATGACATCAAGTGTATCCTCTTTCATAAGTATATTCAATTGATTATTCAAGAAATGTACATATGTGTCTCCTGATATTCAAACCTCAAGAATATCACATATGATTAAATTATTGCCAATTAATCCTGTCCATACATTTACACTTAATTGTTGTTGGTGGATTTATTGAAGAACCTCACTTGGATCATCTTAATTTAAATGATGAGTGTTTTGAAAATCGACTAACCTATCTACGGTGAATCCATATTCATTAGTAAATAATACATCTGGTAAAAAAAATGGCAATCACCGACCGGCATCTGCTGTAAGCAAGCAAAAAAAAATTTCTCTTGGTGGAAATTCACCTTCGTTAAGACTGAGGGCGGTATGTAAGAACGTAAAGTGAATGCTTAGTGGACCGAAAGTGTGGCTCCAGGCACACAATCACTCCAACTTTTAACCTGTGATGACGCAAGCAAACCCACGATAGTGTCAACAAAGCATCCACTTTGTCAAGTTCTTGCATGTGGCCTTAAGTAATTACTGAACATAGAACGGATAAAGCTGTCGGTCTTGCAAAATTATCCACATAGCCACGTGTCCAAAGTTCTTTTCTGCAAATATTTTTCGAGTGCTCTACAATCGTTATCCTCAATGTGGTTGAGGAAATGCCTTTAAAAATAAACTTTTCCAAAAAATATTAGTTTACCGCCGTGTGATATTAATTTCTTAGGTTAACTAGTATTGCTTTGATGTTCGTAGTATTTGATAGGTTTTCTTATTTGGGAAACGTCTATCAGGAAATACGTTAGCGTGTAGAAATTTGGCTTTAGCTGACTTACTTGATCTTAAATGTATTTTTAACACACATAGTTCCTAAAATTAGTTCACTAATTAATAACCTTTGGACCCATAGCTTTATAACTAATCGTAAATGTTTTATGAAAAGACATGGTTCCTTAAGGTAGTTCAATACTTAATAACCTTCAGACACTCAGTTTTATACTTAATCTTACCCTTTGAAGCTTGGTGTAGGCATATGGCTACGTTGATTCCTTTATATTTGATTTTTATATAATTTTCTATCTCCAAAAAAGACCAATTTCCGAAGTAGTCAAATGAATACACATTAAAATTTTATTTATAATTATATTTTAAAATAAATTCCTAAAAAAATATTTCTTAGAATACACTTTAATTAGTTTGGTCTGGAAGGGGTTGAATGTATTTTTAACATTTAAATCATATCTGTAATTTCAGGGTTTGAATAAGTATCCAATATCACTTTAAATGCACAGCAAAGTTACACGTTCCGAAACGTAATGTTCTGATCAATAGAAAGAACTGTAATGACTCATGCAACCGATCAATTATTATTTTGTCAATAGAGAATAGTTATCAATGTCGTACATGAGATGAGAAGCCTGGTTTGGTAAGAGTCCAATCCAATTATTTATATTAGACCCATTTCAGTGGCCGAAGGGTATAAGGCGTCACTCTCGAGTTAGACTGGCCTACTCGATAGGGTTTACTGAAAGTAGTTTTCTTAATTGACCTTCAACTCTTCCTCCACGAAAATGCGGGTACACTTCCTCTAAATATATTCTTCCGAATCCCTAAAACCATAAGCGTAATTAGTACATAAGTGTTTTACCAGTACGGGTAAGAAGATATGATACAATAAAAATAAGTAGCTATATGCTTATTTTGGTTTGTTATTATTATTATTATTACCGCGTCTTACTACCCGTTCGTATTATACGCACTTAAGCTAATGTGTAATGGTAAGGTGATTGTGAGATGAAATAAGAGGACTTACAGTTTAGCGTGGAGTCCGAACCACGGTGGAGGCCTGGCATTCCTCACATCTACAAGTTGTGATTAATACACGTCTTGTCAGAGGTGAAGGAAGGGTTTGGTAGTTAATTAAATCTATGCCGGGACCGGGGATTGAACCCCGGACCCCAGTACCGAAGTCCAACACCTTACCCCTAGACCACTAAGTCACCTTTTGGTTTGTTAATATGAATGCTAGAAGTTTTTAGCTAGAGGTAATTTATTCGATTTTTTACATGAAAATATCTCAAAGAGCTACAAAGAAATATCGAAATATTATTAGGCCTTCATATTTTAAATCTGATATATATCAAACAGTAAATAAAACCAATAAGATAAGATTAAAATAAATCCATAATATTAATTAGAACCACAAAATAGATTGTAGACTTAATATGCTTTATAACTGAAATTTATCAACAAAAATATCTAGAATTAGTTTTGTTTGAATGAAACTGTAAGACTTCATTAAAAATCTTAATATAGCTTTAAATGTAGTACACTATTCATAAAAAGACAAATGCCTAAAATGCAAAAGATTTAATTTTAACATAGAACCAATTTTACAAATTTGAAAATTTTATTGTTGATATTATTTTAACGTTAGAAAGATATTTTCGCAAGCGTAAAGCTTCCAAAATACACTGGGTTTGATTCAAACCCATAGCACCCTATACACGGTGAACAATTATAAAGCTAGTCCAATTCCCTAGACTAGCGGTTACCAAACTGTTGTACATGTACCACCAGTGGCAAGTAAATTTATTCCGAATGGTACACCGTGAGAAGCCAAATAGAACAACCCAATTAAAGTTATAAAAAGATGGGAACTTATCAATTCTTATATACATATATATTACAACCAAGTCCAACCATTAGTAAAAGATATTTAAAGAGTGATTGTAGGTGTGACAACATTTGTTTATACTCAAGAAACAGCTGGTGCAGTCTCGCATTCTGTGTTAATATGCCCCTGGGAAACATTGAAAGGGTACTGAAATATATTCAGCATTATATTGGTGGTCCTCTAAATTACAGATATTGTTGGGGTGGTACACCATTCAAAAATTTTGGGAACCACTGCCTTAAGACTCTTTGATCAACAGGGAATATATTGCGGTTTATAAAAAGTATTGTATTATGTCCGAGTATTCCAAATTATTAATTGATTGAATTAACAAATATAAACATTAATGTTTATTGGTATGTTAACCGGCCTCAAGATAAATATAATAGTAGTCAGAGACTACTAATATGGAGGTCCCGGGTTCGATTCCCGACTTGTACGGGGGACTTTTCTCGAGAGGGCAGTAATCATCAGGGTTTGTCTAGCTAGGTTATTATCTTCATTGGCTTCATTTCTTCATATTTACTTTCATCATCCCCTCATCTCATCGGGACATTGAAAGAGCCTCCATGAAAGGATGTATGATTATTTTATTCGGCCGTTCCCTGGACAACATTACATTAGTACTGGCTAACATTAATGGAAACTGAGCTACAAATTTATGTAAGCCTACACACCGTTATTAACGTATTTTTTTCAATTTTAAATCATTTCCCAGCATAGGTTATGGTAGGCATACTGTTTTGATCTTTTTAGAGCCTTTTGACGAACTCACTATGACAATATATTAAGACGAAAAAGCGAATGAAGTGGGTGATATGGAATCTTTAAGATAGTCCGCATCGGTAGTCAGCCAGTTTAACGCGTTTTTCTCTTGTTATATTGGATTGCCAGTTATGGGTAGATCACGTTTGCAATGCCACCTGTGTGTAAGCCTACTGAGTGTTCTTTTTCCTAAACGGTTTAACACTCTTACTCCACGCAAATTCAGGTACTTTCCCTCTAAAATTATACCTTCCTCATTACATAAATGTAATTGGTGTATGCGTGAAACACAAACGTGTACTTAGACTTGGTAACAAATTTTTAATTGTTGTAGCACTACATTTAGTATCAGAACCACGGGGGGTGGGAGAAAGTGGTGGAATAGGGGTTCTTGAAGCCCCCCCCCCCCNCCCCCCTTATTATAGTTTAAAGATGTCCTATGAAAGAGAATTTTCTACTATATATATATATTATAAAATAAAGGTGGCGAATAGAAATGGCCCAATCGAGCTTTGAATCTTCTTATACCACCAATATTGACCAGGAAATTGCGTTGAAGCTCAAATACGAAGATTTATTGACGACATATACAACTAAGTTTGAATGTCATCTAGTCGATAGATAATAAAATTGTTATTTTATGACTCTTAGAATATTTATATTAAGTGTTACCTTACACTTAATATAAATGTAAATTAACATATAGTTTTTAAAAAGTAGTTTGAGCTTTGTAGACATTAACAATATTATTAATCATAGGGGGTATATAACAGATGTTTATTGTTGCTAAAATTTCTCTTTTCATCTATCCCCAATAATAGAACATTAAAACCAGCTTGTGGAGCTTTCCAATACTCAACCTTCTCTCTCTTTCTCTCTCTCTCTCTACAAATTAAAAGGTAGCTTTGGGATTTCTTACGTCACAAACATGCATACGAGACTGATTACACCTAATTTTATGACCCTTTGCTGAAGCCTATACATTTTATTTACCACAACACAGCTAACAAAATGAGAGAGTTTTTTTGCTTCCTCAATGTTTTCTAGGATGTTTACTAGTTGGCACACCTGGTTAATTTCCCGGAGTGAATGTGTCATGCCGTCCACAGTCCACACTTCTCTTCTCAAACAATCACGTGACCTCAAGAGCGCGTGCGCCACACTGAAAAAAACAGGTGACGGTCTGTCTGCCTGTTCTATTATACATGGCGGGCTACACAACAAGAGCAGAATGATGTATGTATCGGCGTCCTGTGGGATTTTTCGAGCGTTTATTGTGTCTTCACACATTTCCACCCCTTGAATACCAAGGGCAAGGGTGAGAGAAGGTTAATTATGAAGCACAGCACCACTGGCGGAATTCATCGTATAAGTTTAAAAGCTAGTAGTCAAAACGAACTACGAAAATACGACTCTAACTTAGCTTGTTTGAGATAAAAAAAAAAAGGTACTAGTTATTACGTAAAGTTATTACTATAATGAAAATAATGTTGTATGATTATAATTTTGATTGGTTTTTACCTTTTTGATAAGTAGCCTAAATTAAAAACCACACACATAATGTCGACTATAAATTTTTTACTGTATGGGATATCCACATTACATTAAAAAGGCATTTTCTCAAAATGACAAATAGTCTTTGTTAAAGGGAAAATTGAGCTCAATTATTAGAAAACACCAGAAAGGCCTAGCACTCATGAACACATAAAAAAATCATCGGAACTGTTTAACTCAATGCAAAACGAATCTATTCAGGTTATGGCTTACACTTTTCACCTTAAATTAACGTAGAACTTTAGGCTCAAATTGTAACAGAAAAACAACGATAGCGAGATGTTCTCTATATAATTCGCTATTGCATAAAATGTAGAGTAACTCAAAACCTTGGATTGCACGGCCATAGGGATACATACCTTTGACAGAGGAAAATACTATTTAAAATTTCCTCGGATTACTAAAATTGTTGGATAATATTGATCACGTCAGAAAAGAACATGTTAGTAATGTAAAATACCACCCTGGTACATCAAATTTATTTCTTTTAGTGCAAAACAAGTTTAAACAACTTTTGGCTTCTACCACTCTTCACCATAAATTAAAGGGCTACATATTTTGGCATTTTGTTTGGTTCTACTCCAAAATTAGGTACATTGAGAGCAAATGGTACAAACAGTTTGCTAAGTTGATTGATTTTCAGAAGAAATCAACGAAAAATAGTTATTTCTTGTATTTATCCAAATAAAACAAAATGATGCTGAAAGCATTTTCGAAGTGATTTATGACCAATTAGAAAAACACAAAATGTCATTTTAAGACTGTCGGTCTACATACTTAAAATAACAATGCTGCAGTTATGGACGGTTATAAAAAAATAGTTAAGCTATTTTTGTGAACTCTGATAATAATGCTCTCAATTTGGCTATAGTGCGTGCTGCATCCCATGATTCACTGATTGATGGCGACTTTTTTTTGGTACGATTCAGTCAATGTACTCATACTCTTCACGTCCTACTCTCTGTTGACAAAAGATCAAATCTGAGTTATAAACTCCATGGAGTCCTATAACTGAAGCTGTGAAGCCAGTTTATGAGCACTTTGTATATTATAGTGGAAGTCTTGCAAAGCATGATTGATTATTAAAACGAAATGCTGATACAATAAGTTTTGCAAAGCACGTGCAGAATCCCATTTTTTTTTTTTTTTTTGCTTTACTTGGATTTTGGCACAAAATTATTGTTCAGATTGAGCATGTTTAAAAACGACCCCAAGATCAGAACATAAACTTTCATACTGCCGCTTATGTTTTAAAAGCCCTTCAAGACGTTTTCTTAAGAAATCTAGAATCATTATCAAATGAATTACTTGAAGCGGGGTTGAAACTGTTTGATTAATGGGTTATTCAAGTAGAATGACCAGAAATTAAGAAGAAACAAATGCCTTGTGAAAAATCCATGGGGGTAGGGCTCACTGCAATAGAATAAATGATAAGAATAATGGAAGGAGATATTGATCACTTTCATCTGAAATAGAAGAAATATTTGTCCATATTAATGATTTGGATTTATTTATAAATGGCTTTTTCTTGACTCAAACGATGACCTAAACATCTTCAAGAAATACAGGCTTGACCTTGGAGAGTTTCGTAATACTTATATTGACAATTTTCATAGAAATGATATTGACCATTTTTAGCTCTATGAATAACTTCTGGTTTGCAAGATGCTTCTAAAAAGCCTAGGAAATGTTAAGATTTATTAATCTAAGTAATTCCTCAAATGTATTGTTCAGTATGGGGATGAAATTATTTTTCAAACTTAAGAGTTGCTATTGAGATAATGCAATTTGCAATTTGTAATTTAAATTTCCAGTTGTGGGCGATATTTTAGCAATTTAAAATTGATATTATAATATTTGAGAGCTTCAATCGGGTGGGATAAAAAAAACTTAAAAAACAAGAAAATCTGGGTTGGAAAGGAAGGTGGTTTGATTAAGGAAAGTTGGTTAAACCAGCCGAGTATATACCACACCTTAATAGTACAGTGTGTTATTATGTGAGAATTCAGCTCTATGTCGTGAAATGTACAAACTCAATTGAAAATTTACGTTCAGTGAAAGACGTAACACATGCACTAATTAGTTTTCAACGCACTGTGACTCTCAGAGGATGATTCACACTAAAGCAGTACTTTATTAAAAGCCATTTTCTGTTCTCTCTTATTCCTCACCCAGCTATATGCTTTAAGTCATTTTAATATTCTTCACATGAAAGCTCCTCTCACCATTTGGCTCGCCCACAGGGAAAGCATGCCGGAAGATATTGAAAATATAATCAGAACAGAGCTATCGGTACAGAAGTTGGACTTAAATAAAGAGGTTCTAAAATGGGTTATAGTATACTCAGACAAATGGTAAGGTCTCTCTTGAATCAAAGCGTGAAGGAATTGGCTCATCTTCTACCCGACAGTTTGTACGAATTTATATTTTATAGAGACTAATTGAGGGAGAAGACAAACGGCCAACTATTACTATTATACACTTTGGGTATAAGCATGACTCTATTGAAAACAAAAAACTTACTATATACATAATGGTATTATAGAGGGTTCTTGATCCAATCGGAAAGAGTTTTCTTAAGATGCACCTGAAGGTAATGGAAACTTTCATAACTAATTTATTCTGGGCTAAGCTCAGGTTTGAGGGATGTCTTAACTTTGGAGTGGCTTCATCGGGTATGTTGTTATTATTATTATTAGAAAGGAGAAGAACAGTGAATGTGACATTTAAATTACCTTCGCATTTTTATGATGACCAAATTGCCATGTGCAACATAAAGAAGCAAAGGTCCACATCAATATCGCTGCAAAAATGATCTCTTATATAATGGAATGAGTACAATGTCGTAAAATTCCTCAATTGAAGATCTAGATAGAACTCTTAGAGAGATCATAAGCAACAATGTGCCCTTAGGAGGAATCATCGTATTGTTCTCAGGAGACTTGTGACTAACTCTACAGGTAGTTCCGAGAGTTACTAGGCCTGAAAATATCCTACATATGCTCAGAAGCTGTTAAACTTTCCTTGTCAACTAACCTGCTAATCTGCCCGTGCAAGAACAAAAACTAGACTTATTTGTCGATGTGTTGCTGAAACTCAGCAATGGAATCTTTGCAGAGCAATAACGTATGGTGTCCTTGAATAACCCCCATATCTGCATCGTGTTCAAGGATATCCAGTAATTAGTCCATTTTATCCATCCTATTATACGTCTTCTACAAACCAATCATCTTTCGTGGTTCCAGGAGCAAACTATTCCTGCTCTAAGAAAGAATAGGAAGATAAAATTATTGAATGTAATTAGGTTTATACGCATATGTAGGACTACTTATTATTCTGATGAGATCCTTATGAGTAAGGTTAAAATTTAAAGGACATGTACCCTCTTTGGCGTGGAGGGAGAGTGGTAAGCAATTTAGGACATACCCCTTCAGTATACCCGACTGGGATTCAAACACCAATATCCCTGTCATTAGAAGTCTGATCTATTGTTGGTGATGCGTTAGACAATGTGGCCACTGAAGCAAGTTTTAAAATTAATTATTATTATTATTATTATTATTATTAGCACCGCGTCTTACTAAACGTTCGGGTTATACGCACTTACGCTAATGTGTAATGGTAGGGTGATTGTGAGATGAAATGGAGGACCTACAGTTTAACGTGGAATCCGAACCACGGTGGAGGCCTGGCACTGAACACATTCACAAGTTGTGATTAATACACGTCTTGTCATAGGTGAAGGAAGGGTTTGGCAATCAGATAAATCTGTGCCGGGACCGAGGATTGAACCCCGGCCGCCAGCACAGAAGTCTGACACCTTACCCCTAGACCGCCAGGTCACCTTAAAATTAATTAAATTAGATAGTTTAACTCAACGATGATTTTGTATCTTTACTCTATTTCTCCTTAGGTTAAGATGACTTCGTAAGATGACATTTACTGTAGACCATTAGCTTAGATAAATTCCTAACATAAATCTCAGGTCTTAATACTACGAGGTAGTTGTTAGTTACTCAATGCTTCATAAAGCTCATGGCCGAGACACAGACACACAAAGAGAAAAACAAAACAACGATATCTCGAAAACTACTATCTTGGATTAAGGGGGTTATGAAACGTAAACATTAATCAAAATTTTGAATTCTATATTTTTGGCGATCACAATATTTCCTCTCCTCAAGGGGTTTTGAGAAGATATTTATAAAACACACCCAGTAATCCTTACCGGAAGTCACACCAATTTCCCCGTCCCCATCAATACAGTGAGTATAATGTCTTAGACCTCTCGACCACTAATGTGGGTAATTGTTACTATTGATTCACATAAAGACGAATGGAGTTAACGCACTTTTCTAAAAGTTTTTTTTAATTAGACCATAAAAAAGAATTACATGCCGAATGCTAAGACCGTTGTTTATATTTGTTTATTGATTTAGCAGATTTAATAAAAATAGGCCCACGGAAATGGTCATGGTTACAAATGGTATCCGAATGGTTAAATTATTATAAATAACTATCAGTTATTAATTTATCAAATGATAGGACACACAACTCTTGAGTGATATCATCAGTGTCGATAAAATTAATAAAAGTGTGTATGTCTCTTATATCTGGTTTATCAGTGACGTGAGGTTGAGGTGAATCCTGTTCAAATGTACTGAGGTATATTTTTCTACAGTGGTCTCTCCTGTACGTCAACATAGATACAGTACATTTTATACTAAGTCTACCATTCTTATATACAACACATTGATGTAAATAGGCCTATATGAATATTCGGGACAGCTTATAAGAGTTTTTTTAGCACCACGTTTTACTACCCGTTCGGGTTATACGCTTTAAGTACTAATTACGCTAATAGATTAGGAATTGAGAAGGTTGAATTAGAGGAAATTAACCCGCATTTGCGTGGAGGGAAAGTGGAAAACCATTTAGGAAAAACCACTCCCAGTTCACCCGACCGAGATTCGAACTTCAATTTCCCCGTCCTTGGCAGTCTAAGTAAGCATGAAACTAGTGCGTTAGCTAACTACGCCATACGCCATCGAAGCGGGTTAAAATATATAATTAAATTAGTAAAAAAAATTATAAAATAACTATTTCTGCACTGCTTCTTACTACCATTCGCGTTATACGCATATGCACTAACAACGCTACTAGTTCCTGGGATTAGGCAGGCTTTATTTAGAGTAAGTGTACCCGCCTTTTCATGGAGGTAGAGGGTAAAATAATTTTGGAAAAATCACCCTCAGTACTCTTGATTGAGATTTGAACCGCGATCTCCTCGTCAACGGCAGTCTGGTCTACTGAGAGAATAGTTGCCTTAGACCATGCGGCCACCGAAGCAGGTTATAAAATACTTTAAAAATCATTTATTTTTGGAAGATTTAAAAATTGTATATATATGCTTAAATATTAAATATCTTGGCTTCAAGGCACACAAAACTAATTTCTTATAAATTTACTCATTTTAGAATATTGCTCATTAAAATCTAATAGCTTCTTCATTTGTCTGTTATCTATTAATACACAACTTTTCTTACAGTCTACCCTGAGTTGCTCAATATGGTTAAACATCGCTACATTAGATTAATAATCAAGTTTACAATCACTCTCATAACATTACGGTATATTTCTACCACAAAAATAAATATAAAATCATGCTAAAATATATATTAGCTAGCTTCTCAATCTAACTCTTTACTCTAGACTTTTTTTGTGTGCAAGTTGTATAGGGTACAAGTTAATGTTAGTGCCTGACAAACTCCGATCCCCAATATTCCGGGCTGAGCTGCGTGCTATGATAACATTTGCGTGCAAAGGCCGCATTGGCCACCTCTGACCCTAAGCATACCTCCCACCGCTCCCTCTGCCTCCGGATTGAGGTTGAGGGCTCATCAATAAATCCCGAAGTTGCTACATTCCCCCCTCTAGCACCACATGGCGACCCACCTCTTCCTTCCATTCATCGAGACCCGGTGAGATGGGAACGATAGCAAGTGATCACCTTGAATTATGTGGGAGAACCAGAATGGCCTTTCTTCGTGTTGGTGTTGCTTCTCACTTCAATAGCTAGATCACGGACGATTAAATATATACCGCTGAGGTTAGGCGAGTGGATAACCCTCATGGCACCCAAACAGAGGTGGTCGAGTGGTCTTTGGACGTTATATTCTTCCTTAACTCCACCGTCAATGGGGAGCTTGGTGTTCAAAACCCATCCAGGTGAACTTATAGGGGTATTTCATGTGTGAATTTCCCATCCATTCTCCTTTTCCACGAATATGCCCTTCTATTATTTAAATCTTAATTTAAGTAATTAATATGCTTTGTTTAGAAAGTGCATTAAAAATAAAACATTCCTGAATTAAACCCGGGAGGAATGGATTGTAGCGATCTAATTTCCCATCCTCTCTCAAAACAAATGCCAGGGCAGTGCCTTGAAAGAAGCATTTTGATTTTGTTTCTTGGGGTAGTAGCAGGTACTTTCACTATATACCATATAAATACAAACTTTTTCGATTAAATTGATAATAAATGATTGCTTATTACAATTACTTGAAACCTAGGTTCCCAGGACTTCCTTATAGTTGTGAACTTGTTGAATATTTACTTGATATCTTGACGTGTATTCAAACTTGAAGATCCTGGAATTTGGAGATTTATCTCAAAGTTAGAGGATTCGAGTGGCTTCCTATCCCTGAACGAGCTACGCTCGATATGGCTTTATTATACACAGAAATGTTTTTCATCCTCTTTACTGTATTAATTAAGTTGCTAAAGATATTTGTATTAAAAGTAAATATAGTAAATGCACAATATTTTAATATTTATTTTACTAATGATAAATATTTTACACCCTTACTTACTCTACGGCATTGGGAACTTGAAAGTTCATTGTCACACCTACAAGCCACCTATACCTATCTTCAGATAGCTCTCTCTATCCAGTCAACCTTATTATTTTACATTAACGTTTTTGTGCATTAATTATTGTACTGGAAGGCGGTTCCTTTTGATAATAGGTGTTAAATATTTTTTCCAACCAAAATCACTAACTCATTATGTGCACAGATTATTCTTATATGATTATGTAAATTTTTTCTCATATTATTTGTATGGTAGCATTATTATTATGGTTTTTATTATTTATTAGTTTTTAGAACCGCGTTTTACTAACAGTTTGAGATATACGCCCATTATTATCTAAATAAAAACTAATTATTTTCCTTATTGAATTTCATCACCTACCTTAATTCTACATTAATCGAAATTATGAAAAGATGGATATATAGTTTGTTTATCCGGTCAATTAAACGTTTCATCATTTGCTAAAGTTCAATAAACTTTAGGCTTCTTAGCATATTGGTGGTGCAGGGTGTAAGGGGTCTGCTCGGGCACAACCTAATATCTAGAAAAGTTTATTTGTGTTTTAATTCGATTGAAGATTGAATGAATTAAGTATTCAACGCCGATTTTAGTAGGCCTACTATAGAATGTATTTTAAATGTGTTTTTTTTTTAGAGATTTGAACCATATTTTTGACAAAATCGTTTTGACAAAGTCAGAAGATACGAATGCTCTTAAATTACTTAAATCCATTTTCCCGTGAAGAGGCACGCATGTATGTTCGTCTACCCTGTGAAGTAGCAGGATTACGTGGCACTATTTCACTATTATATATCTTACAATATAGACAGTGGTGGATTATCAAGTTGTAGGCTTTCAAGTGCAACTTAATTCTGAGGCCCCTTCTAAATAAAAAAAATATTATCTAAAAGATTTTGACATAAAATGTGCTCTTTGAAAAATATATATCTTATTTTTTTTTAAATAAACCAAAACACATACAGATAAAAATCATATACGCGTACAGTCTTAAAATAAAATTTAATTTGGTATTTCTGTTGGTACTATTAATATTACATTTTCTTCTTTTGCATATTTAATAAAAATGGATTCTTTCTATGCCACAATTGCAATAACTTTTACATTTTGATGGCATGGGACCGATGTCAAACACACTTGACATAGCTTATATTTTTGGTAACTTGCTGCGTAATTTTCGCCCTTAATTAGTACAGAGCGATTTCTTTCAGAGCAATGGCTGGGACTTGTGTCTCTTTGCGGCAATTTTGGTTTCATAGGAGAGTGCAATGGCTTATCCATGACTAAGAGAGTTTGGTTCCAAAGGAGTATTATGATTCGGTATGTTTTTAAGAATATGTTGAAAGTGAAACCTCGTCATAATAGTTTTAAAATAACTCTTCTCCCTCATAGCACAATATTAACAAAATAATAGATCCGATATGTTTCCTTGAATTTTTCAAACTCTATAAATGGCCCACCTAGGATCAACAATATTCTTATTATATTATATTTTTTATCAATTAATAAAACATTTCAAATGAAATATATATATAGTTTTAATTTTTTGAGGCCCTAAGCACGCACTTCTTTCACCTGTGCGGTGTTCCACCACTGAATATAGAGTCATATTGTGATACTCCATCAAGATTGTAGCGCTATTTCTCAGGGAACACATACGCGCCACTTACCCTGAAAGTTAATAGTCTTACCTTGATGAAATACACTGTGGCCCGGTCTTGTAAGCTCTGCCATAGTGGAACCTTGCAAGGTAAGCTTGCTACCGTTCAGGGTAAGCCTAGGCTACCTTAAGTAGTTCTGTAGGAACTAAAAAACGATTACGAGGTTTTGACTCTCGCTTTCCCTTATTTAGTGCCAAACAATTTGTAAAAGAAGCTGCCTCAACAGCTATCATGTTATTAAATGATGTACTGTACATTTTATTCTTGAATACTTTCAAAATTTTCGTAAAATGTTCGTATGGTGAAAAAATGTATGACATGTATTAAATGAAGGTGGGCATATTTTTATTTAGTATTTAAACGATACTTGAACTTCCTATAAAAAAAAAGTTATTAATTTATTATAGGTAACATGGTGGTCTAGG
Organism: Timema poppense; assembly: GCA_902141375.1. Classification (NCBI taxonomy): domain Eukaryota; kingdom Metazoa; phylum Arthropoda; class Insecta; order Phasmatodea; family Timematidae; genus Timema; species Timema poppense. Next base: position 198,588 of record CABFOV010000253.1, read on the forward strand.
GGTAAGGTGTCGGGATTCTGTGCTGGAGGTCTAGGATTTTATCCTTGGTCCCAGCACAGATTTATCTGATTACCTAATCCTTCCTTCACCTCTGACAAGACATCTTGTGAATGTGGGAAATGCCAGGCCTCCACCATGGTTCGGATCCCACGTTAAACTGATATGTCCTCCATTTCATCTCACAATCACCCTACCATTACACATTAGCGTAAGTGCGTATAATCATAACGGGTAATAAGACCAGGTGCTAATAAAAATAATAATCAATTTCGTTGAAAAAACGTGGAGAGTATTTAAATATATATACTTTTAAATATTCTCCATTTTAAATATATACATATAACTTTCTTCAAAACTGATCAAACACCTCTAAAAAAAATCTACTTTTTTAAATGTAAAACTTCATATTTCAGTAGGCAATAATGTTTTAATATCATGAGTCATTGCATTAATAATTAATATTATGAGGAAAGTACTTTTGTAGAACAGCAATTAATTGATTGGTACACTTCTTTAGTCAATTGAACAATATAAATTATGAATATAATAATGAATTAATTTATTCAAAGAGAAATTGTTAAATAAGAAATTTAATCAATTTAGTCAATTAAACAATATAAATTATGAATATTGAAAGGAATTAATTTATTCGAATAGAAATTTTTGAATCAAGAAATTAAATCAATCACACAGACATAATCACATTCTTAAAAATCACCTCAAAGATTGTTAAAAGGCAAAAAATTGATTTCTTAAATAGGTGAAACTGTAGATCTGTGCAAGATAATACTAAGCAGTAACAGAATATTGTAAAGATATAACTGAAAATCTATAAAAAGTGTAAATTGTCAAATGACTAGACTAGAGCCGTTAATACTATGACTAAAGATCAACATTAACCTATAACTTGAATGATTAATTATACAAATAACTGCCAAAAAAAAACTTGACAAGGAATATTTACACAATTACAATACAATTAATAAAAAGGTGATTGATAGAAAGTTAACCACTTGACTATATAATTAATTTGTTAAAATTCCACATATAAAAATGCTGACAATATAAATACTTATGTAACCTATTAAAATTAAAATATAACTAATAACATAGTTCCACAAAATTATAAGTGTTTATATTAATAATAAGAACTTATCTGATTCAAAAGGTTTAAAACGCACGTGTTAACAATTGAAAAGATTATTTAACTAATTGTTGTAATAACAGATGTGTGATCAAGATTATTCATAATAGTTATGATATTTTGAATACATAAATGTTGTTTATATATAAGTTGCTAAAAAATAAGTGTAATAAACAAAAAATGTTAGTTTGAAAAATGTTAATTAAACAGATTGAATTAAAGTGACGTTCCTTATCTGATGTTTTGATTCCTCTCCTTATAAATTTTGCTGCAAATATTGGTTGGATGACGACATGTCTAGGCGAATTACGCCATCCTCAGGTTTTCATATTGGGGTTGAGATGTTATCCCCGTTGTTAACACATTTTGGTATGTAATTTATAGAGGGGCTAGGTGTGTGTTCTCTTTTCCGAATTACTCCAAGGGACGTGCTTTAAGCGCTAATTCCCCCAAACGGGATTTTTTTAACCTGCTATGTAGTTTCATAATTTTCTGCCAAAGATAAAGCTGATGTAATTCTTAAAACTCAATTTGTATCAATTCATACCCATTTTATCTAAGCTTTTAATAGTGAAACCAGTTAATACTTCTTTACTAAACACAAGATTAAACGTTAAGTAACGATTTGTGTTTTTGGTAGATAATTTGACCGGCCACCTTCAGTGGTACTAAAACTTAACATTTAACACAATTAATGACTCAAGGTTTTTAAATATTTACTGTAGTATATGATATAAGCTAGATGTTATATTGTAGCAATTGTGTAAAAGAGTAAAGTATAAAATATATTCTAAATAATTTTCTAAATAGTAAAAATGCCTATGCCATGAGTTTTTCAGTCCACCTCAGCCTTTTTCAGTCTCTTTCTGACAATATTAATAGTCTGTTTCTCAGACTACTAATAGGCATATTAGGTACAATAAAACGTATAAAGTACGGTTTTATACGCATCTCAGTTACAAACAGGGAATTAGAGATCATATGAGTAAATTTTACATTTTAAAATGTCAATTTTTAAAACTTTTTTTTTTAAACTGGTAAACTGCTTCACTGGTATCAGCGCAATTCTACTGTTTGTTGACATATAATACAAAAAACTACACTACAATATAACACATTTTCCAAAATAAATTACCTACCTATGTTAGGTGTTATGCCCGTCAAGTTAGATGGATATACGTAAATACATTTATTTTTACATAACAAGAATCTTTGATTGAATAGCTCTGGGGTTATTCTATTTCCCTAATTTTAGGCTAGGTTTAAATTAAATATTTTTTTAAATCTTTTAATCCCTACTAAAGAAAACGTTGACATAAAATGTCCCTACATTTGTGTATAGTCTTTTATCAGCGAAAAGCTGTGTTGATTTTATGAGGTCGTCAAATGTGGTTACTTTGTGGAGTAACAAACAAGCCTAGTTTGAACTGTCAGTCACGATAATTGTGGAGGGCGCACGTGATTTGTTAGGTTGTCTATATGGTGTGCGTGTCTTTGCGTATGTTTCCCCCTTCATCCCTCTAAACCCATCCATCTATCTGAACTCCACCCTTCCTTTCTCTACGTCTTTGGGTCATGCCGCAGTACATTCATTTCCAAAATAAACCGTATCTCGTGCTGGAGAGGAACTACAGTCTTAGCCAAGTGATGTATGTTCACTATTTTTATACACATATGCAATTTACTTAATGATTTAATTTAATGTTTCATATGATAATTTATGGAAACTCTTTGATTCATGTGTATCCCAAACGGATGCGTGATTATTGTCAACATAATAGGTCTTGATAAATTAATCAAATTCAATTAAATTAAAATTGACAAACCCGTACAAGGGAATCAAACACGGGACCATTGGGTTTGCGTGCCAATGATCCATCCTGTTCATCTCGTTAGGACTTGGGTTTGATTCCCATATCTAGGTTCTAATTTGAATACGAACATGATAAATAATGCAAACGTTTTGAATTTGAAGAGCTTAGATAAATGAGAAGTCACATTAAAGCTTGACAACATTTTCCACATAAACAACAATATTCAAATTTTAGTATTTTTAATAAAATATTCAGCCCTATTGAAAATATATCTTGTTCATTACACACGATTAAATAACTCAAAATCATGATGTATGATTTGCTCTAATATATATATATATATATATATAAATCTCTACGTCATAAATAATTATTCGTAGCAATTAAATCAAATTACTGTGTGTATAGCATCATAGAAAAATCTGAATCGAGTATCAAAAATGAAATATTTATGACCTAAATAATATTTATGATCGTTCTTCAGATTATGAATAACAAAATTTTCAATGAGCTGGGAAATTAAGTGGAGTACAATTGATTGGTTATTCATTAAGGGTATAGACCAGGCACTATTAGACTCATTAATGGTTAAGGTAGTAAACAAACAATTTTTTTGATAAATATTGATATAAGTGTCTGCATAGTCAATAAAAAAGAGTGAATACATTTGAATCTAAATGATAAAATATTACGTTTAAATTGTAATAATATTACTGTATAGTAATTTTATTTACAGTAAATTAAGTTACAGGAAGATGGGAAAAGGAAAGTAAATGTTGAAATCAAATATGGTTTCAAAACTAAAAAAAGGATCTTTATTTTCCTGCCTCCTTTGACCAAGAGGTATTTTTAAAAGAATTTGTGCCTCTTTGTCTAACATATATGGTATCAAGTCTGAGATGTGTTTCTATTTTGATTGTTCTAATAGATATGTTGTGTATATTTGTTAAAATCTATATTTCTGACGTCTTCTTAATCGCTTGGAGCTTTAGGGACTAATGTGCTATGACACAAAACTGAAGAGTTATCGTTTGTTTTTATAGTACAGCGTCTTACTACCTGTTCAGATTATACACATATATACTAACTACACTAATGAGTTAGGGATGAGGAAGGTTGAATATAAAGAAAGTGTACCCGTATTTGCGTAGAGGTAGATGGGAAAACTTATTTTAAAACCACCCTCAGTACACCCTATCGGGATTCAAACCCCGATCTCCTTGTAATCGGCATTCTAGTCTAAAACGAGAGTAACGCCTTAAACCATGCGGCCACCAAAGTAGGAAGCAGTAATAGTTAATATTAATTGTAAGACTACACTTAATTACAAATAGCAAGAAAATAAAGTCTTTAATTTCTGACCCACCTCGGTGGCGTACTTAGTTAACGCACTAGATTCGTGTTGAGCTAGACTGCTGAGGATGGGGAGATTGAGTTTCGAATCTCGTTCGGGTGAACTGGGGGTTGTTTTTCCTAAACGGTTTTCCACTCTACCTCCACGTAAATGCGGGTTCACTTCCCTTATATTGTTGTTATTAGCACCGCGTCTTACTACCCGTTAGGGTTATACGCACTTACGCTAATGTGTAATGGTAGGGTGATTGTGAGATGAAATGAAGGGCCTACAGTTTAACGTGGAATCCGAACCACGGTGGTGGCCTGGCATTCCCCACATTCACAAGATGTCTTGTCAGAGGTGAAGGAAGGGTTTGGTAATCAGATAAATCTTTGCCGGGACCGAGGATCGAACCCCGGCCGCCAGCATAGAAGTCTGACACACCCCTAGACCGCCAGGTCACCTTTCCCTTATACTAAAACTTCCCAATTCCTTACCCATTAGCGTAATTAGTACTTTAGTGAACAACCCGAACGGTTAATAAGATGGGGTGCTAAGTATTATTATTATTATTTAACTTCTGAATGTTCAATGTTTGAGTAAAATTAAGGAAAAAGATTAATTATTATCCAGGGTTATGAATTGTTGATCGGGGCATAGCATATTATTGCTCCAAACACTTCATATATAGAATCATGCACGCAAAATTATAAAGTGTTTATTAAAATATTATATTGCGCTTTAAAAATTGTTAGTCCATATTGTGTTGCTTCTAGTAGAATTAATGGTTTTAACCAAAGGGCAGTGAGGCTTTGTAAAATAAAGACACCCGCGATCCGCATTGGTGGAGATAGGAGAGAAATACCGGAGGGGTAATGTACATTACCCTAGGAGAGAAATACCGGAGGGGTAATATACATTACCTAGGAGAGAAATACCAAAGGGGTAATGTACATTACCTAGGAGAGAAATACCGGAGGGGTAATGTACATTACCTAGGAGAGAAATACTGAAGGGGTAATGTACATTACCTAGGAGAGAAATACCTGAGGAGTAATGTACATTACCTTGGAGAGAAATACCGGAGGGGTAATATACATTACCTAGGAGATAAATACCGGAGGGGTAATGTACATTACCTAGGAGAGAAATACCGGAAGGGTAATATAAATAAATTCCGGAGGCGTAATATACATTACCTAGGAGAGAAATACCGGAGGAGTAATGTACATTACCTTGGAGAGAAATACCGTAGGGGTAATATACATTACCTAGGAGAGAAATACCGAAGGGGTAATGTACATTACCTAGGAGAGAAATACCGGAGGGGTAATTTACATTACCTAGGAAAGAAATACCTGAGGAGTAATGTACATTACCTAGGAGAGAAATACTGGAGGGGTAATATACATTACCTAGGAGGGAAATTCCGGAGGGGTAATCTACATTACCTAGGAGATAAATTCCGGAGGCGTAATATACATTACCTAGGAGAGAAATACCGGAGGAGTAATGTACATTACCTTGGAGAGAAATACCGGAAGGGTAATATACATTACCTAGGAGAGAAATACCGGAGGGGTAATGTACATTACCTAGGAGAGAAATACCTGAGGAGTAATGTACATTACCTAGGAGAGAAATACCGGAGGGGTAATATACATTACCTAGGAGAGAAATACCGGAGGGGTAATGTACATTACCTAGGAGAGAAATACCGGAGGGGTAATGTACATTACCTAGGAGAGAAATATTGGAGGGGTAATGTACATTACCTAGGAGAGAAATACCGGAGGGGTAATGTACATTACCTCCTGATCAGGTTCCTAAACTCGACCTATCCGTCATCGACATTTCCAAATATTGCAATTCCAACGTATTAGACTCTGTGACCGCCTGTGAGGGTACTTTTACTTTCTAAAAGCCAACTATATTATTTATAAGTTCTCGAATTTGATTGTTACCTCTGACCAAGGCCCCAAAATAAGTCAAAACTAATAATTATGTAACAAAGAAGGACAATTTATTAATCCAATATGAACTTTTTTTTTACTATTAGAAATGTAAAAAAATGTGCTATTATTTATAATATTAGTTTCCGATACCAAATAATAGAGACACAAAAAAAAATCAATTCGAGGCTTACATTCAAAGTTTGGTTAAGATTATTTTACAAATTATTGTATTCCTTATACTGGCATATAACTAAATAATATTATAATTCACTGTATCATGTAGCTCACTACATAGTGTAATGTAACAAGCTATTGTAACAATATAATCTATTTAATAATTTATACAAAACATTATGTAGTTTGAATAATAAACACACTAGTAAAACTAGAAAGAAAAGCGTTAACAAATGCATCTATTTATTCTAAAAATGAAACTCTTGTTGCTCTTGAAATATATATTTTCGAATGAAGAGGAACTTCACTCTAAAATGATTTTAATTCACTTTGTTAAAGTATATTTATGTAAGTAGTTAAAAAGGTGATTAAAAAAAACACTAATTGTCTTTAACATTTATGGATGCCTGTGTGTGTGGGTTTCTAGTTTGGTCAAGAAGAGGGGATATAAATATGCTTGTCATAAACCTTTAGATACATACATTATTGTTACATTATTCTTAAATAAAAATACTCATACACGTTGGAAGTAATAATATTTTGAACTATTTTGAAAATACTATTTAATATAATATTTATTTAATTTTAAAGTATCAGAAATCATTTTTGAGGTCATGTTTAAATATTCGTTTCTTGCTTGCTTGATTTCATAAAGCCTTCTATAATTTAGAAGCCCCATTTTTGGGGTAATTGTTTGATTCTCAGCTATGTCATTTGTAATTTAATTTGATATTTGGTTTTGTTCATATATATATAAACAGTGTCTCACAATATATTTGAGTTGACGTAAACACTTTTAGAACCATTATTCCCCGTCCGGACTAACCGTAAAATTATTTATAAAATAAAAAATTAAAGATGAATATATAATTATGATATATTTTAACAGTTTTTGCTTGGAGGGAGATTTGAAAATCATTTCGAAAATATATACTAATACACTATGGCGGAATGTGAATTCCAAACTCTAGTCCCCGGTAGCCCATTCCATATGATTGGCCCACGTTCCAATCAATATAAATTATTTAGAAGGTTTAATTTGAAAAATTAAGAAAGACTAATATTTAATCACTGTTAGATTGTCAATAATAATGTAAGATAAATTAAAAGTGTATTAAGGACTATATATAATAAATTGCCCTTATTAAAACCCTCACCTTCATTTAAGTAAAGTAATAAACATAAACATTTATTATATTAATATGTTTATTTTTCATTAACATAAATGTATACATCTTTATTGTTTTAATATTGTATGGTAAATAATGTTAAAATAAACGTGGACGACAATGTTGAACCAACGAATATATTTGGTAGACTATACATATTTTATCAAATAGAATCTGTAGATTAACTGCAACTTGCATTTATATATGAACACGTAGACTAGAGAGACAAACTTTTTTTATCTGGTTTTCTGGAACTAAAGGGCTATAATAACATCTGGTTTTTATGTGTGTATCTTATTTCTAAACTGTTTTCTATTTCTTATCCAAGCAAATATGAGTAGATTTTCTCTAAATTCTGCCTTCCTCCTCCCCCTCACGTTCATAAGTGTAACTTTGTTGATAGAATGAGTGGGCAACTTTTGGGCAATATTAATGATTCATTTTTTATTAATACTTTTTGATACACAATTGAAAATATATTTATTTAAAGTCATATTTTGAATTAAATATTATTTCTCAATTTAAACATTTTGGTTCAACCTTGCATTAAAATATGTATTAATTTTAATATTTAATCGTAGTAATCATTAATAATTTTATGTTATCTAATTATATTTAGTGTTTATTTCAACAAGTTTTCACATGATAAATGTTTACGAAAGTAAAATAAACTCTAATTATTATAATTTTTCAGGTATCCAAATCAATGTTATAATTTCAAATATTTTTCCCCACTTCTAGGTTGGTATGTAGAGAAGAATGAAGGTCTACCTGTGGCCAGATATTTTCGTGCTAGCATTAGCTGAAATGAGAGGGGGTAACATTCTGTCCAGATTACTAGTCAAGATAAATTGGATTGAGATTGATGGGGGCAAACAGTTCGCCATCGAACAATCCCGCCAGCCCTTCCCCCCTCTCCCCAACACCTGCATGACTACTGAACTACTTCAGCCGCACCTCCTACAAAATGATTCTTGTCCTAATTGCGCCGATAAGACCGAGTGCAAGCCACAAGAGTAAACCTGGCCACCCGCCATCATGCCTGGAATCAAATGAGGCAATTCGGAAAAAAAAGATTTATCGTGTTCCAGCAATTCATCCACAGGTTTGTCAATAAAACATTCACTCTACTAAAACCTTTTATTAATAGTGTATTAATTCATTCGGAATTTTGAAAAAAAATTAAACTAGATTTATGAAAAATATATTCTATCAACTAAAATGAAGAAAATGTCAATGCTTTTACTCTTTTTTTCTTTTAAATGCCGCTTCTTACTACCCGTTAAGGCTGTACGCTAATGTACTAATCACGAGAATGTGTTAGAGATTAGGAAGTTTGAATTTAGAGTAAGTGTGCCCACATTTACGTAGAAAGGTAATAGAAAACCACCCAGAAAAAACCACATTCAGTACACCTGACCGGGATTCTAACCCCAACTCCTCATCATTGGAAGCCAGTCTATTACGAGAGTGACACCTTAGACCGTGTGTCCACTGAAGTGGAACACTTTTACTTTTGTATAAAAAAAAGGAAAATAAATGATTTTAGTGCATTTGTTTACTAACAAAGTTTATTTAATAGTTTATTTAATGGAAACCCGCTTCGGTGGCCGCATTGTCTAAGGCGCAAATCTAGTTGTAGACAAGATGCTGATCTCGAGTTGAGTGAGGTTCGAATCTTAGTCTGGTGTTCTAATGACGATTTTTCCAAAATGGTTTTCACCCACCCTCCAGGCAAATTTGAGTACACTTCCTCTTTATATAACCTTCCTAATCCCTAAAACCATTAGTGTAATTAGTGCATAAGCGTATAGACCGACTCGGACTAGGTGTTTAAAAAATAAGTCAAGCTTGATAATTAAACGGTATTTGTATGTACCTTTTATTCGTTCATTATGATTGATACACAATATAAGTATGTACTTAATCACTATTCATTGATCAGTCATACATCGTATGACATTGAACAGGTTAATAATTTATTAATATTAGTCATAATTATACTTCATTGATACCCTTCCCTATTCTAAACAGGTTTCTGTACGTTAACACTATGGATTGATCAGAGGCATACATCGTATGAGATTAAACGAATTCATGTTCCTCAACCTAAGTAAAGCAGTATGCTTCAATGCTACCATTTCCTAGTCTAAATAGGTCTCAACTCGTCTAGAGGAAGGGTGAAAAATAGAAGAATTGTAGACATGCAGGTATTTACTTATCTAGTGAATTAAACTCTGTAAATGAAATGCATTTGCTTGTATTATTAGAATAAACATAGCCTAGCTCCAATAGTCTAAACATAACAAAAATATCCTCTGTGATCATAAACCTAAACATACATTCAACCTAAACATATAGTCATTTAACCATCATAATAGTCCTAAATGTATATAAACTATTGCAATATAACAAAATAAAAGTAGAAAGATTAACACTAGATTTTACTGATTAAATACAGGTATATAAAAATACTTAAGCCCCAGCTGGTATGTTGGGGTCAAACCTGACCCCAGCTGGTGGAAATTGCTGTGTAGCTTGCTAGAGTGCAGCACCACTTGGTTGCCCTTCTAGGTATTCTCAGTCGTGAGCAGGCTCTTGGGGTAGAAACAACAGTTGTGTTTTTGTCCACTATTATTGTCGTCATACAGTGTCCTTGGGGTCAGATTTGACCCCACCATACCAATATTGTGTGTAATTTTTTAAAATGTATTTTTGTCGTTTTAATGATTAATGTTTTATTTTCTTTGTTTTATTATACTTAAGGGCTATATATATATATATATATATATTTTTTTTTTGTAAGACTATTATTTAGTTTTTTTATTCAGTTGTATATTTTCTAAACGTGTGTTATTTTCGTTTAAGGATTATTTTTGGTTGATTATTTTACTTTGATTAGATTCAGATGGCTTGATTTATTTCTTACATTACTTTTTTACTAATGGCCGCGATTAACTTGAGAGACGATCCTGATGCAATTTTAGAAGAGATATTCAACGATGACCCTGATTTTGTGCTACCAGATAAGGACTCTGAATATTCTGATGCACCTTCAGAACGTAGCGATCATAATACAGATTCAGAGCTTTCAGAAGATGAAAATGCAGATGAGGATGGAGTTCAAGATGAAGATGGAATACCCGACCGTTCTATCCTCCAGAATTATTGGTATTCAAAATCAAGATACGAGTGGTCTAAAGTTCCACCTACGCAATCTCGTACAAGACAACATAATTTAGTGGCGCATTTACCAGGTGTTGTAGGAGATGCCAGAACTAACAAACCAAATGAACCAGTAGACGCTTGGCTTCTTCTAATTGATGAGGAAATAATCGATCAGGTTGTGAAGTAAACTAATCTAAAAATAACATATATGGTTGAAATTTTTGGTGCTAGTGCTCTTAACAGTCAATTCTAAAATAATGTTGACAAAATTGAGATGAAGGCGTTATTAGGTATTTTCATTCTATCTGGAGTATTTAAATTTAACTTTGAGGATGTTGAATTACTTTGGGCCACAGATGGTACTGGAAGGGATATTTTTAGAGCAACTATATCACTGAAAAGGTTCCTCTTCCTCCTGGCTAGCCTACGTTTTGATGATATCATGACGAGAGATGAAAGAAAAGCTCATGATCGTCTTGCTCTAATATTACAGATTTTCAACGAACTTCTAATGAACTGCCAATCAAATTATTCCTGTGATGAATATTTAACAGTATATGAAATGCTCGTACCCTTCCGGGGTAGGTGTGCATTTATAAGATACCTGGGAAACAAACCAGCAAAGTACGGACTGAAAATTTTCTGTCTTTGTGACGCGCGTATACATTATTTGTACAGTTCTTTCATCGAATGTGGACAATTGCAAGTTCCAAATCCACGTCGCTTGTTGTTGCTAACGCGAACAGTTTTGTCCCTCATTGAGCCAGTTGAAAATTCCAATCGCAATATCACCGCTGACAACTACTTTAGTTCAGTGGTACTTGTAGAGGAGCTGCGTGGTAAGGGACTGACCTATGTTGGTACTCTCCGTGCTAACAAGAGAGAGATCCCCCAGGCATTCTTGCCTAATAAAAGACCGAGAAATTCTGTCATATGATTTTGGTTCCACTGGAAATACAACCATAGTCTCCTATGACCCAAGAAAATCAAGATATTTAGTGCTCTTGTCATCAATGCATCATGACAAGTCAGTTTTACCACGACCTGATAAGAAGCCTGAAATCATTGACATTTATAACGTAACAAAATTTGGTGTCGATTCCCTGGACAAGAAATGTGGAAACTACGCTATGGGCCGTCGTTCTAAGCGCTGGCCATTGACTTTATTTTACAGAACTGTTGACATTTCCTGTGCTAATGCGTATGTTCTCTTCCCTACCGCCAAGCTTGAGAATAAAATTACAAGAAGGGACTTATCTTTTGGAAAGATATTGATTCAGGTTCATATGATCCGCAGATTGGATGATAAGATCCCACGCGAGTTGAGAGCAATGATTACCAGAATCCAAGGAGTTCCAGATGTGACACAGCGTATGCCAAGAGAAGGACCTCCTAAGGGAGGATAATGCTACATATGTCCAAGGAAGATGGACCGGAAATATGCAATCATGTGCAGTGAGTGCAGCAATACAGTGTGTCCGCAGCATGCTAATCAAACAACTATATGTTAAAACTGTTCTGTTTAGAGGTAAGTGGTGAGTTTTCAAAAGGTTCAATATTTATATGCAAAAAATATATACTAAGTTTATTTACCCATGTTATAAACTACGTGTAAATCAAGTATAGCGAATTACTAAGAACTTTATTAATTAAAAAAAATACTTAGAATTTTTTCATATAAATGTTTTATTGCCTAACGCAGGGAATACATACCAAATACATTTTTAGCACCTACATTTTTTTTATCTATTTTAAAACACTTTACACATTTAAAGCACATAGCCTATGATTACATTGATATATTTAGAGAGCTTAGCCTAAAAGTATTGGAAAAACTGAATATTTCCTGCCTGTCAGTTTCCACATTTTATTTATTTATTTTTTTCAGACTCTGGCTGAAGGAGATACCTCTATTGATTTGTAAAATGAAGTCATAGAACCAGTTTGTGAAAATTCAAAGATTTTAATTAGTTCTAAAAATTACTTTTTTTCCTTGGTAAATAAGTGTAATTGGATATTTTTTTGAAGTAAATAAAAACATTTAAGTAATGTTTAGATAAAAGTTGATGTATAAATAAGTAATCTATATCTTCATATCTTTTTTGATTACATATTTTTGAAACTCATTATTTTATTAATCTTTTTATTGAATGGGGTCAAAAATGACCCCTCCATACCAAATGTGTCCGTATTTTTCGCCATACCAGCTGAGGGTTAAACATGTTAAGTATCCTAAAAGGATTGCTATTTATTCAATACAAGTTTTATTAAAACGAGGCCGTCTATATATTCGATTTATATCTACAACTTTCATATTTATCAAATAAGATTTTATAATTACCAGTTAAATAGATAAAACTAGTAGCCCGATTAAGTAAGGATAGTTATCGCTTAATATTTAAGATTATATTTTCCCACACTGCTAAACTACTGGAATTTCACTGGTATTGAAACACTGTATGGAGGTTATTTAACTGGTATGGATTGTTAAAAGATATAATCACTGATCGAGATGTACTTGAACTATATTCATACGTTTAGCGATGAAATGCTCAGGAATATCTACATGCTGCAAACCTTCAAATTACAAGAATAGTAGGAGTCTTATAAAGATAGTACTTCTTCTTCTTCACAACAGGCACCTTCTTGAACATCATAGCTGGTTACTTAGGTCCTAGCTGGTTGAATATCTTAACAGCTGTCTTCCTAGCTCAGCATTTAGTTTCTGCAGTTTTGTCACCTTTAACGGATAACCTATCGGCTTTATGTTTAAGCTTGACTGGAACATTTAACTACTACATTTACATTACACTGTATTCAAAGTAAACAGTTACATCTTATTAAAGTATTTTTATGTAGACGGGGATCCTCCTTTAGGGGGGGTCCTACACATTTCAGAGGGATCCAGACCCCCAGAACCCCTACGCTTTCTACGCCCTTGCTGATGAGGTATTGTATGATTTCGACGAGAGGTCTTAGATCACTAAAACTATAAAGTATTCGGCAGGACCTTCTTGTTTTTATACGATACCCAATGCCTACCCTTACCACTATATCTATCAAGAATGATGAAGGCACACACTCTTTCTTCAATGAACGGGTAGTAGTTAAAACGTCTCCATCAAAAATATTTATAAATCGAGGACTCTAATTATTTATAATACTTAATTACATCTATTTCTGTAAAGGGTCAGATAGGATGCACTCAGATATTTTTTTAAAATATGGACAAAAATACATGATTTATTTTCAGCCTTGAGAATATGACAATGTATTTAAGCCTAGCTATAGCAATTACTATTTTTTGGTTTTTGCACGTTTGACCACTTTAGCCACTCCAGCAGCAGTTCCTGCGCCATAACCTAGTGCGGCTATCAGAGGAAGTATAGGAGGAAGTCCTCCCTTCGTACTCTTCTTCTTCGTACATGATCAATTGCCACGTCGTTTATTCGTTGTTGACGTCGTCCTTTCACTGGTCCTGTTCTCATATAGAATTTATCTTTCATAGCATTATTCACGGCCCATCAGCTTTCTCATAGCACACATCCTAGAAAATCAACAATTAGATGAACATGGAAACATAGAGCTTGATGAATATCTTCTATATTTTCAGCAAGATGAAACCCTCGACCCCCCTTGCCATAAGCTAAGGGTCCGCCTATGGTAAGTCAACATTTCGTGGATAGTGGATTGGCGGAAGAGGACCAATTGAGTAGCCAGCAAGGTCCCCTGATTTGATTCAACTAGATTTTTATAAATGAGGATTATTTAAAGTATATCATTTAGAAGAAAAAACAGGGAATATTGAAAAGTTAAAAGATGAAATAACAAGGGCATGTAGACGTATTACAAAATCAACTTTACGAAAAGTCAGAAGTGAATTCTAAAATAAGCTATATATATATATTTTTTCAAAATGGAGAGCATTTTGATAAACCTAATTAAAATGGAAAATAAAAAACAATGGTTTGCTCTGTAGTTATTTTTTTAATATTTCCCAAATACACACAAACGTGCACAAATACACACAAACACACACTTCAAACTTCCCGCAGCATGTATGAATAATTCTAATCCCGCACTTGATGCCGTGGATTCTAAAACTTGTGGGGCTCACATCTCTTGATAAATTAATTGTCATGGCGTTAGATGAAAGAATATCTCATAAAAATTGAGAGTCTCATTTATAAAATCAAAATAACTTCTATGTAACCTTAGAAACGTCACCCATGGTCATACCTACCTCAACACCTTACTTTTCTCTCAATACCAAACAACTTTTGTTTCAAATTCTCTTTTTCAACAATGGATGAGATTTCGAGATATTTTGGTTGAAAGTTTTCAAATGAAAAACCGGTATATAAAAATAAGTTGGCCTCTGTATGTTACTCCTCAACATACAAACCACTGTATAAGCTGCACTGAAATCTCACATGGATATATCTTGGAGATCCGATTAAAAATAGACTAAATAGTTTCTATTAAAATAAAATTAAACTGCTATTTTTTTCAAATATTCTGTCCTAAGTCACGTAATAACTGTTGTGTTATCCTATTTAATATATAAATAATTTTTTTCTGTCTTACTCTATTACCGAATCAACTGCACTCCAAAGAGTAATTACATAATACATTTAAATCTTAAATACAAATAGGAATTATATGTTTTTTGGTTGTTTTGTATTCACATAAAAAGTAAATAGTGTTTATTTTATTTATTAGACCATACACATATATTACGTTACAAAGCTGTGGTTAATTTGATATTACATTTATATATTATTATTCAGACAAATATATGAACTCTCCATTAGAAGTCATTTTGAAATTAAAAAATAATTTTACGTAACTTGAGACCCTTAAGCCTAGGTCTTCTTAAATTCTGGTGCGGGCTACTTCCAAATCCAAATCTGATTATTTTAATTCTCATATAAAATATAGAGCACAAACATTTGTGACGCTGACACCTTTGAGCGCTTGACCACCACTTCAGTTTACACTAAAACCAAGAAAATATACCTTCTTTTGGCATAGATTTACGTACAAGAGAGAGTATTGGTTTGTACATTTAGGATCTATTTTATTTACCGTTACATTATAGTGCGAGTTGGAAGCCAAGGGTGGAAGAGCACGCGAGAAAAGGATACTATTTTGGCAATTGTTTTTTCAAAAGTTTATTGGTAAAATATATAAACTAGTTATTTATTAAAAAAATATAATTTCTTTTCATATGGTGAAATGAACAGTTCCTTAATATCTGTTAGGCGTGTCCTTAAATTTAATGACAAATTATTGTCATTTAAAATGTTTCCTCTCTAATGTCTCTATATTCTTGACATATATTCAAGAACTGTTAACGCCACCATGTGTATAAAATTAGTTTCCATATCTATGCAGGAGCAATATTTTCTTTATTTTGGCAAAAAAAAAAATGTTTTGCTATGCCAATTACTAAAACACTGGACTTTTATCGCGTCCACTTTCACCTCACCTTAAATCACATGATGAGATAAAAATTCAGAAACAATAAAAATGTAATAGATTAATGAAACAAATAGCCGAAACTATTGTGAATGCATTTTAGTGAGGATAACACCTCTGCTTTAACTATGAGTAAAGAATGACCATGGGCACGGGACGAATCCTGGATAGCTCAGTGGTAAGAGCATTGGCGCACTAAGCCGAAGGTCCCGGTTTATATTCCCGTGTCCCGGTGTCATTTTTCAATTTTCAGAATATGTAGTAGATTATTTATGTACTCAGGGAAACTTAAGAATGTGACACATTCACTTTTAAACTTCACTATATTTTTTCTAGCCTTACAACTAAGACTGCCTGACTACTGCCACTGGTATCTCCCAAACGAAGAAAAATATAAAGCTAAAGTTTGGAATATGTTTGCCTAGTCAAATAAACCTAAGGGTGTGCTTCCCTTACTTGTTATCTTCTTTTAACCATTATATACATTACTCTAATCTGGATTTAGTGAACTTGCGTTTAGTGAACATCTGGCTACAATTATTAACCTAATTAATTTCTTCTATTAAACAAACATTTAAAAAAAGGGACTGTAAGTTAAATATTTCACTTATTATGAACCTAAAACTAAAATGTCCATGGAAAATGTCATTCTATCATTGTAACTCTTTGAAAACAAAACTATATTAGTGTTTGAACTTAGACTGGCAAAGTATGTCTCTCTACCAGAGTTCTTGTTTTGGTAGCTCATAGAGCAATTTAAATTATGGAATGGTAAGTGAACGAAAGGCTTAGTACAGACAACTACTGCACTCTACCTTACGGACTTAAGTTTCATACCCAAGTTGCAGAAAACAAAAACAAAAAAACAAACAGACCACTTCGTTGTATGCTTTACCTATTTAAGACAAGTCGTGGAAGAGTCTGGTAATGGCCCGTATTCAAACAATGACCTTTGATGTGGTAGACAATAGAATTGTTTATGGATTCATGGTTATCTTGATATAAGATAACAAATCATATAAGGAGTACAGCTGTATGTAGAATATCCTAATTCGATAGATATATTATTATTATTACTACTACTATTATTATTATTATTATTATTATTAGCACCGCGTCTTACTGCCCATTCGGGTTATACGCACTTACGCTAATGTGCAATGTTAGGGTGATTGTGAGATGAAATGGAGGACCCACAGTTTAACGTGGAATCCGAACCACGGTGGAGGCCTGGCATTCCTCACATTCACAAGATGTCTTGTCAGAGGTGAAGGAAAGGTTTGGTAATCAGATAAATCTGTGCCGGGACCGAGGATTGAACCCCGGCCGCCAGCATAGAAGTTTGACACCTTACCCCTAGACCGCCAGGTCACCCCTAATTCGATAGAGTTTTGTTATTTGTTTGTTCTAATGAGATATTTAAATACTTCTAAGCATCCTATAGATCTAAAATTCGGAATTTCGATGGGTCATAAATAAATAAAATGTTCTCTATAAAAGTAAAAAAAGTATATATATATATAAATATATATATATATATATAATGGTTTCAAAATAGCGTATAAAATAAGGCCAGATATCATGAAAATGAATAATTTCGCTTCCAAATTGTAAACTCTTACAATATAATTATAATTTGTTTTAACCCATTTACACATATTTATGTTGTGTCACTTTTTTTTAATAGCACCAAGAAGTTATAACTTAATATTCAAAATAAATGTAAGCTTTTTAAACACATCCAGATTATATCTGTATTGACAAATTGTGTATATTCAGTCTACTTTAGCATTTAGAAACACATTTTAAACCAATAAGGGATTAATATCTAGACATAATCTAGAATTTGTCTACTTTTCCCTTTGATTAGTTTCATATGCTAAAAATAAAAATGTTACTTTATTGATTACCCAAGCAAAGAAAGGCCACACCAGATATAAGTTTATAAAGGCTATAAACAAATTTTAACTAAAACGGGTGGTCCAAGAAATATTTTCTCTTGATAATATGTAATCTCTAACAATGGCTTGATTTAGTTCATTTTGAATTGAAGAAAAATCTTCTTGGGAGACTGAAAAACAATTTTATAAGACCACCCTCAGTACACCTGACCGGGATTTGAACCTTGATATCCTCGTCCTCAGATGTCTAGTCTATTGGGAAAATGACGGCATAGAACACTCGAGCATTGAAGCTCATCTACCTAGAGTGAAAGAGATCCATCTTGATAGAGTGGTTAACATTCCTGGTTACTAGTCTAGGGGCTCCGGGTTTGATTTCTGATAGAACCATAGGTATTTTTTCTGAAAGGGAAGTATTCCTATGGTTGCCATCTTTGGTTAATTATACTTAAGTTAGATTTAAGACTTCTACTGGCAACGCATACTCATCATCATTATCATCACATCATCTCATCGGGGTAAAGTAACCGTAAATACCCGGTGGCACAATTTTGGAAAACGGTTACATACACGCCACTGCCAGTAAAGGACAAGAAATGTCTATCCGACAAACCCTAGATACGTATGCTAAAGAAGAAAAAATCAATGAACTTGAATAGCTTTCCTGGGAGGAGGCATGTGATTCGGTTCGATTACTGGCTGATTGCACTTGTGCTGGCTTCTCAAATTGTTATTCCTCCCTCTGTTTTTCCCATTATTTAGATTAGTGATTTCTGAATCATTTAATTAAAGTATTACTTATTTTGTGAGCTATAATTATTAGGCTTTGTATAAACCGAACGGGTAGTAAGAAACGTAGAAATAAAAGCTAGCGAGATGTAAGTGGTTGATATGTCATTGCTTGGATAAATAATAACAAATACAGAAGGATTAAGAAAATTAAAGTTCCCTTATGCCCATCCTAGCAAAGAGCGACATAAGCTATCGTAATCAACGAGAAAGGATAATCAAATCAAAAGTATAGACCAAGCATTCATTTGAAGTTAGATGGAAAATCACATCATTTTCAAATTGTCTCCAGGGTACTCGATCAAGACTAAAGCCCAGCCTTCCGACTCAGAAGTAGGCACTGTAATCACGCAACCAACTCTGCTAGTCCTAATCAAATTATATCTCAAACTAGTATATTAGTTCAAATGCTATAAATCCCTTGAAATCATTGCAGTACTCCAAAACACTGAATATTCGAGGTTGTTTGCATATATTATGTTTCTTTTAATAAATGTTGAACAAGCACAAACATTTCCATTCATAATTTATACACGAATGTGTTTTTCCAGGACTGGGAATGTAAGTATTTAATAACAGGAACAGTTATAAATATAAGATAGTTTACTGTACTTAAAACATCTCTAACATATACAAATATATGATTTATATATTAATGCTTAAATTGAAACCTTAGTTAGAATATACATTCATATAAACGACAAAATTAAAATTAGTCCATAGGCACCGATAATGGTTTATTTTAATATATTATTATTTAAAGTTTATAAAAATATTCATAGAGTAAAAAGCACTGAATAATAATTAATTCACTCTCACAAATTTTTGATTGTAAAATTATAAAATCCAAAATATTTTATAAAAAAAAAAATGTACAGTACGTATACTTAAAAATATTATGACATGATGAAATTTGTATAGTTAGTTTAACACGGGAAGTCAAATATTTTAAGTGCTAAAACTAAATGCGAGGTCTATAGCAGAAAACCCTCCTCGGTGGCGTAGTTAGCTAACACTATAGTTTTGTGTTGAGCTAGACTATCGAGGATGGGGAGATCAATGTTTGACTCTCATTCAGGTGAACTGGGGGTGGTTCTTTCTAAATGGTTTTGCACTCTCCCTCCACGCCAATATGGGCTCACCACCTATATATTCAATTTTCCCAATTCTTAACCTATTAGCGTAATTTGTACTTAAGCGTATAACCCGAACGGATAGTAAGACGCTGTGCTGAGTATTTATTAATAAGTCTATAGCAGAACCATCAATAATACAAATTTACAATTATTTGGTAAATCAAAAAATGTCTCTCCTATTAACGTAATAAATTGCATCCTCTATAAATTTGCAAAGCCACACCCTATGTGTGTGAATTTATATTGTTAAATTCTAGTATTTTTTTCTTTAAAAATCTAAAAATTTTGTACACACAGTGAACACAGAACGGTAGAAGTCTTACCTTGACTCACTGTACTATGGCCCTATCTTATAAGCTATGACATAGTGGAACAATCCAATGTAAACTTGCTACCTCTTAGGGTGAATGTAGTGTACATAGTTATTTCCTAGCAATTACTGATGTATCATTCAAACTCAAATTAATTTTATAAACTTCAACCTGCATTGGGTGGGCCAGTAGACTAGGTGTAAGGTTCATCTAGTTTGACTCATCAGTGACGGTCTGGTATCTATCTAATCATGGCTAGATGTGCTTGGGTGCTATTTCCTCAAATTTTTAACACTACCCACCTATGCATGTAGTGGTATATTTACCCTAAATGTTACCTTCCTCGTACCTCAACGATTGGTTTAAGCCCGTCTGGGGTGTAAGTATGAATGCTTACACCTCAGATGTGTAGTAAGATGCGATGAAAATAAAATAATAAATTTTAAACAAGCATGATTTTATTAATATCAATGTTTTTATATACTTTTAATTCTAAGAGTTTAATATCCACAATCAATGCTGCTGTCACCACAAACTCTTATCATAAACAATTAACTTGTATCCAATGTTTTGTGGTGTACATTTTTAATTATACCATAGTATAATAGATATATTTCAATTAAGCACGGGAATGGAAGTTATTTAAATAACAGAGGTTGAATATATATTTCAAATAGCAATATTTTAAATTATAACTGCACAGTAATTCTATGGTTATTTACAACAAAGCACGTAGTTAAACACTCGAACTAAGGCATTAATATAGTATGGTCTTGTTTTCAGGGTACAGAGAGTCTAGGTTTCGAATCCTTGAAGAACCTACTTGGATGTTATTTGAAATGGTTTTACAATCTCTCACCAGGTAATCACTGTTGTTTCCCAGACTCGTAAAATAAAATAAAGTAGGCTAGGGTTACATCACTGATGTATTTAGAGGTATAAACCTTTCAGTAAATAAAAACTACCAAAGTTGGTCGCGAAAATTTTGATATGTGGCAAAAAACATTTTCTAAGTTAGTTGTATATTTCTTACTACTTAGTAATAAAATGTGTCTGTCTTAAATATCTACCCTTTGCTTACACATATATTGATTGACCAGAGTAGATATTAAAATATTTTATAAAGTTATTTGCAAAAGACTAAAACAGGACACATAAAGTACAGCCACACAAATTTATTTAAAAATTGGGAGTTCAATCAATCAGAAATATATGTTATTATATATTTCTATATTAAAGTAAATTAACTATGTAACTTCAAATTAAAATGTAAAGTTATCAACAGGTAAAACAAAAAAATGATTCTTGCATCACAAAGGTAAAAAAAATTTAAAAAAAGGTTCTTCTATAAATATTTTTGTATGATTTAGTAAAATTGAAAATTAATCATGAAGTTTGTTAAAATAATTAATTTTAAATAATTTTTTAAAATAAAGAACACTAACGTCTTTAAATAATATTTTATTAATATTTTAACATTTTAAACAGTTATATGTACCCTTGAAACAAACTTTTAAAAAACAATCAAGGACGTTCTTAAGAAAATTGGGCTGTAGGTTTTATTCCATATTTAAGGATATAATGAGGTGTAGAACAATATTTGAGAGCTTATAACTATCAACAATCACAGCCATAAAGACCCATTCTAACTGAAGGACTACCAGTTTATTATCCACCTGATTATATCACTGTAAAATAGTTAATTACTATACTTTTTATTTGGACTTTATTACTACAATTGTTAGAGAGGTAGGACAAAAAAAAACACTTCAACCATAAATTTTGTAACATTTGAGGATACAACAGGCGAAAATTGGTCTATATTATCCTGATTCTGACTCACCACACAACCATTAGACTGAGTGCGTAAACCATTTTCTGCTGGCACGGAACGTACCTAATACAAAACAATGTGCTGCAAAAAATTTCGCCCTTGTATACCTACCGTGAACTTATACAGTTTAAGTAAGAAGGTTGGTGAAAATGGAGAGAACTTTGGCGGTCTTAAAGGAGGAACGATGGTTAGTTCATGAAAAAAAAAAAGTTATTAACTGTTTTGGGGCATTAAACACCTTGCCGTTTTCTAGCTGTTATTAAAAAGGTTACCTAATTTAATTACAAATTCTTAAGAAAATTCACTAAATTATGAATAATAATAAATTAGTTCATCTATTTTAATTAAACATAAGTTATTTTTTACATACATAGGCCTAAAGTAAAAACGTTTTCATATACAAATAACACAATATTTTAAAAGTAAGCCAAAGCATAAGACTAATATATTCTTTTTCTAGACTTTACAACTGGAACTATGGTTGGCTTTGCCATTTAGGACACTAGAGCATTGTCTATCTTAAACTATTTTAAGTAGCAGTACTTTTAGTTATATTTCTTTTGACTTTGAAGACATAATATTATGTACCATACCCTAGGCATTAATTTTTTATTTTTTATCGAATTTTAAGATGGAAGTGGTGAAAAAGATATATTTATGGTTTGGAGTGGGTGCTATGGTAAAATATGTCATTTCTTATTAATAATAGCAATTATTAATACATCATAAGCTAAACCGTCGGCTAGAGCTAGTGCGAAAGAAGATAAAAGTTAAGATGATTTGGTTTATCATTTCATTTTTTCTTTTTTCAAAATATTAGCTACGTCACTGGAAGGTTGAACCTGGCTACGAGTTGAACCACGACGACATGGTGATAGGTAATGTGCGCTCAAAGTCAAAGGTCTCTATTTTGAATTTTATCACCCATGCATTTTTTTTAGCACCACGTCTTACTACCCGTTTGAATTATACGCTTACGTACTAATTACGCTAATGATTTAGGGATGAGGAATGTTATATTTTTATAGGAAGTGTAACCGCAGTTTCGTAAAGGGTGAGTGGAAAACCATTTTGGATGCACCATCAGTACACCCAATCAAGATTAGAACTTCTGTTACAACCCCACTCTGAGTCCTTTTTATTTACGACCTTAAATAAGATAAATCGGAGCGGGAGTAAGCTATGGAACAAGTGACAAGGGAAATTATTAGCAGTATTTAAAAGCAACAATATAAACGGTTTATTAAAAACAATAACATTAGAGCAGAACACTTTACAAGGTCTCATTAATCAAACTGAGATATGTTGAAGACCAAACAAATTGATAATAACTTCATATCTTTAAATTGCACAAATGTTTTAAGAGAGATTTATAAACTTGTAATATACCCAATATTCAAATGGGTCAGTCTTGAAGAGACAGAACAACATTACGGGTTGAATTTACAATAAATCAAAAATATTAATATCCATCAAGATAATACATAAAGACTAAATAAGGGCCTAATGGGCACCTTCAAAATGTTAACAAATTGTATTTTTCATGTCAAAGAATAAAGATTTCAAAAACGTTAACTATACATGTTAACTTTCTATAAAAGACTTTAGGTGACCTGGTGATCTAGGGGTAAGGTGTCAGACTTTTGTGCTGGCGGCCAGGGTTCAATCCTCGGTCCCGGCACAGATTTATCTGATTACCAAACACTTCCTTCACCGCTGACAAGGCATCTTGTGAATGTGAGGAATGCCAGGCTTCCACCGTGCTTCGGATTCCACGTTAAACTGTGGGTCCTTCATTTCATCTCACAATCACCCTACCATTACACATTAGCGTAAGTGCGTACAATTTGAACGGGCAGTAAGACGCGGTGCTAATAATAATAATAATAATAATAATAATAATAATAATAATAATAATATAAGAGACTTTAAATTTCATGAGAGTTTGGCTAACAGGCTTTAGTCAAACTCCCCCAGGACTATTAGATCCTGACACAATATTAGGAAATGAAAACAATAACCCTATTAGTAAATAATAATGAAAATAATATAATTAGAAGCAAACCACAGAAAAAGATTAGAAAATATACTAAAGTTAATTAATTTCATAATTAATCAAAATGATCAGAATATTACGTTACATTGAACTATATTTCAAAAAGCAAACAAAAATAAGAAACGCTATGTTGACAATTACAAAATAATTACTATTATCTACAATTTCAAAACAATTTACATTTAACTCGTTAAATTCCAAGTTAATTAACAATTGTGGCTATCTAAAGATTTAATACTCGAAAATACTCTAGCGCCCAAGTGGCGACAGACAATGTATAGAGCCTCATTTAAAATTTAAAGATCAGGTAAAAGTCAATAAATTTAGAAAATAGTTAATTTACAACATTTAGCATGGCTGACTCTAACAGTTAATATTAAATTAGAGTCCAATAAGTAAATCGCAATAGTTACGATTCTGATGAAGATATATTATATAAATGTTTTATTCTGACATTGTCCAGGTCCTGGACAATGTTCCTCTGTCAAACGTTGAAATCAAATAGTTATTTTAGCATACACGCACATCACAATATAGTGGGTTTCGTCGCAATGGAATCAAGGTGGGAGAACTGAACACATGCTCGAGGACGTCAATGCGGCTTTTTGGATGATCATGTAGACCCTTTATTGACAAGGCTCCATCAGACTTCCAAACCATATCTTCAATCACCTGATGTTTTGAATGTAGTTCATCTTTCCACGATCAGAGATTCAGGTGAATAGTCATTCTCTAGTCGCGTCCAATATTGGCCGGCCAATTACATGTTAGTAGAACGAGACGGAGTGGACTACATCTTGTTGGAACATCGTAACTCGCTCGGCCCACTCGTCAATTTAGGATGATAGGTGTAGGTCAGTCTTGGTGGTAGCTAGTTTCAAAAGATTCAATCTGTAAGTACACGAACATTATTATTATGTTGAAATTGATTATGTAGAGAGAATATATTATGGTTCAGAATTGTTTTATTATGTAGTACCAACCTACATGAACTACAATAGAGAATCGTACTACTGTAGGGATTCTATTTGTGTTGGTATAATTGGAGTGGGTAGTATGAATCACAGAGATTTATGCGTAAATATCAGCATGGGGTGGGTCCTATTGTAACATAATGCAATCTTATGTTACATTTCGGTGTCTTCGTTATCGGCAATCAAATTTGCTACTTGAATAGAGCGTTAGACCATGCGGTCACTGAATTGAGTCTTGCGTCATTTAAAAACATTTTTAACCTAATCGTTGAGAGTGAGAAATAGACGTAAGGCTTGTCTAGTTTAGTAGATTCTTTTTATCACCGCACCTTACAAACTGATAAGGTTATACGCATGTATGATAATTACTCCAATTTAGTAGGGATAAGGAAGGAAGCATTTTAGATCACCATTTGCGTGGAAGGAGAGTGGGAGCTCATTTAGGGAAAGTCACACTCAGTAGACCGACACGACTTGTATTAAAATCCTCATTCCCTGTTATCAGCACGACAGTTTAACACAAGAATGATGTCTTAAACCAATCAGCCACTAAAGTGGGTCTAGTCTGGTTTGCCGGTGACGGGGAAATTGGGGCTTGAATCCCATCCTGATGTACTGACTGTAATTTTTTTTCAATTTTGTTTTCTTCTCTCTCCACGCTAATGTTGGTAGGCCTAAACTTCCTCTAATTTCAATATTTCTCAGCTCTTACACATTAGTGTAATTAATAGGCCCACAAATGAATAAAACCCGAAAGGGTAGTAAGATATTGTGACGAAATAATGTGCGTATATTAATCCCATTCAAAATTTTGAAGATGTAAGTCCATACGCAACATACTGGATCGGAGTCAAGCATGATAGAGCATCATAAATGTTATTATTTGAAAGAGGGAACTCCAAGATGATGATAATACGTCCATACATGTAATGTAAATAGATTAACCTTAAAATATTTCATAATGTTCACTGATTCGTATTTAACGTTATTTGGATTTGTTAGCCTTTTATTTATTTTTACTTAATTGCTCCTTAGCATTAGGAACATGAAAGTTCATTGCCGTACTTACAAAAGTACGTCACCTATCCCTATCTTGAACTAATTATATCCAGTCCACCTCATATCACCTTCTCTCTTTCAGGTCCATTCTAATGACATCCTACCATCTGCATATTATGTTTTCCCAATGGTCTCTTCAAATGGGTTTTGCCAATCAATACTTTGAACACGGTTCTGGATTCTTCCATTCGTGCTGAATGTCCTGCCCACCAAAACCTGCGAGATATGTTTACCCTAACAATGTAATGTGGTGAGTAGAGGGTATGTAACTAATAATAATTATGCAGTCTCGTCCTACATTCCTCCAATATAGTCATCCCTTTTCAGACCAAACTTTGTCCTAAGTACTTTATTTTTCAATTCCCTGTGTTTCTTATGATCACCATAAAGAAATAGGTTTTTCAGTTTAAGATTTCTGAAATTTATAAGAAAGAACAACATTTTGGCCTAGAAAATTAAATTAAAAATGGTTTGTTTCTTAGGAAATAATTTAACATTGTTATGTGGACTGCCTTTTAGTATAGCTAAGAACTAAACAAACAGCGTATTATGTGTATGAAATAGCATGTTTCTGGAATTTCAATAAAAACTCTAGCTGAGCTAAACATTCAAATTATATAGGGTACACGGGCTGTTTCGTAATTGTGTAGAGTAAAGTGGTGCAGTTGAAGCTACAATGAAAAAGAAACTAAATATCACGTAGAAACATATTGTTGGGACCGCCTCATTCTCGACATATGGTAGCTTTACATGCACATGCGCTAGTCAGCGTGCCGGATATATGGAATGTCACACTCAGTTACTTGCAATGATTGAAAGTGCCCAGTAAGATGAGGGACCAATATAATAAAGAGGAACTGAGAGATATGATTCTGATTTATATAGAGGAACGAAACAATCTCGCTGCCACTGCCCATACGTATGCTGCACGATTTAATGGCCGACGACACCCACACACACACAAATTTGTGGGACTGAATCGTTACCTGAGGGAAACCGGTCAGTTTGCACCTCTGATGGACAACGCTTGTAGAACATGAAATCGCAAGTACCATTAAAGTGCCAGAGGCAATCTTGCATTTTGTGTTATGTTCACCGGATAAAAGTACAAGGCGATTATCCTCACGTCATCACCTCTCACAGACGTTCATGTGAAGAACAGAACATTATCAATTATGGTGCCCTTTCTATTTGAAACCAGCCTAGGAGTTTAACTTAACACTCTATTTCAAACGCCGTAGGACATCCTGCGAGTGTCTGTTGCGCCACCATGCCACAGATACACAATTCCTTAGCAGAGTACTTGCAATGGTTGAAACAACATTTACCAGAAATTGCAGTGTCAATCTACGTAACTGGCACATTTGGGCTGACACAATTCCAAATCCCATCCTGGAGGTTCATTCAAAATATCAATTCTTCATTAACGTCTGGGCGGGAGTTGTAAGTGATATTCTTCTTATACCAGATAAAATTCCAGCACTATTACAAGGTGAAAATTACTGACGCTTTCTGCAGATCGTTCTCCCCCAACTACTAGAGGATGTTCTAATGGTAGTGTAGCTGACCATGTGGCTAATTCATGATGGAGCCCTGCAAATTACGACCGTGCAGTGAGACGCCATTTGGACGAATACTATCCCAGGCGATGGATTGGACGCAATGCGCCTGTTTAAGTGCCGGTGTGACCGATCTCACACTTACCGACTCCTGGTTGTGGGGCCACATTAAGGGAATTGTGCACTCTTAAAGGCATAACACGGTAGAACATCTATATAATGCAATCTTGGCTGTTGGAAATATGATCTGAGACATGTCGCACATCTTCCAGCGAACACGACAGTCATGGCGCAAAAGGACTGAACTATGTTGTGAATACAATATTGGACACGTCAAACATCTATGAACGTGCAATGTTGCATTACGAAGTTAAACAAAATCTCTACGACATAACGGTATTCTTTGTCTAACCTGTCTCTGTTAGTTTCTCTATAAATAAGTGGTCCGGCAATATTTAGATATGAGACTTAAGGTTTCTGTTTTGGTGTTGATGCTATGCACCATTTTATTGTATACAGTTAAAAATCACACTGTAAATTGCTTATGTTTATAGTTTGACAAAATGAACTCAACTAGAATTTGTATCAATACATTAAACGAATGCTAAGCCAACTTTGTACACCGAGTAAATTGTCATTTTTATTGTAAGATAGGATAGTTATTATTCCATTAATATTGTTAAAAATTCTAATTAATAAGTGGATTGAAATTGTTTGGATGGCAATAACGATACCAATTGCTAATGAAATATTCATGAATAGTTAAATACATATCGATATAATTGTTAGTTTCATAATAATTAGATATATACAGATGGTAGCTTAATCAAAATACTAATTTTGGGGATTGATTATGAGGAGAGTTATATACCTCATTTTGAAATCTTAAAAGTATAAATCCAGCCTCTCATGTACAAGATCAGTAAACTTATATAATATTACATATAATATATATAATATTACATATAATATATATAATATTACATATAATATATATAATATTACATATAAATATATATAATATTACATATTATATATAATATATAATATTACATATAATATATAATATCAATAGACCAAAATGTTTTTTAATGATTTGGCATGTTTTACCAACCAATTCACTGATACATTTTATCTATGTTGTTCTATTTATCCGTAACATACATTATTTACAAGCTCAAATTGGAGAATACTAATAAAAAAAAGTTAATGTACATAAATAATCTTTCACAATATTAATATTGCTTATCTGGGCTCTATCATTCGTAGCCCAATTGTAGAAAGATTAGCCAGTGCTAATATACCGTTGCCCAAGGAACGCTCAAATGTACTAATCGTCTATGCTTTCCGTGTAAGATCTAATGTCCCGAATGAGATAAGATGATGGTGATAATGAGAATGAAAGCGTGGAATCAGTAGAAACACTTACAACCTATCTTAAGATAATTAACCAATTTTTTGTGTCCGTTGCTTTTTTTATATTTATATTTAGCGTATGGCCTTACTGACTGGGAGGGACATGACATGCCTGTATGTAGACTAGTCCAAAGCGTTGCTTAGGGTACACGGGCGTGCACCCATGGAAATTGTCTACACGTAACTACAATTGGACCTTGTGATGATATTTAAACTAGAGGTGTGAGCCAATGTGAGTCGTAAACCTAATTTAAGCCTAATTTACCAATAATAATGGGACAATTCCCCTTAAGAGAAGAATATCCAAACTACCAGCCTGGAATCTAACTAGGGACCCCTAAGCTTATAGCCAGGGAAAATGACCACCACACCACGGGGTCGGTTGTATTTTAAGACTAATCCTATTAACTGAATACATTTAAATCTATTTTTGATAATGTCTTGCCATTTAGATAACCTATTTAATTTTAACATAACTAGCTTAGCCCTTCTAAATGTAGTTTTTTTTTATTATTTCTACAAGGGTTGGTGCTGACATTTTATTAATTTACAGGTGTCTAGTCAAAAAATTAAAGCAGTATGCTAAAAATAAAATATATTTATGTATATTATCAGATTTCCCAGCATACTTGGGCGTACCATTAGAAGCATCACTATCGTTTTATACAGTTTCCGGGTGACGGAGAATTTATGTTGAAAATTTCCTACAACGGCACTGATGCAATGTTTTATAAATCGTTTTGCACTTTTGCTCTCTGTAAATGATGGTACACTCCCTCTAATACCTTATCTTTCTCATATTTACCCTATTATAGTAATCGCTGATAACCTAGAAGTGTAGTATGACGCAGTTAACGGAAAATAAAAATAAAAAATGTAATACATTAATAATTTCATTCATCACATATTAAATTGTATTATTTAAAGAGGAAAAATGTACTGTATTAATATATATATATATATTCAAGAATGTGTAGCATGAATATATATGTATATTATTCCATCCCCTGTATCTATATATACGAGTATATATATATATATAAACTATATTTAAAAACTAAAACTTTTCATTTTATAAGCTAAGTATATATTAAGGCCTGTATTCAAAAATGTGTAGCATGCATATATATATTTATATGTATATATATATGTATATGTGTATATTATTCCATCCCATGTATACATATATATTAGTGGGATGGTGATAGTAGTTAGCATGTATAATATTAAATATACATTTAACTTAAAATATGGAATAGTGCTAAAAAATCTAACATATATGTATATAAAATAAAATTTATTTCATTTATAATAATAATAATATAAAACATTAATTTAATTTACAAATATGACATGATGTAAAAATTTGTATTTACCTTGCTGGCACATAGTTTAAAATAAGATGTATTTCAGACCATTATTGGCATCCTATTTATTGCTTTTATTTATATTGTACATTTTTGATCAATTATTTTAAACCCTCTTCAGTGGGGGCACGGTTTAAGGCGTTACTATCGCAATAGACTATACTGCCAATGACTGAGATCGTGGATTAATCCCGGTTGTGTGCATGCCTACTGAGGGTGGTTTTTCTTAAATGGCTTCCCACTCTCTCTTTCTCGCTCTCTATCTCTCTCTCTCTTCACGCCAATATGGATACACTTTCTTTGAATAGGCCTACAACGTTCCTCAACCCTAAAATATTAGCGCAATTAGTACAAATCATGTGACCCGAATAGGTAGTGGTACGTGGTGCTAAAAACATAATATTTACATTAAAATAAATTTAATAAAGCATTTAAACTATTTTTTAAATAGTCTAATAACTTATGCCCTAATTATTAAAAGATAAAAAATATGGAAGAGCAATTATTAAGTATAATTAATATCTTAATTGGTGTAGTATGAATTAATAAAACTTTTCTTACCCATGGTATAATACTGAACGTATTCATGAACCATCTTTCACGGTATATAAATGTTATTTTATTTTAGGTAGACAAAAATAATTATATGTATTTTATAAATAAATCATTAGTCAATTATGGTTTTAATAAAACCTTAAACAATCCTATTTCTATGTAAAGTCCACGTGGATGTCCTAAACTTTTTTTTTTCCATAGGGCTAAACTTACTTTTATTTTGTTTTTGCTCCTCTTCAAATCAAATCGTAGCAAAATAAAGTGAACGTTTCCTTCCAAAAGGCCGTTAATGTTTAGGTACGGTGTCTTACCCCACCGAATGTTGGCCAGCCCGGTTATTAAAAGAGCTGCACTGGCCCTATGGCTATTCCCCACCTATTCACGCGTGCTACCAACCTACCGGACTTGAGAGCTGTACTTTTCCTGTCATCTTCAGTCTCCAAGTGAATCATCGGCAATCCTATATCAACTATACCGGCTATAATTTGAACGTCGCCTGGTAAGAGAGAGGTTGTAATCAGCTACAGGCGAATTTAAATCAATCAGAGTTTGTAGGTGTAATTATTTGAAAGACGATCGGGTTATTAGGTGAGAGTGATGATATGATTATGTAAGATCAACATCAACTGGTTACTTTATTGTGATATGTTGATTGTGGTACAGATATAAACCAACATTTATTGATCCAATATTGGCTTATGTTGACAAGGTGATAACTTTATACAGTCCTAAGTTGAGTGCTATTAATTATATCTTCTTCAGCTAATAAATATATTTAGCTGTCACAGTGGGTTGCATGGTCTAACGCGTCAATCTTGTGTTGGATAGGATGGCTGGGGATGAGTAAATAATGGTTTGAGTCCAGGTTTAATGTATTCAGTTTTTTCCTAAAATAACTTCCCACTATCCCTACAGGCAAGTGTGGATACATTTACTTTAAAACATTACTTTCCCCATTTTCACTCAATTAGCGTAATTAAAGCATATGTATATCCAGAACGGATAGTGAAATGTGGTATGAAGATTTTTTTTCTTTTTTTTTATATGAGTAAGCTATAAAAACAAATTTTACTAAAACTCAACCAAAAGGATGGTCCCAGTGATTGATAACTTTTAAATCACTCTAAATTTTGAAACGGTAAATTTAACATTAATATGAATCGAGTCCGGGTTCAGTTTTAAACGTGTGATGTTCAATTTAGGTCTCCCTTTTTCTTACAAGATACTGGTTGTGTATTACCTTATACTAATCATTTGCTATAAAATTGACATTATTGATTAACATTCAGAAAGGTAGGATACGCAGTATTGAAAATTCAGGACAGCTGAGCTAACATTAAATATCAAAACATAACTTCAA
This sequence comes from Timema poppense, assembly GCA_902141375.1. NCBI lineage: Eukaryota > Metazoa > Arthropoda > Insecta > Phasmatodea > Timematidae > Timema > Timema poppense. The sequence continues at coordinate 231,146 of CABFOV010000253.1, forward strand.
AAATAAAATATTTATGTGATAAAATTAGCCATCTATAAATATATACATACCTAATTATGCCATTCCCCTACGGGGTGGACAAAAAACTGTGTATATAGCTCAAAAAACAATAATAACTCAGTTCTTATTCAATCCTCACTTTCGCCACACTTATCTATCCTTGCATATTCCTATCGCTTCTACAACATCGACACACCGAGTCATGAATGCTATTTAATTCTTAAAACTCTTCATGTTTCTCTTTTTCACACATTCACCTACAACATATAGCCACGTCTGCCATGGCCCACCACATCATTTTAATCAACACACTCTGACCTTCATATATTTTCTTCGTCACTAGATCCATACTCATCCTCTCAAAATTCCTAAACCATACTCATCTTCTAAAGATTCTTAAACTAACGTAACATGCTTCTTTCACATTTACCTATTGGATTCCCTTTCATACCGCACTCCTTCAGCATCCATTCATTACTGACACTGTCCATATGAGTTTTTCCACACACATTTCTTATATATCTTATTCCAACCACATTTACCTTGCTATTGGGTTTCTCCAGACAAACCAACTCTTCACACCCATAAAACAATTTTGGCGTTAACACATATACATATGTGCATATATGTATGTGTATATAGGATGTATATATAAATATATAAACAATAGTTGGTGGGAAGCTTTGCTTGCGTTAATGTGAATCCTAAAAACACGTTAATTAAAACAATAACATTTCTAATGCCAGAATTTTTAATTTCCCTCAGAGAGAAGAGATCGCGCAAAGTATTATGTACAGACTACCACGATGAAAACTTTGGAGTTTTTAAAATATGTGTCTTCGCAATCCAAAAATGCAATTTAGTGTAACTATTTCTGTGTTATATTAGACATATAGAATTTTTGTATTAATTGAAGGAAAAAGTATCACAATTCAAAGCCATTTGAAAAACACTTGCCGTGGAGATCAACGCCTACTATATTCAGGGGTTGTCCTTGAATTGTGTTGATGGTCATCACATCACACACATAAATAAACACTTATCATCAACCTTGATAGAAAATAGCATTAATTTAAATTTTAAGGGCAGGTCTGATGCAAACGTATACAATGTGATGATGATCACATTTATATGTTTATTTAATTCTATTTGGTAACCTTAGGAGTATGTGTGGGGTGTGTAAAATATATTAAAATTTCCTACATTTTAGTATTCTTTCAATCTTAATATTTGTTACATGAAGCTTTTTTCTTCTCGTTCAACTGCAGCTCCCGAATGAACGCACTAGCCCACCTTCAAGCTTATTGTAAGAATTAAAAGACGAGTTACGCTATATGTTTATCTGTGACAAATGCATTTAATGAAATATAGATTTGTTGTTTTGGTTTCAGAAGAGTTCGACGTATAAGTGATACATCTTGTACACACAAAAAAAATCAATATTAGAATAAAACGTATACAAACTACTTTCCCTCTACGTTAAAACCATCTTTAGATCCCAAGAGAATCGAAAAGCAGATTTTTTCTAAGCCTTATGAAAAATGCTATAAACTAACTAATATAGATATTAGGTGGTCAGAATTGTATCAAAATAGTATAAAAATAATCTCGAGAATTCTATATGTTGGGCAATTAAAGGTTACCCTGCCCCTAGATTCAAACTGGGACCCCTCCCCTCTGAAAATATCAATTTATTACAATGCCATGCAATGTATAATTTTTGATTATCATACCACTTGCTAGTCACAGTCTTGTTGGAAGCACAGCTCCTCAATTTTTTCGAAAAGAGCGCCAAAATATTTCGAACAGAATGAGATTCCTAAAATGTTTTTAAAAATCTCTAGCGTTTTAAGTGAATTGAATACACTGTCTAAAATTACTGTTTTATCAATTTTTTAAAAACTATTACTCCTATTAATTACCATATAATTTCTTTTTCATTCTCATTTAATTTATTTAAGTTGTTTAACGTGCTCTTTCTGAACCGACTGATTATATCAGCACACGACTTATAAACTAACTTAAATACAAAACAGACACAAAATCTAGCCCCCAGCCGTTAATTCATCACGGTGAAAGTGTAAGTCCACATTACATAAATGATAAATGTTTTGGCCTTCCCTGGAGTCGAACTCGATACCCTCATCTCAGTAGACCATATAATTTAAAATTTAAAGTTAATGTTTGAGCTCTAATTGATAAATATGATACTCCATTTGTAATGAGTCACTCTTTATAGGCTTCTCTGTTTTGTTCGTCCATGACGTCAAATTAAAAGTTCGTTGTGGTAGAAAATTGTCTTCTGAGTTTCAAACTAGAAGTATAAAAAAACCAAATATAAAACAAATAAAAATTGTTTCTTTCTAAGCTCTGTTAGCATAATATGAAATTTTCTTCTCCTTCACTCTAGCTACATTTATCAAGGTTAACTTGTTTTTAAATAAGTGTGCCATTGTACAATAATTAACAACCATTCTTTGTAATCGGGATAAAACATTTTAAGCTACTTCAGAAGCATGCAGAAATTTTGTTCCAACATTTATAGAAACTTGTCCTAAATTTGTACCCACATAGCCTTCCATTAATTTATGTTTATTATTATACCAATATTCTTTATTACAATTGATATGATCTATTCAAAAAGTGTTAAAATTCTTAAAACAGTTAGTCAACAAACTTCATAAATAGCTGATACACTAAAAAGTTATTTAAGTGTGTGGTGTTGGAATAAAATGAAGGAATATTGTGTTTGAGAAATGACTAATTTTGTTTGAATAAACATTTTATCTTAGGCTTTCATTTGATGAAGGCTAAATAAGTATAAACTCCGGTAATTCTAGTTTTTCTTTAATAACTTTTAACACAATAACGATCCACAATTTTTGTCATTAGAGGTAGTTATGATAAGTGCTACCAAATGCACACCTATTATCTTGTAAAAACTATTTTAAGACTTGTATTGAACAAGAGGCCTCCATATAAGTGCAGACCATGTTTATTACGACTGATGCATAATTATATTTAATCTATTTTGTAAATAATTACTATCCAAAACACATACTAATAAATAATTTAGAACAAAATTAACACTCTACTCTAACTTATTTTACTATACAGTTTTTTAATAAATTATTCCACTTACTTTATTTTTTAGTTCTAATATTTTTCACACTTAAAATGTTCGGATCATAAAATTTGTGTTATATGAATCTATTTGATATGCTTTATGTATACACATTTAAACCGTTAAAATATATTGTAAAATATATAATATTAAACAATTTATACAATCGCTAATTGCTCAGATTTATTAATATTTATTTACCAAAATTAGATAAATTTATGTGTAATCACTTTTAACTATTTTCCATGGCTACAATTCTAAATGAACATACTAAATTCAACTCAGTTTATAATTACTCTATAATTATTCTAATGTGTTTGGTACTAATGGTTTAATCTGGTAGCTTTTAACTGCCTCTAATTTACTCATTAAAATATCAATAACTATATAGTGAGAAGGGGAAAAAACTATACATTTAGGAATGCAAATAAACTCCCTGTCTGTCTCGAATTAAAAAAAAACTCATATGTTTGATTTCAATTGATCAATAAATATTGTAAATTGAACACCACGATAGTAGTCTCATTAATGGGAATAGATGTATACATTCAAGTATATAAATTTAACTATAAGTAGAGAAATAGTATTTACTTGAAGAATTCAGACGTAGCCTAAGACTAGTCAGTAAAGTCACTCTATGAGAATTGAAGAATTAAGAAAGATTAACAGAAGAAAACGTTATTCCAATGGGGGCTGGAAAGATCCTTTAACATTGGCAAATACACCATGACTAGAAATTCCCTCTGATGGGTGTCCGGTAGAGAGAGAATACCGCAAGAGGGATACAGAGATAGAGAGTGAGAGAATGAGTTGGGAGGGTGGAGGGGGATCCAAGGTGCAGAGACGTCTGCACGTATCGGCTCCCGAAGCCACATCACGTTTGGGCCAAGCAAGCTTGGAACCAAGCCCATGTTTGAGTCGAGCTCTGTAGTTAGCGTGGTGGCCGCGACTCACGAACATTAGGTAACCGGTCGCTGCCAAATACTCTTAGAACAATACAAACATAATCTCACATCAAGCTACCAAATACACTCATGACCGTATAAACATAAGCTACTTCCTTACTAATTAACCTATGTTGAGAAAATTATCTCACCGTCATTCATCTAAGATGAGAAATCATCAGTATACATTCGATTTTTTAAATTCATCTATGGCCACACAGATGAGGGTTATAAACGTGAAAATAATATGTAGGTTACAAACTTTTTAATAATATATCAAATGCATGATCATGATATAGATAAAAGTTATGACTTCCACTCAAGAATAACAATATTTATTCCCGATAATTAATTATAAATAACCATTTTCATAAATTATTTTGTGAATAAGATATATCGGATTTCAGAACAATAAGGTTGGTCAACGTAAATCATTCAGAAAGTATTTAAACATTTTTCCAATAATCATTCATTTGAAAACTGTAAAGTAGGTTTCGAAAATAAAAGTAAGCCTTCCCATATCTCTATTTTGTATACATGCCTTTTAATATCCATTAAAAAAGCACTTATAATCTATTTCTATTAAATGTTATATTTTATAACTCTTACTATAATAAGTTATAAAAAGATTGTTAGATGTATTCGTCATCAAATACGTATAGCATGAATGGGATTATTGTTTAGGAATTATATCAATCTAATGTTTAATAATATTTAGATGAAATAATCTTAACATTCAATTAGAACTAAACATAAACTTACTATGAGAGACAAGGCCATAGCCAGCCAACATTTTTTTTTTTTTGACTCAATTGCCGGAAGCTAGAAAAAAATTCTAGATCATACACATTTCTTTATTTTATCTGAAGAGTTTTTATGGAAACATTACCCCCTAGCAGCCATAGACTATGAAAAATTCGAAATATTAAACACCACTAGAAGCTATCTGAAGTGTTTTTAAGGCACCATAATCCCCTATCAGCCGAAGGCTAGGAACATTTCTAGATATTAAACACCTCTAGAAGCTATCTTAAATGTTTTTTTATAGCAACATAGCCCCCTAACAGCTGAAGACAAGGAAAATTTCTAAATACTAAACAGATCTAGAAGCTATCTGAAGTGGTATTTTTTTATGGCAACAAACCCTCTGACACCTGAAGGCTAGAAACATTTATGAATATCAAACACACTTATAAGACCTCTGAAGTGCTTTTAGTGATAACACAGCACCCTAATTTGTACTTGTATCATAGTTATGATATTGTTTGAACCATTAATAAAGCCATATATGTTTTGTTCATAAGATTTCAGAGGGGGGCTGAACCCCCAATCCCTACCCCCCACCCCCCGTCTATGGCCTTGATGAGAGAGTAGAAATTACTCTTATGATTATAATAACAAAAACTGGTTTAACAGTTAAAAGGTTGTATTTAAAATATATTTTATTTGGCTATATATATCTCACTTAACATATTAGGCCAAGGTTATATTTAAAATATAGTTTAATTTATATCAACTTTTACAAATGTATTTGATTTACAATACAGCTATAGTTACAAAAACCGATATCATTTGAAGTGGTCTTTACAAATTATTATATTAAGAATTATTTTTATTAAATTTAAGTATGAGTCAAAATAATTTGCAAAGAAACACTTTTAATAAGCTGCAAAGACCAAATATTAAATTTAAATATTAGATCTAGTAAATAATCTACAATATTTTTGGGTCACTTCTTTCGAAATAAACAAACAAAACTAAAAATAAATTGTTTCCAAGGGGGACAGAGTTTAAACTATTATCAATAATATTTTTCTAGATTAAAAAAAGTTTTTCTTAAACTATTTTTAATAATATTATATAAATTGAAAATTTATACCTGGACATTGGATTGGACCTGGAACGCTGGGCCTAGTAGGCCTATGTCAATGATTTAAAGATTGAGCTATCTATAGGTCCTCCCATAATTGATGTCGTTCTTCACTCATATCCTAAAGCAGAGTTTGTGATTAACTTATTTTCATAAAGTTTTAGTACATTTTTATTATATGTGTGGCGAGTCTTTTAAAATGATTTTAAAATTCTTTATTTAAATTAAAACAGAAAATATAATTGATTTGTTTTAACTAAGTTAATAATATTTACAAAATATACATTCATTTATTATTTTCGGTCTGAATTTTGGTTTCCGTAAATTCTAAGTGTGCATGAAAGGTCTAATGAATTTTACTTTTATTGCATTTGGTCACAGTTGTTAAGAGTTCAGGGCTCAGACCACGGTCATGTTAGTAGGAGGAATTCAAAGGTTTCACATGTGATTTTTCAAATATATTTTTCATGCTTTTATGGGTATATTTATTATGAGCCACATTCCTTAAACGAGCTAATAGAAAAATGTTGTGAGTATGAGTGTTCGTGTGAAATACATTAATTAACTAAAATAGCCTTTAATGAATTGATATTATCAAGGTTTACAGTAGTTTTAAAAATGTGGCATTGAGAGGGATTTTAAGTTTCAAGCTTTAGCTGATAGCACCATTCGTTTGTAAACTGAACTATTTACGTTCCTATCCATAACTATATTATATATATAAGTATATATATAAATATATACAAATATATATATATATATAAATACATATATATAAATATATATACAAATACATATATATATATATAAATATATATACATATATATAAATATATATACATATATATAAATTTATATACATATATATATATACATATATTTATATATATAAGGTAGTAAGACGTGGTGCTAAAAATATGTATATATATGTATATATATATATATATATATATATATACATATGTTTAGCACCGCGTCTTACTACCTTTTCAGGTTATAGGCCTACACTTATGTACCAACTATGCGAGTGGTTTTAGGGATTATGAAGGCTATATTCAGAGGAAGTGTACCTGCATTTTCGCGGAGGGAGAGTGGAAAACTATTTTGGAAAAACCACCCTCAGTACACCAGACTAAGATTCGAGCCACAAAATTCCCGTTATTTGCAGTCTATTCTACTGCAATAGTAGCACCTCCGATCGTATGGCCACCGAAGCATGTCATAGCCATACTCCTAGTTACAAAGACATACCCAAAAGAATTTTCTGCACAACGTTTGGGAGTTTTCCTCTTTCTGGCACCAGCAAACAGGTCTAACTAATAATTTATTTTTTCAAAACAAATATTAACAATGAATTTTTTTAAAGTCAATATCTGTAAAGCTATAGCATAGGCCAATCCACTAAAAATGTATTTTGTCTATTCATTAGTAAATATCTTTTATTATGAGTCAAACATATTTATACTCTTTTTCTTTAAAAATAAATGAAATTCCAAGGTTCATCTAATTTTAATAATATACGTTTTACTTTAGAAATATTGATGGAATAGTTAAATACAATCAAATGCATTTAGAAGTAAACGTACTAATTGGTTTTGCAGCAATGTGAGAGAAAGATAGAATATAGCTCATAATATATTTATATACATAAACTACATAAAGTACTGTACATATCCACTATTACTGTTTGGGTTTGTCATTAGATTCATTTATAACCTTCTTTAGTTTAGGTAATTAGTCGAAGTGTCTTAATCGTTGTGTATTAACTTACTAACGAGACTGTAATCTTTTTAAGTTTACATCTCGAAAATATTAATAGTTTAATAGAGTTCCAGTTTTTTTTTTTTTTTTGCCAATATTAACATTGCCAACAATTTATTTTCTTGAAGCTTGTACCCATTGTGAGTGCCCAAGTATGTACAGAATCTAAATAGGTTTAAAATATATATGAAAAAATTATAGCCATAAAAATGAAAATAAAATAAAAACATAATATTAAGGAATCCTGGCATAGCTCCGGAAAACTCTTGCGCACGATTTTTCGGGTGGGGTTATCTTAAAGTTTGGCCCCATCTCGTTCAGTCCCGCCTCCCTGGCTCTGCCGGTAGTTCATGTGTAGTGCTGTATCTACTCCGGAGTAGAGTATATATGTAGGTAGTACTGTATATAGTGTCAGCATCTTGCTGGTAGCCATTCAACTTGGCTACAACACTAGAGAAAATTATAGGGTTCCTATCCACAGCTCTCCGGACAAAAATGGCTTAAGCTCTGGTAGAGATTTTGAGAAGGACTTTATAGAGTATTATTATTTACATGTTATTGATTTGTGCAAATCAAGCGTGCGCATTTTTAGAAGTGGAATAGTACACACATTAAAATCTTAGTTAATACAAGTAATTCCTTACGCTAGGATAATTTAAACGTTTCTTATAACTTATAAAATATTTAAATCAAGGCTATTCCCCAGATTTAGCTTCAGGAAAAAAAAGACTTTTATATTAATAATGTTTTTATTATTATTTATAAGAACATATTTTTAAAATTTATAAATATTTTAATTTAAATTATATTTGTATGTCCCTTTTAATAGCAAAATACTTATATACAAAACTATATAGACTAATAATTTAATTGAAGCTACAACTTTAAAATTAGCAAACTGATTCAGGTTATCAAATTATTTTACAACATATTTTAAAAATTCAATAGTACCCTACCTTTTGGAAATATAGGCTAATTTAGATTTTTGCTAAACCAAGTTTTCATTTGTAAAATTATGTTTGAATTTGGGTATTCAACATTTTCAAATATATAAATACATATTTTTCAATATAAAACTTTAAAACAATTCATTCCCATCAATCTTATTCCATTGGTTTGATATACAATTTCAATCTAGCTTTTAGTTTGAATCTAATATCGTATATCGTATAGCACTGACGACTTAAGAGGGAGGGACAGAGCGGGCAGTTAAAAGTAAATGTACCAAGATACCATAGGGCAGACTTAGGCACAGATGGGAGAATACTATTATAATGGATCTTAAAGAGATAGGGTATAATGAGTTGGACCGGATAGGGATAGGTGGCGTACTTTTGTAAGTGCGGCATTGGACTTACGATTTCCTAATGCCATTGAGTGAGTAAGTAAGTTTGTACCTTCATTATCGTTCAAAAAGAAGAGATAGTGTTCAATCACACTTGTAAAATCATTCTCTGTTTACCCATCCATGATTCAAACACCAACCTACCCATCACCAGTAGATAAAACAGTAAAATACAGCATTATTTACGCACCCTTGAATGTGGGTTTAACTTATTTTCCACAAATGTGAATTAGTTGAGAAATATACTTTTTTATAAAAGTATTGTTTGTTGAAAAAGTAGGAAATTATTTTAAAACCTAAATTTGGGGTGCTATTTTTTTAAATTAATAGTCAAATTCCAAACTAGTTAAAGGTTCACAAATCACCAAAGTAGTCTTAAAGCATTTTCAAGATTAAATAAAACCTAACTTTTTACTATTGTGACCAACACATTGGAAATTAAAGTGTCTAAAACAACGGTTTAGACTCAATATTTATTTTAAATTGAATCTTATAAATGTCATTATTTTCTAAAATTAAGGTATTGTTCTAATTAATTGGTTCTTACATTTAAGTGTGCTTTAAAAATATATGAATAACTACTGCCCGGATGATAAAGAGTTTCCAGAACACTAATTGATAAAGAGGTAAATATTTATAAACCTTAATGATTATACCGTTCCAGACATATCTTACAACCAAATTATTAAGACATTCGTATTTATATAATTTATAAACTTGTTTGGAAATGTATTTTTTCTATAAAGCTATGCTAAACTAGGCACTAGATAAGGTAATGCTAACTTTTAATTATTTTGGAGATGATAGGTTAAGTAGTGGAAAAGTTTAAATGCATTAATAAAAATATATATATATTAGCATATCATACTAATATTATAAAGAGGAAAGGTTTGATTTTTTGTTTGTTTGTTTGTTTGTAATGAATAGGCTCCGAAACT
>CABFOV010000254.1:0-82309 GCA_902141375.1 Timema poppense
TTTTAAAGGGTCACAACAGATAATTTTAAGATAATATTTTAAAATGACCTGTTGTGATCAAATATTATTTGATGATTACTTTAGTGGTTTTTGAGACTTCGGAACTACCATTCCCACAAGAAATTAAGCATGTAAGGATATGTCTCTTTAAATAAGTGGCTTACTTAAAAACTAAACTCTTGCGTAAATCAAATGCAGTATAGGATTGCAATAAAAATATAATTTTATGAAAAAATAAATAAATGTGAAGTAAGCAACGCTTAGGAAGGCTACCTACATACAAATTTCATAAGAAGGGCCTTACCTGACAGAAAGAAGTTACTAGATATAGCTTCACGTCAAACCATGTGAACTGAAACTGTCAATTTAAGTATATAGTTTCAATACCTGTGAAATAACACTAATAATATAATTAAATCTGATCAAGTCTGGCTGCTAAAAAATATGTGTGTATTTTTTAAAAGACCCTTCTGATGAAAAATATATCGTATATTCATCTTCAGGAACTGTAATCATCAAAATTGACACAAGTCGAACATGTCAACTCCAAACTATCTAAGATGTTTCAAACCCATTTTTTCATATGGACTCATTAGTAGACGAGGCAGCTTGATGATCGATCTACACTGGAAATTCAATTTAAACTCTCTTGGTCATGTATAAAGTTGGTGAATATAAATAAACGTTAGTAAAATTATTGAAAATGGGATCGAAGGTTAAACGTTCGTTAATTAGTGTACATACCATCAGCTGTTATCAGAGTTATATCTAGAATTTGTATCGACCCGAGTCAATATCAAGATTTATTTCTACTACCACGTCTTACTACCCGTCCAGGCTACCCCATGGTGTGAGCCCACGTTAAATTATTATTATTATTATTATTATATTATTAGCACCGCGTCTTACTACCCGTTCGGGTTATGCGCACTTACGCTAATGTGCAATGGTAAGGTGATTGTGGGATGAAATGGAGGACCTACAGTTTAACGTGGAATCCGAACCACGGTGGAGGCCTGGCCCACGTTAAAGCTATGCAAACTGAGAGGCCACTATGGTTAGCGATAATAATACCAACAATTACGGACAAAGGGTGTAATGTGGTCAGCATAACGAGCCCTCCAGCCGTTAATCTCAGTTTTATAAACTGGAGTGGCTACTTCTTTATTCAAGTGGCTCCTAATTTGTCCTCACGAGGCTGAGCTTGACCTAGTTACTGACCCACTGCTTCACAGACTAATTTTGAAAGTACCAGGGATCGAACCTGAGAACTCTGGATCTGTAGCCAGGAACTCTGAACCCACCCAGTCTACAAGCATTTTATTTATGACAAGGATGTAAGGCTGAGAAAGAGAGAATTCAAATGGAATCCACCCGAAATGACTTGTAAGGAGAGTGGTAAACTATTAAGAGACATTATCTTCATAAAACCCAGCTGGGATTCGAACTCCAACCTCCCCATCACCAGCAAACCAGGCTATACGAGCCTAGCATTTATACCACGTGCCCACTAATGTGGAGACTCAAGCGTCAAGAACTTTAAGTAGTTTAGCGCCTGACCAGTTCAAACCCCACCTGGGCTCATCTGGAGTGACCTTCCCTTACGCTCCCTACTATAAGCCACACATAATGTGGTCTATTCTCTCTCTCTAGGTCATGCTGAATGTTTTTTATTTAAATTTCACCCTACTCTTCCGTTCTCACTAAATTAAACCATGTAAATCGATAGTAGCATCCTATAAATATAAAGTTCTAATTAAAGTAGGAGTAAGGGAGGAATGGATAGAAACAGAACCTTTTTAGTTGTAATAGCACAATTACGCAAAGTGAAGTGATCATTTTATTCCTGGTAAGTTCAGCGAAAGCTCAGTGAATGTCAGTCTAAAATTACTGATGAGAGTCGGTGAAGATAATTATTCCCCCACTTTTTTTTGACCACGAAGTTTCTTGGAAAATAAATCTACTAGAGTAAAATAGTAAAATTGACGTTTTTAACCAAGAAACAGAAAATTTTGACTTGCGTGGGTAAAATCTATGAACATTAGAATTGTTGTTTATTCAGTTATAAACTTAATTGGGCTCTATTTTAAAAATAGCTTGTGTGTCCACGTGAGTCCTAATTCCTCCTACCCATTAGTAGAAAGGTTGAAGGAAAGAGAAGCATATGAAGAAGGAGGATCCAAATATTATTGGATGAAGAAAATAATAAAATTTTGGGAGCTCAAGGAGGAGTCAGGGGAACGCTAGCATTGGCGGTCTCAGTTCAGTGACGAAAGAACTTGACCTGTCGTAAGACAGAACACTAAATAATTACAATTAGTATATTATGATGCCACTAAACTCGAGAACTCAATTGTGTTCTTCGGGCACTTTTACTTTGGAAATCCCTGATAAATTATAGTTTTAGTCATGTTTTTAAATTAATTTTAGTGAACAGTATCAATAAATTTGGTCTATTGAATATAACGATTGTATGTATGAAATTAAATTACATTAAATTAGTGAACCAACTCATGCAGTGAAACTACTTATGTAATATGTAATACACAATTATTTTGAGGAGGTCCTTGTGATGGCATTAAATTAGAATGGAAGAATATATCTTACAAATTGAATCGATGTATTTAAAAAAAATCTAGGACAAAATCATTCCGGGACAGAAGTCTTATTGTATTGTCACCTTAACTTAAATACAATTTATAAAGCTGATTGAAAGTTTTTCGTTGAAAATATTGTGTGAATTGTTCCATAAACAGTAGGGATTAAATTGTCTAGTTCTCAAAAAATTAAAAACCACTTTAAAGTGTGGCTATTCCCTCTGAATGTGTTGTAATGCTATTTGTTACTTTAGTAATCACGTGGACACACGCCTCACTAGCGCTCCATGCCAAGCCGTGCCACCCAAGTGGACTGTGTATGACACAACAAATCCACGATAACCTCATTAACGTGCAATTAGTGGCAATATGTGCATGGCCAGCTAATTAATACGCTTTGACGTCACGTTAGATGAATCGGGGGGTTAAGGGAATGGTGAGGGGTGGGGTGGTCAAATAGGGCGGAGGTTGCAGCACGCACACCCGAAATAGTTGAATTAATCTGGTCACTATTGTGGTGTCTTTAGCTCAATATTCGATGGACCTCAGTTGTGTAGTTTGGCCTACTATTGATTTGGGTGTATTTTTAGAAGGTTGTTATTGACATTTGAAATATGCTTGAGTTTACAATTGAAATATAGTATTGTCACATAGGCGAACTTTTGCGTGTGGATTATATATTTTTTTGCGTTTAGTTGTATAAAAAATTGTTAAGATATTTCTCAACTTTGTTAAATATACCTGGATCAAAGAAATACAAATTAGTATATAATTTTATATTTATATTAATTTTTATAAAGTATAACTTATATGAATATTAATATTACAGCCTAATACTCTCAAAACCATTGTTTAGATGTTGGTTCAATCACCACACATCTATCGTTAGAAACATTTTCTCAATTATAAGAGCTTTTGCTTTAAGAAATTTGTCACCTAACAGTGTAACAAAAAAAGTAGGTAGCACCTATAATTTAGATACAAACATTAAAATTAAATGATGGTGCTATTATATTATTAAAAACTCGATACACTTAGCTTTTAACCATTTCGGATTTCATTTCAGAGAAATTTCTCACAAAAGCCTTGATATTATCACACACGCTCGCTGGTTCGATTAGAAGATAGCAAATCCAGACAACCTTTCTTATGATTCTGTGCTTAGCAAATAGTTCTTTATTAAGTTTGAGAACTATCGTTCCGGTGTTACCACACTTACTGGGAGAGTAAAACAATAATGAAAGTTAAGTATAAATATCAGGGAAAGCAGAAATAAGGGAGTCATCTTTTTAATAAAATGAAAAGTTAGTTTTTTTGTTTGTCTTTCTGTCATGAACATTGCACGATATCTACTGCACGCAGATAACTTAAACTTAAAAACTGTGCACAAATATGTACAACTCAAAGATGGAAGTTTAGATTTTTGATTAGATTTTTTAAATTAACTAAAAACTGCAACAGAAAAAATAAAATGAAGAGTTTTTTTTTTGTCTGTTTGGAACAAATAAAATAAAAAGTTGCAAGATGTGTCGTTGGGTACTTCTGCTAATTTAAAATAATTAACATTTTTGCTACTTCTCTTATTGATAATGCTTTAGCTATTTGTGGTATCTTAACTAGGCTTTATTGATAGTTGAGAACTGGAGGAAGACGTTAAATCAGATTCATACCAATTGTATATGTAGATTAAACTCGCTTTGCTCATTGGGGGCTCCACCCCCAACCTCCCAGTGAGTTTTCTTTGCAAGTGGATGTAAACTAATGTAATGCCAGAGCTGTTTTTTGATAGGTCTTACCGTTTAGCCACAAGATACCTCCAAATAAAGGTCCGCACCAACTTTAAAGTTGCTCCACCATTTTGAATTTTTTCGGTGGTTAAAAATTTAAATTTAAAAATAGAGTTAAAGTCTTCATCACATTTGTAAAATTATATCTCAGGGCATGAAATGACAAGTACCTCGATTACCAATAATTTGTTGATAATTTTTTTGAATATATTTTATCAGACTAGGGGAATACAGGGACTCCCATCTTTTACAACTATTTGAAAAAAACAAAAAAAATCCAACGAAACCTTCAACTAAATAAAATAATTGGGTGACTCCAAGTGGTTCTGACATAGCGTCGCTAAGTACTAAGATAAGATTGTGTGCGGCACATGCACATACACTATGCATATATATATGTAGCATATTTATATTTGGTCTTAAAAATATATTTTACACCTCCTTCCCCCAATATGTTTTGCTCATAGCAGCTGCTCCATCATAACGGTGACCCCATATTTTATTTAGAACCAGGACATAGTCTTTTAAATTAAGTTTTGTAAATTTTTCTGCCGAAGAAAAGATTCGTTCAAAATAAGATTTTTTTGGAACACTGTTTTCAACTTTATTAATGGAAACATAACAAATTATTAAAATACGTTGACAAATTTAGCTATACATTGAATTGAGTCAAAGTTAATGAATATAAATTGTTTTTTTCTAATTGCATTGACATTTTTTACATCTATGATATGTACTATATAATTACTATTTTTGCTATACTTGCTCATAAAATTAGTTAAAAATAGGTATTGAACATATTACATATATATAAAAAAAAGATGAAAAAATCTCTTCTTTATTGAGCCCCAGAGCTTTGCTCTGAGTCCTGATCCGGTCACACCACTTGCATTATGGGATAGTACACCACCGTGCATAATGTTCATTCATTTGTTGCTATATTTATACGATACGCTTTCAACCCTAGCCCCGGGTTATATTCGTGGTATGGTCGAAAAAGGTTTTGGCGGAAGTGGAGCTCCCACTTTAACAATGTTGATCTAATGGACGAGGGGTTGGGTTTTGTGTCGGTTTAGAAGATGTTGTTTTCAATTGTCTTAGTAACCTTTCGGGATTTACGATACTATAATCATGATTATTTGATAAGGATAGGAAAGGTATGTGTTTAGGATATGTAATTTGAATGGGGTACCCGCTTCAGGGATAGAATGGCCTAAGCTCTATTCTCACAATTGATTCGACTATTATATATATATATATATATATATATATATATCTCGCACCGCGTCTTACTGCTCGTTCGGGTTATACGCTTTAAGTACTAATTACTCTTATGGATTAGGAATAGGGAAGGTTGAATTAGAGGAAGTGAACCCGCATTTGCGTGGAGGGAGAGTGGAAAACCATTTAGGGGGGAAAAAAAACAGTTAACCCGACCGAGATTCGAACCTCGATCTCCCCGTCCTCAGCAGTCGAGCTCAACACGACAAGCGCGTTAGCCAACTACGGATTGGACTATTGAAGACGAGTATATCAGAGCTCAAATCCTGTTCGTTTGTACTGAGAGTGTTTTTCCCAAATGGCTGTTCATTCTAACTTCACACTAATCCGGGTACACTCTTAATAGATTCAAACTTACTCATACCTCCCATATTACCATAATTAGGTAATATGCCTACAGTCCGAATGGGTAGTAAGAAGCCGGGACAAAAATAAAATGAGTGCAAGGATACTGGAAAGCCAGTGAGGGAAAAACACCTTTGTTACACCCAACCAGAATTCTAACCTAAATCTCCCCGTCACCAGCAATCCAATCTAAAACATGAGTGACGTGTTATACTAGTGGACTCTCTTGGTGCTTGTTGTGGGCCACAGCCTATAAAACATGTCTGATATTCTATACCTTTGTTTATTCTGCACATCTTACTACCAGTCTGGATTTTGCACATTTTAATCACGCTAGTGGATAAGGACCAAAGAAGGAATTTTTTATAGGAAATGTAGTTGCATTTGAGTGACGAAAATGTGGGCCACCATATAGGAAAATCCTTCCTCTTTACAACTGCTGGAATTAAAAGTTTGACCTCCTAAACAGTAACAAACTAGACCAAGTGATCCTGAAGTTTAATCTGCGTGTCCACCGATGAAAGTATATACTGGTTATTTGAAGCTGTGTATTTAAATTCAATACTGTATATTTAAAATATTTAAAAACTGATACTATCACATCATGTTTATGTGGGTTAGGGAAATAATTTAAGCATTATTTATTAAATTATTTAAATAAAAATTACATTGATCAAGTATTTAAAGACACACTTCAGTAGATTCTTGGTCTAAGACTCTAAGGTGCCACTCTAACAATACACTGGACTTCCAATAATGAGGAGATTGAGGTTCGAATCATGGTCATGTGTACTTAAGGTGTTTTTTCCAAAATGATTTTTTACTCTTCCCCATGCAAATTTGGGTACACTTCCCCTAAATTAAATGTACCTATCCCTAACACATTAGCATAATTAGAACATTTTTGTGTGAGACATGCTGTTAAAAAAGGTATTTAATGTGAAAACAAAATATAGCACAATTTGTAATAAAATAGTTTGGCTTTTATGTTATTCCAAATTACATAAAAACTAAAATTAAACTAGTATTTTCTGTGTGTTTATATAACTGCAAGGCAAAGAGTAATATTAAAGTATTGCTAAAAAAGTGGGCAAATCTGATCTTTCGTGAATTGGATGTGTCCCCGTTCCTCCTTTTGTTTATGATTCGATCCCTCCAACCTCAAGAGTAAATCTTTCTCCCCCAAAAATATTTTAGAATATTAAGATGAAAGTTTACCTTGCACCAAAATAAATGTATTAAATCAAGAAATGTACAAAATTTGGTAAAAATTCATATGTTTAGTTTAAAGTTGTACATTGGTGAAGGTATGGGCGGGGAAGGACTATGACCGTTTCCCAAAGATGGTTGTTATGATTGTCGGCTGTCGACTGACTCGGGATAAATAAACTTTCAAATTAACTCTTTTCCTGTGATTATTAATTTATATTAGCTATTAAACATCTATATTTTAAAATTTCCTTGGCCTGCATCAGTGGTCACACGGTCTAAGGCGTCACTCCCGCAATAGATTATGTGGGGTGCATCTGTATTATAGACGGTATAGTTGCCAACTTCTTAATATTATTAACAATGGCTTACGTGACTTTTGACACTTATAATGAACAGCCATCCTCATTTCCTTTCAACCCATTCTTCTAAAGCAGGGGTCCCCAATTATTTTTGATGAAGGTTCGTTTTAAAAACTAAACTTACTTCCGTGGTCTGGCAAAACTTTAACAGTGACTAATTCAAAAACGTGATTTTATTTCATTTTAGTTATTTTACCTATTTATTATCCGTGTCTACTACCTGCCCACCACTGAAATAGCATCATTTTTTCTGTTTATCGCTATCTCGTCAAGGTCCTTAAAAATATATCTGCAGTCCGCCATTTGGTGAATACTGCTCTAATGGATAATCGTAAGGAATTCGTAGATAATGTTTCTTTGAATGAATATCAATCAATCTCAAAGAGTTGAAAATTGTTTTGTCACTTGAGGCTAGATCGTTTTTAAATAAAATAAATTCCATAAATTTATGGAAAAGTTTCCCGCACCAAATCGCAATTCAGTATGGCGATTAATTGATAGATTTTGTAAAAATGGATCAGTTAAGAACGCACTGAAATCTGGCAGGTCACACGTTTAAAAAAAGGGTTAAGCACCGGGTGTTTCTGATAGCATTATGCAAAGCATACAGAAGTTTGTTCGTAAAATGTCACATTAGGTGAGGGTGTCTTACAGAAGCAGTACACGCAAGGTGCTGAAGAAACAAATTGCGTCTTCACTCCTACAAGATAACATCAGTGCACAAAATGAAAGAAAGTGACCATGATAGACGTGATGAGTATTGCCGATGGCTTAGAGAATGCATTACGATAAATGGAGAGGATGGTTTGTATTTGTATTAGCATCGGAAGGTGCACAGCTACTTTTGGCTCACGCTGTGACAGCGGATAGATCTGTGTTTAAATTCTGGCCAAGTGTACTGTGAGTATATTTTTCCACATCACTTACCACTTTCAATTCACACAAATGTGGGCACATTTCCTCTCAGCTATACCTCCCTTATCACTGCCTCATTAGAGTAAATATTCAGATAGTCGTAACGGGTAGTAATATGCATTACACACATAAAAATATCTTCCTACTGTATGATTTACAACCTCGACTTCCCGTGTCTTTAAAATAGTGTCTGCGTATAACCCGAACGGGTAGTAATACGCGGTGCTAATAATAATAAAATAGTGTAAATTACGAATAGCTAAGACTGGCAGAAGAAACCTCACAAAAGTAGGAAATAATCATTCGGTTGTGTGACACAATTAACTTCAATTATTATTCATACAAAAACTCAAAACGGCTACTAAACGCAAACGATTTTCATAAACATGTCCAAGGGAAGGGAATTCAAAAAAGCTTTTAGGAGCATTTATCCTTCAAAAACTTTGACGAAAGAGGCACGTACCAAAAGGATTTGAGAATAAATCTATTTTCAAAACTTTTGTGGGGAAGGACAACTCCAAAAAGATTATAGAGGAATCGATTTTTCAAACGTTTTCTAGAGAGAAACACTCAAATTAGCTTTCTAGACTCTAGACCCATGGTTATCAAACTATGGTCCGTGGACCACTGGTGGTATGTGGTAGTGTGTCAGATGGGCCACTACATAGGACCACAGAAAAATATAATCGTATTTGCTTTCTCAAACAGTATATTATAATGTGAGTCTTAAGTTTAAAAAAATAAGTAATCAGTAATCTGACCTCAAATGATCTATATTATACCATCACGATTGTAAGTAAAGAATTCCCAGATATACATTTTAAACAAAATTTTGATGCAAATTTTCAAAAATTACCCAACATTAAGCTATTTTAGACTTCAATCAAATTAAAACAATGACAAGAGGACAGGGGGTAAAGAGGCAAATAAAACGTAAATACTTATCATCTCGAGGTCAAAATATTTGTTCCCTTTGTTAAAAAGTAAAAAGTGAAATTTAATCAAAAGTGTTCAATATTGAGATGTTAGCTCCAAGAATTCGACTATAATTTATTCCTTAAGTACAGTCCAATTTCCATAGGAAAAGCGGACATTCATAAAAATTTACTAAATTATTAATACTATTTTATCAATAATATACTACAAAACTGAGAAAACATATGAATTGACTTGAAAGAGGATTTAGTCTAGCTTATATCTGCCAGATAAGGTTCTTCCTTTAAAAATTTGAGTGTATGTGAAACAAGGTTCTATAAATATGTTGTCTTTTCACTGTTTGATAAACAATTTATCTATTACATTTCCTGCTTCGACCAGTGACGGGTGGCTGGGTGGCCGCATGTGCATCAAACACTAATCAAGTGGTCCACTGCCGGGAAATGATCGAGAAACACTGATCTAGAGGAAACAAATTTTCAACATTTTTACGGGGGAGGACAGCTCCAAATGGATTCTAGAGGTATCCAATTTTCAAGAGTTTTCTGAGGAGGACCACTCCAAAAAGGTTTCAGGGTCATCCAATTTTCAAAGATTTGCCAGGGGAGAGCCACTTAAAAATGTCAACTTATAGAGGAAATAAATTTTCAAATATTTTGCAAGGAAGACCGTTCTGAATAAATTATAGGGAAACCCAAATTTAAAAAAAATTTGTGCGAGTTATCCATATCATCCTCTGGCTCTCCTTTATTTTTAAAGGTTTTTTAGAACCGCCCTTCAACACAATAAAGATACGCCGCACCACCTATAGAACCAATTATTTTTTATTATGCTTTAACATAATTGTGAACCGCTTCGTTGGGTGTGAATGAGAAGAAAAATTTGCCACACCATGAAAAAACTGATAAATTATATTGCTCAAGTGAATATTTAAAACACACATAGTTTTAACTACTAGTTTATTCAAACTACCTCTGACACAAATGATGAAACTTGTTCAAATTGAGAATGTAAGACAATTTAATGCGAAACTTGACAATTCTTTAATTTTTTTTATTAAGGCAGAGATGAAACGAAGTGTTGAGAAATGGGTTGGAGGGGAGTTTTAGATGGAAATGTTGCATCAATTATTCACTAAGAAATTGGAATGGTTCCAATGATAAGTAGGAAATATGATACAGCCCGCACACGCTGTCAGATTTTTTTTTTACTGTGAGATCTGGTAAACTCAAACAAACCACACTTTTATGGCCAATTACCTACTTGTGGGGATTGTCGACAGGTTTGACCAACCTAGGTCTAAGGCATCACTCTCGTAACGGGCTGGATTACCGAAGATCAGGAATTGGAATTCGAATGCCAACCGGGTGTACTGAGGGTGATCTTTCCTAAATAGCTCCCTTCATGCATTTCTGTGTTCGTTTCCTCTACGTTTTACTTTGCGCAACCCCACTGATTTAAGTTTATAAATGTACTTGCGTATAACTCGAACGTGTGAAAATAAAACCCATCAATGTGATAATTATCAGTGGCATAAGGGTGATATGAAAAACTCTATTCATAATTTTTTGAAAAGGCAAAGGGATAAAAACGTTATAGACAAAAAAATATCACTTTTGTTAGTCTGGAGTGGAGATCAAGTTTTGGTTTGCCGAATCAGAGTAACGCATGCTAGCTTGGAACCAGCTCTGCACTTAACCAGACAATAAATAGGTCAAAAAATAAATAAATGATAGCCTTTGATCGTCTTCAGAAGATCTGCGTTTGAATTTTATTAAAGTATTTCAACTAGAGCTTTGATGGCAAGAGCCGAGAGGCTCATAGCTTTCTATTATCAGGAGGTCCCAGGCGCCAAGACTCTAGTTGTTTTAGTTATCTGTAAATACAATGAAAGGAAAATAATGGACGAGGGAAACGAATGAAAACACAGGAGAATAAAGATAGAGAGGAAGAGAGAGAGAGAGAGAGAAACGTTGTTGTCTTTACACTAAAGTCTGCGGTTCAACCACCCACCCCCTCCCAACCATCCCTGTTACCCCCAACAGTTTCAAACTGACGCCAACGCTAGGCGAATAGCATCACTGACCACACACGCTCGCTCTATATCCCCCCCCCCCAACCTTCTCTCCGGCATTCACTGTCGTGACACGTGGCTAACATTTTAATTCTTCTAATGACAAACACAAATGAGAGGTAAAGGGATATTTACTACCAACAAAAAAATATTATTTTATGGTCCAAACACTAAGTTTATTTTTATTTGCACGCAATATCAACTACAGTCCCAGTTTTATAATAATATTCTTTTATAAAATATAAACATATCTTTTGCGGTCAAAACTGACTAGTATAGTGTACCTCGAATTTACCTTAAAGAGATCAATTATTTTAGTATTAGTAGGTTTAACATCTCTATCAGAGTGGCTCTAAAACCTCTCTTATAACATTCCTGAAATTTTATAGGTTTTACAGGCACAGGTAGTCAGACACCTTAGACCAGTAGGAAGCATGTCTGCCTACTAAGCTAACAATTCCAAGTTTGATTCTTGCCAGGGCTGAAAATTTTAGCATTGGATAAATGTGTGTTTCCCCTTTCACAATGATAAATTAACGGTGGTGGGCTGGATGTTATGTCTGTTCTAAATTTATGTTAGTTTAAATGTAGTGTGCTGATATAATGAGTCGGTTCAAAAAGTCCATGTTAAATACCTCAAATAAATAAACAATAATCCATACGCTTAAGTTTTTCCCGAATTACTTTATTTCCAGTATTTTGCTGAATGACGATTTTTTTCTTTATTTTTAGTGATCCTATGTTTTTTTAAAGTTGTAAAACATTTTTAAAGTTATTTGACCAACATTAAGGGTTTGGGATATTATTTGTGGTGTAATTATGGTAGAAAATACAGATAGCCCTACTCAACAACTATCTCATGCTACATATTTAGGCAAAGCGCTTTGTTAACTTGTGATAAACAAAATATCTTACTTTTGTTTTATGGTTTAGGTGCCAAGTTAATGGATTTGAACTTAATATGTGATAGAGAATTAGATTAAAAACATTTTTAATTTAATTGTTTGGTTAAAGATAAAAGGAATCCTAACGTTAATCATTGTTCAATCTAATTTCCATATAATTAATATTATTTGACAGATAGAAAAGTAAATTTTACTTTCACGTATTCATACGTCAAGTCATGTTATCTGTAGTTGCCACTTTTGTATATGTTAGCAAAACCTTTAAAATAACATCAATTAAATATATGTATGCCTAGTTGAATATTATCATTATTGACCGCAAAAATGCTTCTATCACAATCCGACCAAAAGAAAACGGCTATACTTTATTTTATATAGCACCAAGCATGCTTAAGTAATTAATCTATTTGTATTTTTGGACAAACTTGATCTCAAAATTTTGAAGGGGGTGAGGAAATAAAGTAGGGTGTTTCACTCATATAACTAGAGATGTGTGAAACTCGAAAATATCTCGAAAATTCAAAGGAAAAAAATCTCGATCTCGTCTAGTAAGTTAAAATGAATCTACAAAATAAAAAAAATAAAATAAAAAAATAGCAAATAACGGCCCTAAGAAATTAAAAAGCCAAACCGGGAATTTATTATTTCTAATAATAGTGTAATAACCCAAAAATAGGCTGCATTCCCCCTACCTCCATACCACAAAAACATCCTTCGTTAAGAAATGTTTTGACTATATATATTGTTTTTCATTATCAAAATTTTACATTATAAATTGTTACACTACAAAAATAAATTATACATTTTATGCACTGTATCACTATTATTTTTAATAGTTGCGTTTAAAATGTGTTGGGCTATAGGCTATCTTGAGTTTGAATTAACTCTTAGAGATAATCCAAAGCAAGCACCAACAAAAATGTCAAAAGGAACATTAGCATTCTTTAAACTAAAGCTCATCCTAACTTTAATAAACTCAATTCATATTTTTATACTTTCAAAGGAAGTTTTCTCGTCTCGTCCTCTCGTCTTGATATTTTCTCGTATTCTCGTATCGATATCGTCTCGAAATTAAAAAGTGGTTCTCGCAAATCCCTAATATAAACCAAAGTTGTCCAGCCAGATGCCTTATATTACTCCGAGATACGTCAATCGGTTCAAATGTTAAAAGGGGACACACACACAGAAGACACGTCCATCCCATTTGTATTGCGTCAAGTAAATGGACTCGCCCACATAGCTTCTTATGTACACTGAAAAGACGGACTAAACGATCCCAATCTGTCTTTCATTGAAACTGTTTCTAGTTGTGAAGCACGTGCAAATAATTTGTCCCAAAGGAGAGGTTTATGACGATTCATGTGGGTGGTTTCTTCCAGTGAGTTCACCAGGTTGATGCCACTAAGTATTTAGAAAAGAGATTTTATCTTTTAGATTTCAACCAACTTGGACAGACAGGCTTCGCATCTATAGATTTAAAACGCGAAGCGATTCTTTTGACAATGATTACAGGGCCTTGATTCACTAACGAGTGCAATTCTACTCTGGCGCAAGTCTAGAAATGGCGTAACTTTGCACCCAAGATACTCCCAAAGATACGCCTTATTATTTGCTTCATTTCCGTAATCACTAAACAAGGCGAAAACTGGTGATAAGATTATGGTAACGGCTATTTTCGACCAATCCTTAGGAATAATTTAATTTCAAAGTCAAGGCTACTTTATTTTAAATCTCTAATGAAAATTACAGAAAATATAAAGATATCTGAACATTTTGCTTATAGATTAGCAATAAAAGTAGAAGCGGCCTCTTACTGGATGCCATACAGAAACAATATTAGTATATTATTTCGTATTTATTTATATTATTAGTTTAAAGCTTAAGCTCCTTTAATAAAACATTTATAGAAACTTTAAAACTTATTTTAAAGCTTTACTAACCGCCATATTTAGTGACGAGACTCTTTGGACTTGAAAGAATACAAAACTCTTTGGATATAGACAAAGATTACACAGTTCGTGGTTTTGTTTTGTAATAATGCAAGAAATACCATAGCGTTGTTTGAATTTAAACACTCAACAGTAAAAAGTAATTGCTTTGTTACCAATTTTTAAATTGAAATAAATTTTGTGCTGGACAGACATATGTTATTTTAATCTATTTTGTATTAATTGGAGTACAGTTTGGTAACTAATAATTGTAGTTTATGCCAATACGATAATATGCCGCCCTTTAACTTTATTGAAGTGACAATCATGATTTAATAGTTGTGACTACTCTTGAGTGGTGGCAAATAAAAGGCTCAACTTTGCTCCCAAATTGCGACTGCTTCTTTTAGTGAATAGGGATTTGGGCACATCTTTCAAACTTGCGCCAACGCAGCTGTTTGCTCCCGTTAGTGAATCCAGGCTCTCAGAAGTTATATCCAAAATATGTTCATCTTGTCCTTTGAAAAATAAAAGTGTATGCACCGAAGATGTGCCCCAAAGTTTCAAATTTCAAAAATATTCAAAGGGGAAGCTGCAATTTCGGATAGCTACTATTTATTTCAACAACAATTTCTCTGGCTGTGCCAAACCTATTCTATTGTTTGTATACAAAAGTATTTACTTCGAGAATTATCATAATGTATTTTTAACAATTTCAATAGCGAAGCTGTCATCTAACCGGCATCGGCAGTTAAGCCTGCTGCGAGAGTGGTGCCCTAGACCGTGTTACCACCGAAGTGGGACGTTCGTTTCCTACTAAGCGTCCGACCATGTAGGCTAACATGGTAACAATAAAGATACTTTCAACGGTAGACAAGAGGACCAAATGTCAAGTTCATCTAGTATGAATTGCCGGTGACAAGTAGGATCGGGTTCGAATCCCATCCGTGTTTAGTGTTAAGTTTTTTTTTTCAGAAAGCATTCTAACTCTTCCTCCGCACGGACGCGGGGGTGTTTCCATAAAATTCCACCTTCCTTATTTTTTTAGTCATGCGCATGGTCCAAAAGGGTAGTAGGACCCGGTGCATAAGGTGTGTATGTATATATATATATATATATATAAATATATCCAATGCACTTGGTCATGATCGAACACGAGTCCCCTTCCCCTGTCTCAGAGTCCGTGATACTAGCCATGTAACTAAAATTATAGCCCTACAGTAACCTTCAATGCCTTAATATTTGTATATGAGGTATTAAATGTGCACTTTCTAACATAATTAAGTGCTAACTTAATTTTAAAACAAGCACATCGCCTAATTCCCACATACGTTAATTAATCACTGTGAAAAGGGGGATCCCCAATCTCAGAATAAATAATTGTTTCAACCATGTGGGGAATATGACCTAGGACCTCAAACTTTAAAATCTGACATGCTACTGAATGAGCTAAGATGATGGGCAGTACTGAGAACTCAATAGGAATAAAATAGATATAATTATTGTCGTCAGAGCTTGTAGTTATGAACATCGTGGGGTTGGATAGTGACGTAGCCTGTCAGAGAGGTGGGGCGGGGAGGTTTGGGAGACAGCCGCGAGTAACGAGTACAGTCTTTAGACACAGTCTTCTAGAAAGGCGGTGGTAGAGAAGGACTGTACCGCTGACGTAAAGGCGGCATGACACGATGGAGAAAGAGGAAGGGGCGGGAGGGGAGGGGGTAAATCGATGGCCGCGGCCCCTGTGCGCGCCGGTAGAGCATTGGACACCCCTCCCTCCCCTTATACTCGAGAGCGAAGGCGGAAGACTCAATATTTCAGTGCAGTAGCCCTACGCAAACAAGGTTAGGAGAGGAAGATGAGTGGTGACTCTCGATGAATGGGAGAAGGAGAGAGAAAGAGAGCGAAGGAAAAGAGAGGGAGTGGAAGGTTCCTCTCAAACTGAAGAAGGGCGATAGTGCTTTGGTTGACTCAAAACTATCGTAATAATGGGGGTATCTGATGCCCAGAGCGGGAAAGGGTAGGGAGGAAACTTTAACTGAAAGACTCGACGCCTTGACCTAGAGATTGACAAGGTCTATCACATATTGGAGGGACCTAAGTTTGATCCCTGATGATGGTATTTAAAATGAAAGTATTCCGTATTATTTAATAATTTGTACTTTCAACGCCAAGGGTAATGATTGGACTAAATTTTGGGGAATGCTGTAGTTGAATTATCTAAGATTAAGGCGTCACTCTCGCAAGAAACTGGACAGACCTTTATGGGAAGATTGGAGTTTAAATCCCCCTCTGGTATGCTGAGGGTTATGAAAATAGGGCATACCCAAATTCACGCAATATTATACATATCTATGGATTTCATGCACTCTCTTTGCACTAACGTGGGTGCATTTTGAAAATCAAAACCATATGTATTAGGCCTACAAGAATAATCGTTCATGAGCATAGCCCTGATGGGTAGTTGGATGTGGCAAAGACAAAAAATTAAGAATGACATTTAGAGAAAGAGCACACGAATTAGCATAGAGTTAATATAGCAAACACAAAGTAATAAATAGGCCTATTTTTTTACACCATCTATGACTACCCATTCGGGCTATTCGCATATGTACTAATTAAGCTAATGCGTTAGTGATGGATAATGTTTGGTTTATAGAAAGTGTACCAGCATTTAGGTGTATGGAGAGTGGAAAACAATTTAAAGAAAATCACCCTTAGT
Source organism: Timema poppense (assembly GCA_902141375.1). Lineage (NCBI taxonomy): Eukaryota > Metazoa > Arthropoda > Insecta > Phasmatodea > Timematidae > Timema > Timema poppense. The sequence continues at coordinate 17,059 of CABFOV010000254.1, forward strand.
AAACTCGACGACTATTCAAACCCCGATTTCCTTGCTATTGGAAGTCCAGCCTAGGGTAAGAGTGACGCCTTAAACCGTTCGACCACCGAAGCGAGTCCAGTTATAAATAGCATATGGAAAATAACCTTCAGTGCTCCCAACTAAGACTTGAGCATTGATTTCCCATCAATCAAATTTCAGTTCATTGTATGATTGACGCCTTAGACCGTGTTACCAATGTTGCAGGCATTAAAATAAAAATAATAATACTTATTAAAATTAAATTTACTATTATTATTATTATTTAATCGTATAAAAGAAAAATAGATTAGGTCTACACATTTGACTGAGTTTTGAAACAGGTTAAAGGAGATAAATCATATTTTGTATTTGTAAAAGTGATGGTCTAGTTATGGTAATAGGCACCCTAATACCCGCCTTGGTGGTGTAGTTAGCTAACACGATAGTTTCATTTTTAGCTTTACTGCCGAGGACGGGGAGATCAAGGTTAAAATCTTGTATGGGTGAACTAGGGGGGGGGGGAGTTCCTAAATGGTTTTCCATTCTCCCTCCACGCATATGCAGGTTCACTTCCTATAAAATTAACCCTCCCAATTTCTAACTAACCATCGTGATAATTAGTACTTAAGAGTAGAACCCAAACGGGTAGTAAGACGCGTTGTTGAGTAGTAGTAGTAGTAGTAGTAGTAGTAGTAGTAATAGTAAATAATAGTTATGGTAATATAAATATATTACTTTTTTACCTTAAAGAATATAACTTATTTTATAACAGGTTAAAGATATTATCATTTTACGATGTATTTTACTGTGCAATATACTTTTAAGAAGGAAAAGCACTTTCAATATAGAAGGATTGTTCGTACATCTTACGAAAATACAATTTCATAGGCGTTTAAGGAGAACTCATCAAATTCAAAATTACCCATCATAAATTTTATGAACAATCAGAATCTTAATACTTGAGTTTGAATAGCATGTTTAGTGTGTCTGACTTTTGAGATCTAGAAGACAAGATACTAATTACTAAAAAATTGCATTGCTTTATTATTTTCAACGAAATAGTTTTTTATACTATCTTCAAAGAAATATCCAAGTGGTTTCTATTATTTAACATATAGGCCCTATATACCCACTTCGGTGGCCGCATGGTCTTAAGCATCACAATCGCAATAGACTGGACTGCCGATGACGAATCCGGACAGCTGGGCGCCGCCATCTGGGCGCCGCCATCTGGGCGCGGCCAACTGGGCGCCGGGACAACTGGGCACCGGGACAACTGGGCGCCGGGACAGCTGGGCGCCAAAAGTAACCCCACTTTTTTCCTTTTTTAAAAAGTGATGAGTAAAAACAAAAAACACACCCCATTTTTTTCTTTAAAAAAATCACTTTTTTGCACCTTTTTCTTTTTAAAAAAAATCGCTTTTTTAATGCATTGCAATATTATGCGCAACACCACTTAAAAACGAAATAATGTATCTATTATTATAGTCCCTAACTAGTCTTAAAATTCTAGCATCGACTTCTCGATACTTTCTTTTTTTCGGCGTAGGCTCATGTCCAGCTACAAGATGTTCATAGTAGATATTTCTTGCAGCTTGTACTTTACGTAGAGCATCAATAAATTTCCATATTGTGGGATGTTGCATGCCCAGCTCAGTTCCTAGCCTGCGATGTGCAGCTTCAGCATGATTGTTAGTACGATTGTGACACGATTTTTTGTTCCATTTCGTCCAAACCACTCTGGTTGACGAAACCTAATGAAGTGAAGAAGCAAAAAGTAATGGTAATGGGTCGAGTGGGCGAATTCTAAGAATACGCAAGTAAAAGCTCGTAACACCTGCACCGCATATCTATGAACTGGATAAGAGAAAAGTAATAATAATGGGGGGGGGGGGGATATTTCTAAGAATAAACAAACCAAATCTCGTCGCACCTGCACCAGAAATAAGTCATAGCTTGAAGGTATTATAATATCGGCGATATTATTTTAATTTTACATAGGGATGCACATAAATGCTACTTATTATTCCTCTTTGGTGGTTTATTTTGCGCACAATTCTTATTTTTCATTTTTTGGTGAGTTTTTTTTAGAAATTTTACTATATCAAATAGACTAATTTATAATATAAATTAATTAAGTTTCCTCTACTAAGATTATTTTTTTAAATACTCCAAGAAAAATATATGATGTTGCGCTGAAAAATATGATTAATTAAAAAAAGTTCATTTTTAGTTTTTATCCATCAATTTTTAATTTTAATTGCAAAAATATGAAAAAATGGTGCATTTTTTATTCTTAAAAGTTGCATAAGTTAATAAATAAATAAAAACATTAGTTTTATTTTAGCGCCCAGTTGTCCTGGCGCCCAGTTGGCCGCGCCTGGTTGGCGGCGCCCAGTTGTCCTAGACCGTGCCGATGACGGGGAGAACGAGTTTTGAAATTCGATCGGGTGCGCCGAGGGTGGTTTTTCTTAAATGTTTTTGTTCACTCTACCACCACGCAATTTCTGGTACATTTCCCTTTAATTCAACTTTCCTCATCTTTAACACGTTATTATAGTTAATACCTACACTTGTAGCCCGGATGGATAATACGTGGTGCTAAAAAACCCATCTTCATTACTTATTTTATTAAACCGTACTAACCTTATGATGCCTTGACATAGGCCTATTATTTACTTGTCAAATAGTCGCCCATTAAAAATATAATGTTTATTTTTATTAGTACATAAAACAAATGGTCTATCAAGGGTGCCGCTATTGGAGCGCTTAAGCGGCTTTCATAAGTGAAGGTTTTCCACCGTCGCCGTGGACGGCATGGCATGGTGCCGTGATTATCGAGGCACACAGGTTTAAACGAGAGCTTTCACACGTGATGGCACGATGAGGATGCCGTGGACGACTGCCATGGTAGCAACGACGTATTTCGACTAAAGAATAGTCGCCGTGGTGTGAACGGTGTACCCCGAAATTGTTGAGATACATTCGAGTCCAATGCATCTATTCACACGCCACGGTGTTTCACCTTCGGTCCGTACGGCGTGTTCACTTCAGTCCCACGTTGTTAGTTGTATCGAGTAGACGCTATGGTTTCAGAAACTTTTAAAATCGACGTTTTTATTATTGTTATTACTATTATTTTAAACACCGTATCTTTCCACCTGTTCAGGTTATCTCTAATGGAGTAGTGATGAGAAAGTAAGCATTCTAGGGGTAATATACCATCATTTGCGTGGAAGGAGAGTGAAAAACCATGTAAGAAGAACCACCCTTATTAGACACGACCGGTCTACACGTTTTCAGCAGGCTAGTCCAACACAAGAGTGACAGATTAGAGTATTCGGCCACTGAAGCGGGTAAAATCGATGTTAAGACATTAATTTCCCCAAGTGTAATTGCATCCTGTGCTTTGGGACAGAAGCTTAGAGGAGTACAAATATCGGACTGAGTCATCATCAGCCTGGAGGGATGTTTGTGCTTTAATCAAACCAATTATACGATAAGAAGACACACACGCAACTACTAATTCCTTTGATTCATGTCGGCACACTAGAGCAAGGCGAGGAAATATCAGAGGGCAAGGTGGAGGGAATTCAACAAAGGAACGGCACACAATTAGTCCAGACGGTGAGCGTTGTCTCTATCACGGTGATCAGGGAGATTGGGGTTCAAATCCCGGTCGGGTATTTTATGTTGTTTTTTTTGCAAAATTGTTTTTCACTCTTCCTCCATGAAAATGCGGGTACTCTTCCTCTAAAATCCACTTTCCTCATTCCTAGCTCAACGTAATTAGTACACATGCGTATAGCCTGAACAGGAAGTAAGATGCTGTGCCAAAATAAAAAACTATTTTGTTTCCTGATCTCTGCCGGGAGTGTTAAACTGAATTGGTACATCTCACTCTCAGGAAGTTTGGTTGTAGGAGAGGGGAGAGCAGAACACTTTGTAAAATGTTTCAATCCTAGTCCAGTACGCATTGACACACCCACGGGACAAGGGAACTCATCGCTCTCGGCCATAGCCACGTATATAGCTCTCGCGGGGCGAATGGCAAGCACTTTCGACCTCTCGTGTTAAAAGCATCCATAAAATGCCCCAATAAAAAAAAAGATCCGCCCACAACCCCCCTTCCTAACCGATCGTTAATCAGCACTGATACCATGCGGGTTGTCTATACGGTGGGGGTTGCGCCGAGGGGGAAATTGTGAAACGTTGTTCTAATTGCTGGCTGGCAACCAGACCATCTACCGGTACGGGCGAACCGTCGATGAGGTGGTAGTGATGCCCGTATGATAGTCCGCTCATCAATCAAATTGGTGGGTGTGTTTGAGTAGCGTTCACGAAGAAATACATAGCTGCGGGATCCAGGATATATCAGTAAATCTACCCAATTAGATTCTGGCAAGCGTGAGATTAACGATATCTTACCCACCATCTGCTGTGAATTTTGGTTTTGTTAGGGCTATCTTGGGTCCATGGCTAAAACCAGGCATTGCATTGTTTACTGTATTCTATTTTAATTTAAACGTGGAATTGAGATGATGAAACCATTTTAAAATGTGAACGATAAATGGTGAATAGTTCTATTACCTAAATAAAATTTGTACCATTACTTATACCTCTCAAGACAAAAGAATGAATACCTGTCTTTGTGGCGTAGTTAGCTAAGGCGCTAGTTTCGTGTAGAGCTAGACTGCTGAGAACAAGGAGATCGAGGTTCAAATCTCGCGTGGGTAAACTGGGGTTGGATTTTCCTGAATTTTTTTCCACTCTCCCCCCACAAAAATCAGTATTTAAGCGTATAACCCGAACAGGTATTAAGACGCAGTGCAAACTATTATTATAAGCATCTATTATTAAGATATAGGAAACGAAATAATATGCAGTGTGGGACGGTAAAAATTATATGATCTATGGTGAGAAAAGTAATTAACAACGTGCTGAGGTTTACCTGACTTCCGGTGGAGATAAACTGAGTGACATTATCTCCAAAAAGTGAATATCTACTTTTCGATTCAAGTGTTAATTTTCAAGTTACTTATCGTCTAATTGTTACGGCCCCACCTTGTAAATCGTTACATAAACCTAATGGGAAAAAAAGAGCAACACATTTCACCAAATATCATAAATGAAATAATAGAAACTGTTACAGAATATTAAAAAATAAATCAACACGTTTGAGAAAAGTGCATATCAGCTTACCACACTATGTGATCAGATGTTTATTTTAATTGTTCTGTCACTGTTAGTTAGGTGCTTGATCTTAACTTTAACCATGTAAAATTCTATACTAACTCTACCTAATTCCCTTCTCCTTTTTAGATTATTTATGACTTTGGTGTTCGTTTATTTCTTGGGTTTTTCATCTTCTATATAAAATTACAATTTTTTTATCTTCACCCAGAAGTAATTTATTATTTCCATTAGTTTTATAAATTTCAAGCGCCTGCCTCCATTTCCCGTCCCTTTATCTTTGGAGTATCTAATTTAAAGACTTGAAGCGTACTAGTTCTGTAAATTTTGAGCTCCCCGTTTCCCAGACCTCCATATAAATTAAACATTTCCTTATAGTTCGGAAACTTTAGGTTTTATAAAAGTTGTTTATCTTGTATTGTCTTACAACTTTGATACGATAGGTTTTTTCGTATAAAAAGAGTTATCGAGATAAATCAGAATAAGAGATATCTGCTATTGTAAAGTACCATCTTATTAATTTTCCTGGCCAAATGAGATACGCCATTTTGTTTGCAAGTTTAAACTGTTTCTAGATATAAATTTTAAGCAAAATAGAACCAATTTCGAGAAAAAACTCTTTCATGATTTCATCCTTAAATAAACTACCCTTATTTTAGGGGTGGATTGATAGTTATAAAATTGAGTCTGGGGATCTTTATGAAAAATCAAAATACAAAATTTGATCCCTATCAGTAAAATTGTTTCCTTTTTCTGGTTCAAGTGGTCATGAAACCTCGACAGTCTCAATTTTTGTTATTATTTTTTAGAATCAAAATACAGTAGTCTCAATTATCCACCCTAAACTGGACCGACAGATGTCAGATAACCAAAATGTTGGATAGAACTGAGACATGGTTTGGAGCGAGTGGGAGCCAAATTAACACAAATTAAATCCAAACTAAATAAAAATTCCGAATAGGTATGCTAGAAGGTTTTTTTAGTAATTATTCTACAGAATGGTATAAATAATGCAAAAAGTTAGAGAACAATTATTTTGGTCATGTTTTATTAAATTAATTAAATGTAACTTTTATTATATTAAATGTCGGATAAAAAAGGAATGTCACTTGTCAGATATCCGAAGGTCGGATGTTCAAGAGTATACTTTACTTACATTATCTTAGAGTTTGCGAGAAAGTAAACACGCAATGAAATAGAAAACCATATATATTCTTACTTAAACAACTGTCAAGCTGACCCCATATATTTGGCTGTTGTCAAAGAGAGGGTGGAGAAAACCGTTGTTTGATTACGCTTTCTGTTTTGGGAGTAACTTATAAAACCGTGATACATAACTCGTCTGTGAGATGAAACTCTGGCTTTGAGATGAACCCAGTACCGATTCAGGTTTAAGTAAACTAAGATACAGTGTAGGGCCTCACAATCCACAGGACCTCAAAAAGTATACTATATTATATTATAGAACTCAAGGCAACCAATTGATTAATATGTTGTAATTAATTAATTTGAAAATAAATATTATTTGTTCACTTAAATGTTAAATTATTATTAATATAAGTAATTAAAAGACACACCAGTATAATGTTTTCAAGTTTAGTGAGACTTTCTGGTAACATTTTTTTAACAAGGGGCCTCCAAACTTGAATAAAGGCCTAGCTTAGGTAGGGCTTCACCAAGTATAACTCCAGCACTGCCTGAAACAACTCATTATATCAGCATTTGACTTACAAAATAGCCAATTTCTAGAATAAACCCAACAGGAAATCCTCCACCTGTTAATTGATCACTGTTACAAGGGAAGCACCAATTCCATCAATGATAAATGTTTCACCCATGTATAGAATCGAATCTGGGACTTTTGATTCAATATTTAAACAAGCTATCGACCGATCTAAGCTGTCGGACTGGTGCGAATTGAGACGATATCTAGAATTCTGGTTAGGTACAAAAAATAATCTATTATTTTAATCTGCAATATTGAGCAAGTCTGGTACCTTTACCAGTGGACACACGGACTAAATCTCAAGATAATCTAAGTTGGTCTGCCTGAGACAGAGAGGTCGGGGCTGGAGTCCCGGATGGGCTTATCGAGAGTGGCTTATCTTAAATATTTTACCACCATCACTCCACGCAAATGTGGGTACATTTTCTCTCATGTATACTTTTTGTGCTCCCTATACCGTTTGTGTAACTAGATGCGCATAATCCGTATGGGCGGTAGGACATATTGTAAATAAATTAAAATATGGAAGCGAACTTTTTTTACTTTTCAATTTTTTTATCATTACGTCATACTACCTGTTCAGGTTGTACGCATATATACTGATTACACTAATGAGTTAAGGATGAGGAGGGCTGAATTTATAGTATGTTTACCCACATTTGCGGGGAGGGAGAGTGAAAAACCAGTTTGAATAAACTTCAGTTTTCCCGACCGGGATTTGAACCCCGATATACTTGTCATTGGTAGTCTAATTTAACATGAGAGTGACGTCTTAGACCATGAAGCCACCAAAGTAGGTGATTTGGAAATTATTATCTTGAACAGGTACAGACATTTACTCTAAAGAAGGTTTTTCAAATACTTCTAAATAAGACTTTAGGTTTATAAAAGAAGGTCACGTCATGCCTGGCTTGCATGCGGTAATGAGTTCAATTTTCGACCTAGTATATGAATATGTTTCAATAAACTGTTTCTCACTCTCCCTCCACGCAAATTTGAGCACACGTACATTAAATTCAATTTTTCTCATTTTTATCCCATTAGAATAAACACGAGGCTATACCTAATGGGAAGCGAGACGCGAATAGCGGGAATAAAAAGATTATATATATTAATATAAGGTTTCAAAGATTTATAACAAAAAAAAGTTTTGGTATACTGTTTTTTTTTTTCTAATTTGAGGGAATATTTATGCTTATTATTTATTTTGTGGTTTCGGTTGGCCAACAGTCTAAAATGGGGATTTGTGTTTGAACTCTAGTATAATTTTGCGATAAAAACAGATGCTAACAACTCGAAACCATATGTCACAAACAGTTTGTCAAACATGTAACATAGATATATGATACTTTCAGATATATACACACATGCCTGTCAGTGGCAAAATGAAAAACGTTGGAGCATTTGTCAGGAAAGTTTAACGGCAGTCAAGTTCCAAATATATGATTTCTGGCTCAAGGGAATGATGCGCACAATTCATATTCGTTAAGCCTTTAGGTGAAGTTAATTTTTTTTAATGTCCCATTTATTTTACCTGTATTCAAAATAATCCTGCAAATAATTATTGAACAACATATATTTACTACTGTTTTTCATTCTTTGTATTCTAAATTCAAACAGATAATAGGGAATGCAAGAATGTGGCTTCGCCAGCATGTTTTAAGGTAAAAGTTAACTGCAGACTACCGTCCCTGGTGGCACGCTCAAAAACTAAAAGCTGTTTTCCCGCAGAAAGCAGAACAGTCCATCCACAGTGACAGTTATAATTCTACTGGCAGCTTCAGTGCTGTACATGGTATCGTATCAATGTTAATTAAAACATTTTAGGCATCAAAAATTCCATTTAAAATGTATTTAATTTTGGTTATACGATTAAGTGACTTTACAGTCCAATAAAATATAAACAATTGGGGTGATTAAGATGATGATGATGATGATGATGATAATGATAAATTATACAATTGATCTGACATAGCTAGTAACCAATTCTGTGACACTTGGTTTAGCAGATAAACGCTCAACGTACTGAGTTAGAATTCCAGACCATTTTTAAGTGGTTTTTTTTTTCGGTCTGGCTAAAAGTTTGGGTGTACGCATATAAATAATTACGCTAATATGGTGGAGATTAGCAAGGTACAAGTAAAGGCGCATTTTTAAGAAGAAGTAAAAAATAATAAATTAAACAACCTCAGTATTCCCAAACAATATTATAGTCCCGATCTCGCCTTTACCGGCAAACCAGACCTAATGAATTTGACATTTTTATCATGTCTCCAACGGCACCTCTAAATTAAAAATTAGAAGGCCTTAAGGGCATATGTATCCAATAATTTATCAAAAGTTTGATTGAAAAAAGTTGTATTAATGATACAAATTAAAACTGATTTTGTTATAGTTTGGATTCCGAAATACAACCAAATATGAGTTGGATTTAGTATTTTCTAGTATAATTAACGTGAGCTATGAAATTTTTTGAAAATGTCATCCAGACCTTGTTTGCTTTAAATAATCCATAATAAGTATTTTTTAAATATTTACAACAAAAAAAAAAGATAAAAAAAAGCAAAGCAAATCAAATCAAATTATTCACACGATCAGTTTTCAAAATTTTGTGTAAAAAGGGCCATTATTATAGAAATGAAAACATAATTATTACAGCAAGACCGATTTTTATCTATTATTTTTAGATAATTTGGTATATTTTCCATGCCAAAATGGTGGGCGTAAATATCTACGAGGTATTTTTGGTTTGTAATTAGCTAATGTCTAATTAACACCTCGTTAATGGGTTATTTTTGCGTGCACCACGCCTTACTACCTGCTCGGGCTATTCACTTGTCCATACTAATGTAATATGGACTAGAAATAAATAATTTAGAGGAAATGTACCTTTACTTACTTTAAAGGAGAGTGGGGTAAACATTTAGGACATTTAAGGATATTATTTTTACTTACATTTTAATAATTAGGGTATTTACCATTATCTTTCTAAGCATATAAGTCAGTGGACAAAAACGTAGTTCCTACTTGTTTCTTGTCACCTTTGTGTGTGCCCGTGAATGATTATTCATTTGGTTAATTTAAGCGGATGATTGATTTTGGAATCTAGTATATTGAAAGAGGATTCCTTACTCAGAAAGTGTAGTTTACAAAATCTAATCCTATATCGATTCCATTTAATTAATTAATTAATTGGTTTAAGCCATTAACATCACAAAAACAAAATACATATCTCGACTTATTAATGCCCATTTTGACGATAGTTTACGAGTAAAAGTATTCTCTTACGCTCCTTAACAGTATAATTTTTAAATGAAGGGCCTTTTAGAAAATACAACTATATTTTTCCTGGACAAAAAATTATTCTAACATTATACCATTTTTTCAGTGTAATTTTTAAAGTATTGATAGTATCTAACATAAGTGGCATCTGAAAATCACACGACTTAACGTATGGATGCGTGAATGTAAATCTAGTAAATATTCGAGCTATCAGATATGTTCATTTATATGAATATTGGACTGTATAATAAAGTCTCTGATGAAATACAATCCTAAAGTACGAGTTGACTTTAAACGTGAATTAACATTAACAATTTGAGTGTTACTTGGCTCATAGAGAAACATATTTAATTTTTTTTTTTTTATGAAAGTGAATAGACCAAACGGGTAGTAAGATGCGGTACAAAAAAATCGAATGAACATTACTAATGACAGTCATTTTCTTTAAACACTTTAGTTTTTATTCCCAATAAGTTGGGTTTGATTAAAAAAGGCTACAACACTCAAATAGTTATTTTCTAAGAGTAATTGTCAAATTATCGAAATAAATAAATATTGTTAGTAAAATCAGCTTTTTTTATGTCCCTTTAATATAAATTATGTTATTTTATTTTTTTATGTTATTTGATGTACAAATATAAATTACAGTATCCGCTACTCTCTTTTGAAGACTTTAATAAACCTCAGAACTTCCAAAATCTATCTGTGAGGCAGTAGGTCTTTAACGGGGTCAAACTCGGCCTCATGAGGACAAATGAGGAGCTACTTAAATAAAGAAGTAGCAGCTCTGGTTTAGAAAACTGAGAATAGCGGCCAGGGTGTACGTTGTACTGACCACATTATTATATCGCTAACGGCAGCGGCCGCTCGGTCGGAATAGCTCGATTACGGGCTCACACCATAGAGTTTTTGGAGTTTTTCTGGTCTCATAATTGTTGGTGAGCCCTGCTGTAGGTAATAATAGGACACGAATTACAAACTAATATTACCAAGGCCATTATGATTAGAGGTCATAACACAATTGTCATTATCGAATCGAATTTGATCATTTCTACATTATTCTGGTTGAAAGGGGGAATATATTCCTTGTCGAGCCGGTGCGATACGAGCCCTGGTGCCTAGATATTTACTAATTATATCAAGATGAATGAATATACAAATGTTAACTATATTAATCAGCACACCCTGGACCTGCTTCAGTGGCCGCATGATATAAGGCGTCACTCATGTTAAACTTGACTGCCGATGACAGGGAGATCGGGGCTCGAATCCCGCTCGGGTGTACTGGTTTTTATAAAATAATTTTCCACTCTACCTTCATGCAAATGTGGGTACACGTCTTAAAAATTATACCTAACTCAGTATCCTAGCTAGTACATATACTTATAACCTTAACAGCTTGTAGGATGCTGTGCTAGATAAAAACACTAACTAGACTCGAAATAGAGTCCCTAGAACTCCCTAAACTTGTGGTTAGCCCCCCTGACCATAATAATTATTTATATATATATAATAAATGAATTTAGAGAAAACATAATAAGGGGAAACTGGAATATATATTTTTGTTAGTAAGTTTTAACATGATGATTATAAATGGTTTGATCTGGTAAGGAGAAAATATCAATGACGCATAAAAATAAGAAAAAATAGCTGGGGGTAGTGATGGTATAAATTTTAGCCACTCAATGATTGTAAGCTTAAAAGTGAAGAATTATAACGTATTAATTTGCCAAACCATTATATATATTGATAAAGGTTATAGCCGAAACTAAATATCATATTCTTTAAATTAAAAAAAAATGCACCTGGGCACAAGACTCGAACCCAGGAGTTTTGGTCTAATAAACCAATGCTTTAAACATTTAGCTACTCATGAGTTGTTCTATGTTTAGAGCCATTCTTCAATAATATTTTAAGGCATATTCTGTGATGGACGTGTGGAAATCATCAGCTATAAATGAGTGATCAATTATGATCACGAGCTATCAGATAAAACAACTGCCATAGATTCAAGAGGGTTTTATGCTGCCGATATATAATTTGTGTTATTGTGTAAATTTTGTGTGGAAATGTATTGTAAACTATATAAGAAAATGTATTTAAATGGTATTAAAATGCCTTTAATAGCCATAAAAATATTCTTTAAATAGCTATTAGACAACAAATAATGCTTTAAAAAAAATCCAAAGCCCCATATTCTTTGCTAAAATTTGCAAAATGCACATAGAAACACATCATACATTTTCTCAAAACAAAAATTTCCCTCAATCTTAGGCAGAGATGACAATTTATAATTAAGCAATTGCGCTCTATAATCAATCAAAATAAACCAGGCCTTGGTCAAAGTCAGGAATAATCAAATCTTAGGTGCCTTCCTTGAAAATAATAACTCTATAATCTGGGTTACAAGATCTAAAAAACGCCATATTGCTTAGCCACCTTACAACACGTATGATAAGTTTTTTTATTCACGAATAAAAAGGGTAATCTCTCCTAGCACTTAGTGTTGATTTCTAAGACAAAGTGCAAACTTTATGGCCGGTGCCCGCTTTTTAGGAGCGCTAATGTGGTGAATAATGAGAAGTGCTGGAATAGTGAATATGAGAAATGAGAGAGGGAGAGAGATAAGAACAATGTTGAAGCTTTCATTAAAGGCACAAAAAATTAATATGGGTGAACCTTGAAAGGAATTTTTATAACCAACATGCTTCCAAAATTATGAAATGGTGCTCAGAGAAAGTATTTAAAATATTAATTAAAAACAAGGAATGTTATTAATTTATCTTACTTTAATTGTGGTATTTATAAATGCACATTATAAAAGCGTATTACATCAAAATTTGTTTATAAAAAAATCTACGACAAGGCGTCTAAAATTACACAACCAGCCATAAAGGCAGGATGTCACTAAATATAAAACAGAATGGAAACGTAAACAATTAGTAAACAAAGGCTCTTACTATGAAAATGGGATTAAAACTATCGGAAACTATCAGCAGTACGATTCTTGTAGAAATATATTTTTAGAAAACAAACATATTTTTATTAGTCAAAAATGATAATTTTTTATGTGACATTATTAGTGTAATTTTATCGGTATTGATAATATTTATCAAAAGTGACAATTGAACATCACAAAAACTGACGTTTGAATACGTGAAAGTAGATCTAGTAGATGGTAAATTGTGGCTTCCCCATTTTTCGGTAGTGAATTGGCAGCTGGAGGATTGGATGTTGATTCTGTTCTAGAATTAATTTAATCTGTAAGTCATCTACTGATATAATCAGTTGGCTCAGTAAAGGAACAGCGACTAAAAGGTATATACTAGTCCATAGCCCAAACCAAGAAGTCAAGGAAGAGAAGTTAAATATTATGTGTATAACATTTTTATGGTAGTGTGCTGGCCCATTACAATTTTAATATACAATTAGTAGAAAAGGTAAAGGAGAATTTATTTCAAATGGAGATAAATCTAGCATGTAAACCTACTTTCTAGCAGGCCTCATCCTCTCGATATACAGGATTGTTTTACTTTTATCAGTAAGTTCAACATAAAATATTTTAACGACTTATTCGAAGTTTAGAGAGTGAGAGGATCGCTCAGGGCAGGGATTTTGAACCTTTTGACGATTACAGACACCCAATGGAGCTCCCAATATGTACCCGTACCCCTTTCATTGTACTGCTGTAATATTAATCACCAGTTTGATTAGGCACCATTGTGGCTTCAAAAGATGTTCATATCTTGGTGGTACTTTATATTTGGATAGCTAATAACAGAACAGTCGAAAGAGAAATAAAAAGTGTTCTATACTATTTATTCATAGACAAATGACAAGTTTATTTGCAATCAAAACATCAATTTGTATTGATAACGATGATAGTTTATTATAATCTGAAAATAACTTTTATTTTAAATTGTTCCAAGATCGAGTCCCATAGTACCCCTTAATATTTGGCCTCCATATCCCCGGATAAGAACCTCTGACATGGAGGAATCAAAGTTAAGAGCACTAGTACAAACATTTACTAGTTTTACTATACTTAGGAGTTTTCAGAAGTTAGAAAAATACGATTAAAAATATGTTTCAAATAAAATATTTGTATTATAAATAGATCTACATATTTGATATTTGAAAATCTTCATATTTCAAATAGTTTCGCAGATACGATTTTTAAAAATGAGAATTTACGCATCAGACCAGAGCCCTTAAATTCATTTTGCTGAAATAGTGAGCGTTTCCATTTTGTTTGGAATATTTATATAAGTTTTTAAATGAAATTTAATCAAAATCGTTAGAGCTGATTTTGATAATATCGATTTTTCTCTCTTTTCCCTTCAGTAAACTACCCTTAATTTGAGGGTTAGATATCCAATTCCAAAAAACCCTCAGGGCAACCCTATTAAAACCCTAAATAACAAGTTTTAGCCCGATAGGTAAAATAGTCTAGGCTCTAGTTGGAAGTAAAGACAGACGGATTCGGGGGGTCATGAAACGTCAAGATTCATCAAAATCTCGAATTAGATTTATTTTTTACGATCACAATACTTTCTCTAGCTGTAAGATAGCGATAAAGAAAAAGCTGTTAATCGAAACTACCTAAGTTTTGAGTAGATTTCAATCTCCAACTCACGTAGTTACTCGAAAGATACTTAACAAACAAACAAACCAACCGAAAAAAGTTCACAATCTCCTAGCTTTCTTGTAATTCCATTTTTTTTTAATCCCAGATGGGCTGTGTGAAGGAGGGCGAAAGTGGAGATTATCTTCTTAGTTTTTTCTGAACACAAAGCTGTTTCAACACACGACTTAGGACAGACTTATCTTAAACCCGTAAACTTAAACTTAGCACTTGACGAACAATCGTAACGTAAGCAAAAAAAAAAATCACCTGATTGGCTAACATAACAAACAAAACGATTAGCGAATTTAAAATGTTCAGCTTCGAATTGAAGCACCTAATATTTTTTAAATTTTATTTGAGGATATTAACTTGTAGTGAATATAATAATTTGCCAATCCTGACAATATTTACAAACATACTTTCAAGTTAAACTAATTAAATAGCAAAAGTTCTAACTGCAAGTGTATTTTCAATAAAAGTCCCGTGCTCGGATCCAGTTAGACTCAAGATATTCTTTCGTTGTTCTCGATACTCGTGGGTTGTTTAATGGTAGGTTCTAGATTATGCTGTGGACACCAGCTGGTTACTTATCATACCAATATATGTCTTACGACGCGGTGAAATACTCTGATTATTGTTCAGCTATTTGATTAACAATTTGCCTATATAATGGCTGTTATAAACTATTTCACCTCCATATCTCGTGAATACGAAGGAATGAGTGTCGTTATTTTGAAACGTGGGGTTTATTTGTTGACTGCGTGGCTCTCAGGGAAGGACCCATCAATTATAAACAAGCCAATCTCGATTTATTTTCTAAAAAAATAAATATACTAAGACAAAGGCTACACTTTCACTGAAAATATAGCGTGCATCCTTCATTGTTATCCGAAGACAAGGGAACCTCATTGAAAGCCGGCTATTTCAAATTAGTTTGAATTTATCATGCAAGGATGATAAACAATCAACTAAAGAACACAAATGGTATTGTTCCCATGGCAAGCTACTCTGGTTTGAGAAAGGAGATGGCCGAAATGTCTAATATTTGGAGAGTGAGTCCTATTAATTTTGGAGATATCACTAATACATATTTTACAATTCAATGCAAAGCTAGGTTAACATATGTATACATTCATACATTAAATGAGTATGATTTATAAAATCTTCTTAATTTAATGTTTTAACTCTATTTACCAAGTCTTAAGGTGGGATGGAAGGGCACGCGAGAAAAGGCCAGTGTGTTTTTGCAATTTGTATGGCAACACATTTTTTGGCCTAAATAAATAAATAAATAAATTATTCCTCCAGTACAAAAATAGAAATTAAATTCCTTCACAAGGTGAACTCGGAATTTCTTGAATATTGTAAGGTCTGTTCTGAAATGTAATGGCAACTTTTCTCTTTATTTTAAAAGTTTGTTATATAATTCCACCATTCTCATGATAGATATTCAGGAGCTGTTGATATCCACATGTGAATAAAATTAAACTCTATGTTTGTAATGGAACAATATTTTATTTAGTTTGGCCGAAGAAATGTTTTGCCATAAAAACTGCAAACACAGGCCCTTTCTCGGGTTTCCTTCCATCCCACCTTAACATTCGTCAGTGCTACCCACATAATGAAATTAAATGAGTAGGGATAAGGAAGATAGAAAGTAAACTAAATGTACCCGCATTTACGAAGTGTGAGAGTGACAAAGCTATTGGAAATAGCCTCCAGTATACTCAACACCCAACCTCCCCGTCACCAGTAAACCAACCGTACGTGACAAGGTTGCTGTCCAAGTGGATATTAGTGGGCTCTCCCTAATGTTTACAAAATTATAAGTACGGTTTATCTACAAATTAACCTGCTTCGGTGGCCACATAGATTAAGTCACTGCTATCACAGTATACTAGATTGTTGATGACGGTGACGTAGACGTTCGAATTTCTGTCTGATGTACTGAGGTATTTTCCAAAATTATTTACCACTCTCCCTCCACCCAAATGTGGGTACAATTCCTTTAAATCTAACCCTCCTAATCCCTAAAAACATTATCCTAATTAGCACATAAGCGTATAGCCAAATGGCTCATAAAACGTGGTGCTAAAACAAAATAAAAATATGTGGGCCTATTATACATATTTGTGGGCATACAGGCTCATAGCATATTATAATAACTTTATTCTGGAAACTACAATAGTATCAGACTAATAATATCTATTACTTGTTAAATGGAAACAAACAGAATTTTAGTGCAATCGACTTTGAACCTAATCAAGGAGTTGAATCAATAGAACTTACTAGTTAATATCGAAAAGCTGCCATTCAAAGAGTTATTTAAAAATCCTAAGCTTAAAATATGATTGTTGTATGGGACATCCTTATACAAAAACAAATTTCGTTAAAATTATGTTTAAATGAAATTGTAAAAAATAACTTTTTACGAAATAAATCTTAACCTCTTGAGATCCTTTCTCATCCCCTTGGAGAGTGCGTAACCTAGGTAAACAATACAACTTAAACTAGGCGTCACATCGTGGTCTGATGGATTGTAGTCTACATTAGAAAACGGTGGAATTGAGACCAGTTAATCTGTTTTACCATACTTACTTACTAGCTTACTCTATGGCACTAGGAACTCTAAAGTTCATTGCTAAACTTATAAAAAGTAAGCCAACTATTCATATCTAGAGCCAACTCTACCCAATCCACCTCATTACACCCTATTTATTTCAGGTCCATTCTAATTTTATCCTCTCATCTGCATCGATATCTTCCCAAAGAGGCTTGCTAATTATTACCCTGAATATGGTTCTAGATTATTCCATTTGCGCTACATTTACTGCCCACCGTAATCTGCGAGATTTGATTATCCTTAAAACATATTTTGAGATGAGTGCAGGGTATGTAGCTTATCATTATGTATACTTTTACAATTAACAATATTTTCAGACAACTATTATCCTAATCACCTTGTTTTTGAACATCCTAAATTTCATTTAGTCATTAAAGGTAAGAAACACGTTTTACAAGAATAGAGACCAACCGGTATAAATATTGTTTTGTGTATATTGAGATTTACTATTTTATAGAAAAAAATGATTTCAAAATAAAAAAACTATTTCATTTGTCTATAATATCGTTGTTGTCTAGTCGATAATGCAAAGAACCCCTCTTTAATGCGATTTCTGGTCCGAGTGTAACTGTGCATCTAGTTTCCATTTTGATCAGTTGTTGGATGGGATGGTCACTTAGGTGCCTATCTCACCCCACGGAGAGGACGTATCTTAGACAGGTAACACAGATTGAACTAGGTGTCACATCGTGGTGTGGTTTCTATATTCTACTTTAGAAAACGCTAAGATGAAAACCGGTATATCGGTTTTATCATATTTAAATAAAATGGTACGGAACTCCACACGAACTTTCTCAATCTATTGTTTAGAAATGAAGATATTTACTCAAAACTCGCAATATAATATACACTAGCAAACCCGAGAACAAATTGCGCTAGACATATATAACACATTTTTATTCGTGGTTTTAAACTTCATAATTTTATTTTTAAAGTATTAACGACTTAGTTTGTATATTTGGACCAATAAAAAAATATAGATATTGGGTTCCCGAGGACCAATATTTCGTATTAAAATTTTGACTTCATGTTAACATTTTCGTCATTTTACTAGGAGATGCACATGTTATGGTTAGCACATTGCTATTAAATATCTTTGATAAATTTTGACCATTAAAATAAGTAATTATTGACAATTGAGACTAAAATGAAAGATATAAATTTGTTATGGCCGATTTTGAGAAAATTGATTTTTTTTCATCCTCTAGTAAACTGCTATTAATCTTAGGGTTAGACAAATATGCAGATAGATGGCGTTGCAAAAAACACTTTTTAGGGTTCGGGGGGTCATGAGACGCCGACATACAAGAACGCCTCGGGCTAGATTTTTTTGGCAGTCATAATACCTTATCTTAAAGTGTTGGCAAAGTTAAAAGAAAAATATATTTGTTTATAGCTTGAAAACTTTTGGTTTTATCAAAAGATTTTTCAAGTAAAAGCTGTTTATTATAAATAGATCCACATGTATGCGATGATAAGTAATTTCATATCTCAAAGACTTGCGGAGATTAAATTAAAAATTAGAATTTACGCATCAGACCGGAACCCTTAAAGTCGTTTTGACGAAATGTTGAGAGTAGCAATTTGTTTGTAATATCGAACAAAGCTTAAAAATGAAATTTAGGGCTACTCAAAATCGTTAGTGCCAATTTTGATTAAATCGATTTTTTCTCTTTCCGTCCTTAAGAAAACTACCCTTAATTTTGGGGTTGGATGTAAAATTCCTAAAATTCCTTAGGTTAAACCTATGAAAACCCTATACGCGAAGTTTTAGCCCAATCGGTAAAATAGTTTAGGCTCTTAGCCCGAGTTACAGACTGATAGACAGACGGCATTGCAAAAACAACTTTTTAGGGTTCGGGGGGTCATGAGACGCCGATATCCATCAAAATTTCGAATTCAATTTTTTTTACGATCACAATAAGGTAGCGAGAAAAAAAAATCATGATATTGTGTCCCCATCATTAAAGACTTCGTATTAAAATGTCGACTTTCGGTTTAAATTTTCGACATTTTATTAGGGGTTGCACATCTTATGGTTATTGCATTGCTATTAAATTCCTCATTTATAAATTTTGACCAATAAAATGGGTAAATATGGAAAAATAACAAACATTTTGAGAAACTTATTTACATTTAATTATTTTAAGGCATTGGAGAATTATTGCGTTAAAATTTAAGTTGTGTCTCTTTAAAACTAAAGCTCACAAAATTATATTTATATATTTGCCAATATCTCAGAAACTTTTGGTTTTATAAAACGTATATGTCATATAACAGTTTTTTATTTTTAATAGTATTACAAATTTGCAATTATAAGTTATTTATTGTCTCAAATAGTAGCGGAAATACGAAAATCTCAGCTTTTGTCATGTACCCTATAAGTCATTTTCATGGAAAAATGAAAATAGCCAGTTAATTTATAATCTTAGATACGAATTTTAATCAAAATCGTTGGAGCCGATTTTGAGAAAATCTATTTTTTCTCTTTTCACCCTATAATAAAATACTCTTAATTCTAAGTTTAAACAGACATACAGACAGATGGCGTTGCAAAGACCATTTTTTAGGGTTCGGGGGGTCATGAAACGTCGACATCCCTCAACATTTTAGGTTAGATTTTTTAAAGGTCACAATACTTTACCTTTTGTGTTCGAAAAGTTAAAAAATATAAATATTTGCGTATAGCTTGAAAGTTACTGGTTTTATAAAATTATGCTTCGGATAAGATATCTGTATTATAAATATATTAAAATATTTGTAATGATAACTAAATTCATATCACAAATAGTCTCGAAGATATGATAAAAAAATGATAATTTACGCATTTGAGCGGAGCCCTTAAAGTAATTTTGCCTAAATATTGAGAGAAGCCATTTTTTTAGAATATATATAAATGTTTATAAATGAAATCTAATCAAAATCTTTAGAGCCAATTTTGAGAAAATCTACTTTTTCTCTTTTTTCCCTTCAGTAAACAGCCCTTAATTTTACGGTTAGATCTGCAATTCCACAAAACTCTCGGGGCAACCCTATGAAAACCCTCGATACCAAGTCTTAGCCTGATCGGAGAAATAATTTAAGCTCTAGTTGGAAGTACAAATAAACAGACAGACAGAAATTCAAAAACTACTTTTTTGGATTCGGGGGGTCATGAAACGTCGAGATTCAACAAAATCTCAAGTTGGATTTTTTGACGATCACAATAATTTCCATAATTGTAAGATAGTGAGAAAGTAAAAATATATCAAAGCTTAAAAATAGTTATTTTAAAATTTAAGAAATACTAAACATATTCTAATGTCGTTGTTGGTAACTAAATAATTTAGAAAAACTACATTTTGATAAGTTTTCTGATTCAAGCGTAATCATATATTTAATATCCCGGTTAATCGGCCATGATATGGGCTCAAACGGAAAACCAAGTGTAATAAGTAACCAAGGTTTAACCGCATGAATGGGCAAATGAAATAAGGCGCTAGGGCATCATCCTCATCTCCTCTAGCTTCCAACGACAGGAAAATTTGAGTTTTAAATCTGGTCGTTCATATTTTGTTTAATGTCACTAAAATATTTAGACTGTATTACCATTCTATTTCGGTAGGTAATGATTAATAAAAAATGAATGTAAGCTCAAAAAGATTAATGTAAGACAGTAAACTAAATAATATCCTTTGCAAAGAGCTTTAAAACTTTAAAAACCTCATACTTACAACCCGAACGGTTACTAATATACGGTTTACATACCCAAAAAAAAAGAGTTTTGTATCGATGAATTTCTAAGAATGTTTCCTGCGTTTAAAAAAAGTACATTCCATCGATCTCTGTCGAGACAAATGACTTGCATCTTTTACCAGATAAGTGTGAAGCTCTAGTGCACATTCACTTTTACGTCTATTTCTTGCACCGCTGGTTTTTAATTGCTGTAAATTATTGATGAGCTTTCTCCCCCTCCTTCCTTTCAATTGATGTAAACAAGGGCCACTTCTCGTTTGTTGACCAATTAACCAGAAAATCACACATGCCAACCCCACTATTTACTGACGGACTTTGTATGGCCGATTGCATGTTAAATACACAAAGTTAAAACCACAGACTGCATTGCGGTACGTCCTACATGGTCACTCTTGCCCTATGTAACTAATTAATGACGTAGATATCTTTAGGAATGCCTGGAAGGGTTGCTACACAATATTAGTGTAAAAACCGGTTTAAAAACCTGTCAATTAATTGTCCGAGGCTTATATATATATATTAGTAGAGTACGGTATGTGCTTATTGATATCAAAGTCCCAGGTTAGACTATCAGCCGTTGGGTTTCATCACTTATGCTAAATGCTAAATATAAATTAGGTTTTTGTATTTATACATTTCCAAAAATACTATTAATAATTATTTATCATCAACACCTAGCAACTTTTTTTTATCATTGCCTTTACAGCCACATTTATGTTTGAAAACACTTTAGCTAAAATAGTTACCTTCTACTTCCTGTTGGGGACTTCCCCACGAGTCATCGCACTCCCCCGAAAAAAAATTATTATTATTATTATTATTAGCACCGCGTCTTACTACCCGTTCGGGTTTTACGCACTTACGCTAATGTGTAATGGTAGGGTGATTGTAAGATGAAATGAAGGACCTACAGTTTAACGTGGAATCTGAACCACGGTGGAGGCCTGGCATTCATCACATTCACAAGATGTCTTGTCAAAGGTGAAGGAAGGGTTTAGAAATCAGATAAATCTTTGCCGGGACCAAGGATCGAACCCCGGCCGCCAGCATAGAAGTCTGACACCTTAACCCCTAGACCGCCAGGTCACCCCGAAAAAATAATAATTCTGGATTAAAGAACACTCTAGCATTAAAATGAAACAAAATTATTATAATTACTAACTATTTTAAAATCTTTGGTGATCATACTAAATATAAAATGGAGTCCTACACCAAAGCTCAGTCGGTAGCGTGTCTGCCTACTGAGCTAAGGGTCCCAGGTTCGATTCTCGGCATGATTGAAAATTTATCATTGATGAAAACATGTGTTTACCCTTCCGCATTGATAAATTAGCGGCCGGGGGCTAGATGTTGTACTTGTCCTTAAAGTATAAGGCATATGAAGCTATGACAGGTCTAGCAAGCCGGTAATGGAAAATATATATGCTTGAATAAAAAAAAACTGACCCAAACAATATGCTGTAAAGAATAGTGGATTGAAAGTAAAGTATAATAATTGTAAACCGGTGAACTTTAATCTGAATATAAAGGATTGCCTCTGTTAAGGTCACCCACCACACGCACTCAAAGGTGATAGTCTAATCTTAACTGGTTTGGCCGTGATGAGAAGTTTGGGGCTCGAATCTAGGATGAGCTTACTCAGATGGTGTTCTACTTTATTCTACACTTATGCTAAATTCTAGCTTTCACAATCTTATTCTATTAGTGTACATATTCGGATAGACTGAATGGATAGTAAGATGCAGAGAGCGAGAGAAAAAAAAGTTGAGGCCAATGATGGCGTTACTTCAATACAATTTTGAGATCAAAAACACTATTAAAAATATGGTTTAAGTTTCAATAGTTTAAAATATAGCCCTATATGATATTAATAGTTGTGAGATTACAACCAGAAGTTTTATCCTGATGTGTTTCCAATCCATCTGAATCATCGCAAATACTCAGCCCTTCAGCTGGTTAGTGTCACCCACCCACATCATCTGGAGAAAGCACACGAAGTTTTGAACTTAACAATATCAGGTCGAGGAGACAGCACACCAAACCACCGAGGTCATCGTATCATATGATTTATATTATGATTAATAATTTAGTAAATACAAATTGTTATATTATTTGGACGTATGGAAAGCCGTTTATTGCCTGTTTTCTATAGGATAGTAGAGACCTAGATAAATATTTATTAATTATGTGATTGCCCATCCAAATAAATTTGGGAATAATAGTGCAGTTTTCGATATCTCTTTAGTAAAATCACATTAAATTCATATCAAATCGCAGTGTATAATTTTGTAATTTTATTTACGTTTCAGAATTTCAGGCAACCCTACAATATTCGTAGAATGTTTCTGCTTTTCTATAATTATATTGGAAGCAGTAAACTTCTCTCATATATTTGGCTTAATATAGAGCTTTTGCTTAAATGTGACGTGCCTTTGTTGGTTAAAAACCAAGAGTCACTGTGATCGAAGAACTGTGGTCGTCACGTGCGCACGAAGGGCTGTTCCGGAAAAACTAATGATTAGAACGTGTTCAAGTGTTTGGTCGTGTGTTATGCGGACAGATTAAAAACATACTTTATTTTTATTAGAGGCCCTTGTTTATAAAACTTTTTTTTTTATATTGGAGTATTTAACTTGGAAAATTTCGCTTGGCACATAACAAATTTGCCTTTTATCAATTTATCAAAATTGACGCACACATGACCGTATCACATCGTATATGCTTGGTACGTGTTTTGTCATGTTGGCGCACACATATTCTTATCGTTTTGTATAGGATTGGTACGTATTTTGCTATGTTGGTGCACACTAATTATTTTCCTAACGTATCGGCTTGGTACATATTTTGTTGTGTTGATGCACACTTGTTCTTATCGTATCGTATCGGCTTGATACGTGTTTTGCTATTTTGGTAAACACTTGTTATTATCATATCGTATCGGCTTGGTATTTATTTTGTTATGTTGGTGTACACTTGTTCTTATCGTATCGTATCGGCTTGGTACGTATTTTGTTATGTTGGTGCACACTTGTTCTTATCGTATCGGCTTAGTATGTATTTTTTTTATGTTGGTGCATACTTGTGCGTATCGCTTAGTATCGGCTTGGTACGAATTTTGTTATGATGACGTATACTTGTCCATATCGCTTAGTATTTGCTTGGTACGAATTTTGTTATGATGACGTATAACTTGTCCATATGGCTTATTATCGGCTAGGTACGAATTTTGTTATGATGACGTATACTTGTCCATATCACTTAGTATCGGCTTGGTACGAATTTTGTTATGATGACGTATACTTGTCCATATGGCTTATTATCGGCTAGGTACGAATTTTATTATTTTGGCGTATACTTGTCTGTATCACAATGTATCAGCTCATGTCCACATTAATTTGTATAAAAATAAGGAAAAACGAAATTCAGGAACGTTTTCCGAGCCGTGCCGGAGCGATATGACCGATGCAATATGATATATTGTGCACCTACCTTTAATTTTTTTTTTAAATATATCTGATATCGAAATCAAATGACCGGTATGTTCAACTTTGATATGGGATGTGACACTTGGATTAACATTTCGGATGAAGGCATTAGAGGGAAGGGTGCGTTTCTTCATCTTCTTGCCAGGTGTATATCGAGCACTTAACTACATGTTTGGTATTGAGTCAAAGCCGTGGAAATGTACCCGTATTTGCATCAGGGACATAGTGGGAGGTCATTTAGTGTGTATCCCACCCTCAGAACATCCAATTGTAATTAAAACCCTGGACTAACCGTCTACGGTAATCCTATATATTGATAAAATGATGTCTTAGACCATGCGACCAACAATGTGGATCATTGCTGTCACTAAATGTACAATTTATAAGTATACATTAAAATGCAGAACTTATCATTTTAATTACAAAAAAATACAACTCTCTTGAAGGTTTATTTTTACCAATACAATGTAGCAAAGTATACAATGATTATGAATAGAAAGAGAGAGAAAAAAATAAAGAATGATAGCCAACGTAATAAATTATACTTGACGTCGTGTTATTAGTTTCATTATAAGCGTGAGCATTCTTTATCAACTTTATTTTACTAGTTAATAAAGCATTTTTTTTTATTAGAATGAAAATTGTTACTATTTTACGATGCCACATTATTTATAATATTTTAAAATCCTATTTTTTTATTTATTTATATATTTATTTTATATTAAGTAAAAAGAAAGATAAATGTGACTACAGTTATAGTCAGACCCACATTATTCATATTATTTAAACTAATATATTAATATGGACCAAACTTTTAAAACGAATAGACATCATTTATTCAATTTGGCTTTTATAACAACAAGTGTAAAAAAATTAAAAGCTTGTCTACTGTTGTAAAACGGACATAAATCTGCCTCGGTGGCGTAGTTGGCTAACGCGCTGGTTTCGTGTTAAAATAAACTGCCAAGAACGGGGAGATCGAGGTTCGAATCTCATTCGGGTAAACTGGGAGGGATTTTTCCAAAATGATATTTCACTTTCCCTCCACGCAAATTTGGGTTCACTTACTTCAAATTCAGCCTTCTCAATTCCTAAACCATTGGCGTAATTAGTACTTAAGCGTATAAACCGAATGGGTAGTAAGATGAGGTGTTAAATAATAAAACGGACATCAAGCATGTAATTGCACCTACCAAATTACGCGTGCCTTTATTCTGGGAAATCGATTATAAAAGTGAGATATTTATAAATATTAGGATGAAAATATTTGTCAAAATAGCTTAGAGAGAAAAATGTATTTTAAGAATACACAGCATACATATAGCCCAATCATGAGGCAATATTAATATTTCATTATCTACCTCCTGTGGCTCATATTAACTGTAAAATAAGTTATAAAAAATTATTTCTTAAGATCTAAACCAAATTTGGTATTCATGTAATATTAATCGAAGAAAATCAATAATTAAATTTAATATTTGGTTTCAGAGTCAATATTAGCATATATGAATTTATGTCTTTAAAGTTGATTAAAGTATGTGATAATATCGATTTTATATTATTACGTCTAAAGTTAGGCAAACATAAAATAAAAACTCAATTATAAAATAGATTTATATGAGTAGCCTATGGCTTACAGCTCCTTTAACACATTGTGAATATATGAGTTTTTTTATCTAGTTGCTATATGAACTGAATCTTACTATTCATTCGGGCTATCCAATTAAAGGTAGTGATGAATAAATTGGAATTTTAGAGGAAATGTTTCTGCATTTGGGTGGAATATCATTTAATGAAAAAACACTTTAGTATATACTCTGCCAGGATTCAAACCTCAAACTTCCAACACTGATAAACCAGACCAGGTTGACATTTTAACCCATGTACCCACCGATTGAGTTGTTTTATTTGCCTGCTGCCCATATTAACTAAGCCTGTTAAAAATTTGGGGAGAGGGGTGAGGGGGGGCGGAGAGCTCAATTTCACAATAGAATATGTCAATTTGTTATTAACACAAGGTATTTAGTTATTTAAGACACTATATACAAGATACCTATTTAGTAGAGCAGTGAGTAGGTAATGTGGTGGTGCACTAAGCCAAAGGTCCTGGGTTCATTTCCCACGTAAAGTTGTCAATATTTTAAACATAGAGTAGATAACTGTATGGTTAACATTAAAACGCATTTTTTAAGGTGCGTTATTTTCAACCATATTTGAACCAAGCTCGAGAAAACCTTAGAATATATTTAAAACATAATTATTGTATTATTTTATATATTATTTGTCGAAATAAAATCTGGCAAAGGTTGTCAAAAATAAATTCAATCTTACTCCATTCAAATTATTCATACTGTATAATAACTAAGTCTAATATTAGTTTTTTAGTGAGTTTTATATTAAGCGGTCTCAAGAGTGTCCATCGTTTAAAAAAATGACTATTTTTTTTAGCACAAAACATAAAACAAAGTCTAGGCTACAGCTATAAAAATATTTCAAATTATTCTTACCCTATTGTTGGGTCTTAGGTTGTTTCTTTCTTTCCATAAATCTAGTCAAGGCGTAACTAAACTTTCAACTATAAAAAAACTCCACATATTAAAAGCTTACGCTTTCTTGGCACTGTTTGCCCCTGCACCGAGCTGATTTATATATTTTTCTAAACAAAACGTTTCCCGTTTATTATGTTTATATAGATTTATTTTTATCAACATGCTTGCAGGAGAATTTATTCAAGCCATTAACATGAATAATCTAAATATCCTGAGTTAGGGAAAGTTTATAAAAAAATTACATAGCAAAATAAAGTTTCTTTGAGATAAGCAAACAGCCTATTTGTTACTTTGTAATATATATATATATATATATGAATTTTATTTTATGACTTATTCTTTTGGTTTTGCTGTTATAGCCGGCTCCTCACCTAGTATAAGTAAATATATTAACATAAAAAATGCTCTTGTGACATAACGCTTCGCTATGAGTAGGCAAATACCGCTCTAGGATTTATACACAGTCCCTTTTATAGCACTGTGTCTTACTACCCGTTCGGTTTATACGCTTAAGTACTAATTATGCAATGGCTTAGGAATGGTAAAGGTTGGATTTAGAGAAAATGAACCCACATTTGCGTGGAGGGAGAGTGGAAAACCATTTTTGAGAAACACCCCAGTTCACCCAACCGGGATTTGAACCTTGATCTCCTCATCTTCAGCATTCGAGCTGACACGAGAGTAGCGCGTTAGCTAACTACGCCTTCGAGGCGGGTCAGTTCCTTTTTATATAGGGAGGATATTTTATAAAATATAAACTTTTATTTTGTGGTCAACCCCGATACCATTTTATTATATTATTAGTGTTATTTTATAGGTATCGATAGTAATCTATCAAAAGTGACAGCAGCTGTTATCATGCATGACGTATTAATACGTGAAAGTAGATCTAGTAGCTGACAGATAAGGTTTTTCTTGTGAAAATAGGTCTGTTAACAGAACAGCCCGAACACCAAAGGATTCAAAAAGCACCAGGAAGATATATTTTGGGTTGGGACGTGGGGGATGCGAAGAGTATTGAGTAACACAAAACAATGATAGTTTCTGAGTTGTATTTATTTCTGATCAAACATTATATTTAGATAGTGTTAAAAAAAATCCAAATTTGGACTAAGCTGTAAAGCTCGTCTTGTTTGCATGGAAGGCTTACATTTCGTCTCCAAATTCTACTTTAATCAAATCCAATTATTGTAACTAAAAGCAGATAGCCCAGATGGGTGTAAAATAAGTGCAAAATAGAATATAAAAGTTTTTTTTCTACTGCTTAGCTATGTTCTTATCTTCATATTGTTATCCAACTACCTTTAAAAGAACAAGAGGTAAGAAAATCAGGAAAAAATAAAGCGTTCTTTACCTTTTATGCACGTCCAATTAGGTTGAGGCAAGACTTGCCGAAGCGGCGGCCTAGCACAAACTACCCCATTTTCTTTCCCCCTTCCCCTCTGTATAATCCTATCTATAGGCATACACATTCTACATACAACGTTACGTCATAAATTAGTTAATGAAGATGGGTCATTAGCCCAGGACAAACCAAAATAGCTCATTAGTAGTGCGATGAACTTTGAATTATTTTTTATAACACCACGTCTTACTACCTGTTCAGGTTATACGCAGACGAAATAGTTGCGATGATTAGCTAAGAATGAGGGTGGTTGAATTTAGAAGAGGTGCACCCACATTTTGCGTGGAGGGAGAGTGTAAAACCAATTTGAGAAAACCACCTTCAGTACGCCCGACCGGATTTAGAAACCCGATCTCCCTGTCATCGACAGTATAATATAACACGAGAGTGATTCCTCATACCATGCGGCCACCGAAGCAAGTTTTGACATATTTATTCACATCCTGTATAGAACCGTTCAGATTATAAGTCTGTATATTTTTACACTAGTGGACTGGGTATTAGGAAGGTAGAAATTGGACAAAAAGTACCCGTATTTGCGCGGAAGGAGAGTAGCAACAAATCTCAAGAAAAATCACCTTCTATAAAACCCAAATAGGGGGAATCGAACTCCGAACTTCTCTTCACCACGAATTGAGCGTAATATGAGAGTGGTGCGTTAGACCATGCGAACACCAGTGCGGGTCGATATGAATTGAATGAACATGTGTTTGATTCCTATATTTAGGATCTCACCTATTTAGAAATGATTTAGAAATCAATTTCAAATTTAACTAAACCAATGTAGGATTACACTATTACTATCATAATCTATGCAGGTATGTGTCCACGTTAGTAGCCATAAAATGTGTTATCAACAAATTGTAACAAACAGGATTTTTGATCGTAAATCATCGTGTAGACCTACTCATTAGTGATGGGATGTGTAGGCTACCCAAATGTAATCAATCAGTGTTCATGCATGCACAAATATACGTCCAAATAGAAGAATAAAAACCTATGTGGCACAACGTAAATACTTGAGATAATAAAGTTATTAAAAGCGTGGGGTTCATTTACCTGGTCAAAGTGTATTTCATGTGGTACTAGTAATGCATAATCTTTTTCCAATGCCCTTTGATCAGCTGGTAATTTTCAGTTTTACTAGCAATTTTTTAATGTTAACATATTTAGCTAAAGTCTATTAGGGCGTACAAATTTGCTGAGCTGCAGGTTATCTAGTATGATTTCTCCCATTCATGACTCTGACAAAGGAGGCTTTGGGTTCAATTTAGGCACAGTACTAATGTATTGTTTTTATTAATTAATGGTTTTCGATCCTCTCTCTAGGTGAAATATGGCACATAGCTCAAATTACTTTATCTCATCATATAAAATTTGTATTAGCAAGTGAATATAGGCTGCATGTAGCTCAAAATAAAGTTATTACCTTGTATAGCTATATTTTTTACGTAAATTTTGTTATATATATTTGCTTTGTTTGCTACAGAAATAAAACGTAGCCGATATAAATAGACTAACTTTATTTAGGTGCATTATTTTTGTACTTGTTCATGTAGATAAAGTATTATAATCGTGCAAATTTTCAACCTCAAGATTATGATGAATCTGACGTTTTGTGTGGGCACAAACTCAAAATAGTGGGCCTCATAATTCTGTCTGTCCGTGTTTTCATATATATATACCCACCCGGGGTGACAGCCTATATGGTTTGATGGATTTCGTCAAAACTTGATAGTTATATAATATATGATCATAGCACCAGGACAAATCTTGAATTTTATTCTAGTTTCAACATTATAGATAATTCTAATTTTTTCATGAACTATTGTTACATTTAATTCAAAACTGTGTGGTGTATTTTAAGTAACAAATAACACCGTATATTTTGGGGAAGAAAATTCATTAAAGTTCAGTTTAACAATGAATAATTTTTGAAAATTTAAAATTTATGTATTAGAAATTATTTAAAATAATTTGTCGTACCATTTATTTTTTGGAAGCCTGCACTACGATTCACCTTGGTTTCTATGAACCTTTATCTTCACAGGGGGTCCCTCACATCCCTTAGAATAAGATTACACTATTTGGGTAAGAGTAAAAGGAAAGTAAAATTTAGATTTTGCGTAGAGAGAAATCGAGTGGAAAACGATTTAGGAAAAAATAAACATAGAATCTCAAGACATCCAGCCGAGATGCAAAATTCAGCCTCGGTCAATTAGTTGTCCAGCCATCCATGTATTTAATTTTATTTAATATATTTTTTAGCACCACGTCTTACTACCCAATAGGGCTATACGCTTATGTAATAATTACGCTAATGGTTTCAGGGATTAGGACGGTTATATTAAATGGAAGTGTACCCCATTTGCTTGGAGGGAGGGTGAAAAGAATTTTTGAAAAATCACCCTTAGTAAGCTACACCCTCACGAGACTCGAACCTCAATCTCCGCGTCATTGGTGGTCTAGTCCGACACGAGTGTAGCACTTTAGACCATGTGACCACCGATGTGGGTCACTTATTTGATTAACTACTCATTTTTTTTATCCTATTTTCCATCGTGTCTAACTAGCTGTTTGGTCTGTATCTATATATATTAACCCCTTCAATGCTGTAGGGATGAGTAAGGCAGATATTAGAGGAAATGTGTGTGTGTGTGTGTGTTGAGGGGGGGGGGGAGGGGAGAGAGAGAGAGATAGAAAGAGAGANTTGGTCTGTATCTATATATATTAACCCCTTCAATGCTGTAGGGATGAGTAAGGCAGATATTAGAGGAAATGTGTGTGTGTTGAGGGGGGGGGAGGGGAGAGAGAGAGAGAGAGAAAGAGAGAGAGTGTGTAGAACAATTTAGTAAAAATCACCATCAATAAAGTCATCCGGGATTCGAGTCCCAACCTTATTGTTATTGATAGGCCAAACAAAATAAGCATGACAATTGTACCATGTTAATACCTGTGCGGATAGCTATTAATTTAATGCAAATAGAATTCAATGAGATGGGATGACGTTAGGTAGATACCAAATTTATTCGGCCAAAATTTTTCAATAATATGTTTTATAAATGACTGACTTAACTAATTATTTCACACGGCAGAAATCCATTGTCGCTTGGGCCGTTTATGAAATATTAATATATTACTAAAGATAGTTAGTACTCAGCCATTAAGCAGATATGTTTTTACACTTTCATAGCTCAAGCCGATTTATATTGCTTTTTATAAGAGGTGGTTACAAAGCGAGAAAAAAAAACCAATATATTGTTTCCATTTCAAACAATAATTCACGTATATCATAATGATGGTCTATTCTCCTAAATTTAAAATTAATTTTGAGCAAAAGAACATTTTTACCAATAAACTGATATGCAAATATTTACTAAGCCGATACCAATTTAATTTTATAATTACAGGTATTTCGAATGAGAATTGTAATTTAAATATTTGAATTGAGTAATATTTGTTTGTAACTTTTTTTATATCGTGATATTGGATAAATAACTACATAAAGGCTAATGCAAAATAGTACTTTTTACATCAACCAAACTACGTACGCTTAAACCGGTTTGCAAAAAAATAAATTACAATGTTCATTTATTTTTTACAGTAGGGTACAAAATGAAGAAATGTATTCTTAACACTTGTGTATTGCCAGGTATTCAAACCCAAGACAACCCACACAATGGGCCTGGCGATCTAGGGGTAAGGTGTCAAACTTCTGGGCTGGCGGCCGGGGTTCAATCCTCGGTCCCGGCACAGATTTATCTGATTACCAAACCCTTCCTTCACCTCTGACAAGACATCTTGTGAATGTGGGGAATGCCAGGCCTCCACCGTGGTTCGGATTCCACGTTAAACTGTAGGTCCTCCATTTCATCTCACAAACACCCTACCATTACACATTAGCGTAAGTGCGTATAAGCCGAACGGGTAGTAAGACGCAGTGCTAATAATAATAATAACACAAACAATGTGTTGAATGTGTTTTTAAAATATATGCTACATAATTATGTGAGAAGATTATTTAATCAACTAACATAAATACAGTCGGGTTTAGATAATTAAATAAATTGGATAATTTGAATCCATTTTTATTCCCCATGAAATTCCTACTTACATCGATAATGAAAATAAAAAAGCTTTTAATCCGAATTCTATAAGTACATATTTGTTTAATTTGAAACCTATACATTGTTAACATTTTCGAGCTTTACTAATTTCAACCCTTAGTTAATGACGGTTAGACGCTGACAGATGGGAAGATTTCTTGAAGACGTAAAGAACAAAAATATTCAAGAATCCTTTGATTAAGAAGAAATCATAAACATTCAAGCAGAAGAATCAATAACATAAATTTCCAAATCACTTACAATTATGGAAAACGTGTGAAAATTCAATGAATCCCAATCAAACGTAAAATACAAAATTTTTAATGCAATCGTTGAACTTGAATATTTTATTTATTTTGTCAAGATAATTAAATTACAACCAATCAAGATATCTGAGTTTACTTTCTTGCTAGCTTACAGGTAGAGAAAGTATTGTGATCTTAAAAAAAAAGTCTAACTCAAAATTTTGGTGAATTTTGACGTTTCACAACCCCCCAAATCCGAAAAAGTGTTTTTTTTAAATGTCTGTCTCTATGCCTGTGTAAAACCACACGTCCACCGAAATGGGTAGGAATGAATTAAAATTAAGTTACGATCCAAGTGCTGAGTAAATTCATTTGTCTGCCTAATTAATGGAGAATGTGTTATGATTGTGGCGATAAAAAAGGGCTTATCTAATCTGAGATGAACTGTTGACGAGTATACGCACAGCTCTTTTCTCAATATTGATCCATTTCACTCTCTCTCCCATTTTAATATACCTGAGAGAAGAACATGAAAATTCACAAATGTAAGAAGGGGAAAAAAATGTAGTGAAATACTGTATTTTCTATTGAAATACTTCTTTCACACATCAAATCAAAAGTAGATTCATTGATTTTTCTTCTTCTTAAAGCGGTATCAGAAGACTTTCCAATAAGTTAAATCTTTTCCCTTTGAGGAGCAGGAAAATTCGCAACAGTTTTCCAGAAGCTCTCATGAAAAGGAAAAATGATTAATCCAACAGCCAAACTTGATAGGGGAGAGGAATGAAGGGTACTATAGATGTTTTTAAAGCAGAGCTCTCAGCAGTGGCGTCAGCAGAATGGTAGATTTTGGGGATGTTTTCAATACATGAGATTATGTAAAAACTCGATTATTATCTATATATGTGATTGTTTTTAATTACATATTTATATCCATCTAGATCATACATACTTTTTTATAAGTACCTCTTACTACCTGTTTAGGTTATACAAATATATGATAAATACTCTAACGAAGTAGGGATAAGGAAGAAGAATTTTAAGGTGATCCAACCCGATTTTTTTTTTGAAAGAGAGTGGGAAAACATACAGTGAAAATCACTGTCAGTAGATTAGACCAGGATTCGGACCCCAAGCTCCCCGTCTTCAGCAGGCCAGTCTAACTTAAGAGCGACGGACGACTTAAACCTATCGGACACTAAAGTGGGCTGTACGCACTTTAACTACGCTAATAGGATAGGTATGATAACGGTATAATGTAATCAAAATGCACCCCCATTCGTGGAGGAAAGAGTGTGAAAGCAATTACGAGAAACAACATTTAGTATACCTAGCCAGGATTCTAGCCCCAACCTCCTCGTCACTGACGACGCTTAGTCCGCGTGCCCACATATTTTGGTAAAAAGCAAATTATTAGCTTACATCATTGATCATATGGTATAACACGTCACTTTCATGTTAGGTTAGATTTACGTTGACTGGGATATCGGAGTTCAAATCCCGGTCGGAAATATCAAGTATATTTTCTTAAATGTTTCTCACTCTCCTTTTAGACAAATGCTGGTATATTTACTCTACAAGTCTGCTTTCCTCATCTCAATGTCATTAGCGTAATTAATGTATGCTTATAACCTAAACGGATACTAAATTTCGGAATGCGGAAAAAAAATTTTTTTCAAGAGAAATTGAAAATCGTACGAAGGCGCCTTTACCTACCAATCTCGAGATAAAAACCTATGACCTCCCCAACAAAACGAGAATGACGCAACCAACAAAAGAAGATAAATTAGGAGACTAGCATGTGTGTGTATGTGTGTGTGTGAGGATGGTTCCGTCCTTTAGGATTTGGCAAATGTCCAAACCTCGTCACACAAACGCTCAACGTTTGTTTCGGAGCGGCACAAAAGATGTGGATTGGGAAAGGGTGGGGTAGGGGAAGTAGAGAGGGGCAAGGAGGGGCCTTACACATATCTGTGTCCAGACTCCAAAGCTCTTAAACCCTTTCCTCGTGTTTACTATGTTAAATTTCGTTGTCGCCTTTATCGCCACTAGAGTAAAGTACAGAGGTTTGGGTTGAGTATGCTTTAAAAGCTAATGTCAATTTGACCTTTAGTGATGTGTGGTACTATTAGAAGCCACGTTGTTGGCCATTAAAAGGAGATGTTACATATGTGATATTGGAATAGTTTATTAACAGTCGAAAGATGGATGAATGGTGTAAATAGGGGTCACCGTTACACACCATTAGGACCTATCTATTTTTTACTTTCGCATAAGTATAAAGTATTGTAAAAGTGAGAATTCTCGACTTCTATATTATAATGTAACATAAAGATTTATTTACCCTCAAACAAAACAAAAAAATTCGGTCTTACAATTCAGACCCCGTGTCCGTCTGCCCCCTCTGTATGTACGTCTGTTCCTGGGGCTACACACAAAACTGTTTTCTGAATTTTCTTCAAACTAGCTATTAGTATCCTCGTATTATATTGCCACACCTCAAGGTCAAAATCATGATTTTGATTCTAACCATAAAAGTGAAGGTGACGGGTGATTTTTTAAAATTTTAAATACTTCAAACATGATTTTGCTAATTTTATTTTAAATAGGTATACAAAGAGTGTTTTATATAAAAAAATTGGTTGCTTTTTTTTCTCTAAAAATATTAATATATCTATGGGTAGTTAACCAATTGATTTTTGAAAAGTTAAAGTTTTAAGGAAATGGCTTTTACGATTTTGCTCTAAAGTATGGATGAGAAGTGTTTAACATTATAAATAATATTATATATTTGCTCATCAAAGAAACATCAATTGAGAGTATTTTACTGATAACTGATTTTGAAATATTAGAAATTTAATTATGAGAAAGTCTGCGTGATTTTTCCGTAAACTACATTTTTTTAACCTTGTACGCTTTACCACAATAGTAAGATCCCAACAGGGAGAATATTTCACAGTATTTAAAACGTAAAAGTAAATATGGCAACATTATAAAATTGTTTGTTCCTAAAATATTTCTAAACGACACAATTTTTTCGGAATTAATTAATGCAAAACACATGGCTTGGCATTTACATTAACAAGCAGAGTTTTAGAAAACATTTTTTAACCTCTAATAAGGTTCTTTATATGGTAATACAACATTAGTGTATGGTCTCTTTTTTTCTTCCCTCTGAACTCCGCATCTTAGTACATGTACATTAATGAGGCAGGGCTATGGAAAGTAAAATCCATGGTACGTATACTTGGGGGGGAAGGGGAGGGGGGGGGAAATGTAAGGAAAAAACATCTCGGTACACTTAAAGAGAAATGATACTTAGTTTATGGTACATTAGATAAAGATTATATTCCCAATCTCCCCGTCATCAGCCAATCAGACAAGACTAGACTCACCCACTTTGGTAACTGCATGGTCTAACTCACTACTTAGACTGATTATCATGGGGAGATCTAGGTTCGAATCTCAGTCGGGTTTACTAAGTGTAGTTCTTCCTAAATGGTTTTTCACTCTTCCTCAACGCAAATGCGGGTACACTTCCTCTAAGTTTAGAGCTTCATAATTCCTATAATCACTGGAGCAACTAGCACATAAGTGTATAACCCTAACGGGTAGTAAGACGCGGTGTCATAATAATAAAGACTAGACTGATTACTTTGTACATATACCAAATAGTGTGTGTAAAAAAGTAATTAAAAATTATTTTTAAGAGGAGTGAAAAAAAGTATTTCAAAATAACTCAATTACCGCACCGATGATTGGCTGATCTAACACGTCACACTATGGCATTGAACTGGAGTGTCGGTGGTGGGTAAATCATGTTTTGAAACTGGTCGAATGTACCGAGTTGTTTTTCATTAATAGTTTCCCACTCTCCCTACACTTATAATGTCAATAGATTATTTTGATGTAAAATCTACCTTCCTCAATCTGACCCACTTAGTGTATATATGCGGTTAGCCTGAACGGGTAGTAGGACGCAATTCCCACAAAATAAAAATCTCTTTCTTTATATAAGTACACTTAAAACACACTAAAACAGCCATTTATTATATATTTATATAGCTAAATGTAAATTGTAATGGGGACTCTCTATGTTAATAATGTCGTTGGTTTTTATCACCACGTATTACTACCCGTTTGGGTTATACGCATATGTACTAATTACTCTAATGGGTTATGAATGAGTAAGAGAGATTTGTAAGACATGTACCGACATTTTCATGAAGTGAGACTGGAAAACCATCTATAAAAAAAATACACCCGACCGATATCGAACTCCGATTTCCCCGTCAACGGCTGTTCTGTACGGTGTCTACAGGCGAGAGTTTAGCACACGCTTTAGTTATAAAACAACCAATAAATTATTTATGAGCCTACCTTTGTCATATGATCACAGAGAGTACCTGGAGTGATGCGATTGTATATGGGGTGCCCCAATCTTGAGTCTTGAGCACTTAAATACACTAATTATTTTACACGAGAGTGGAGTTTTTGGGCTTTGTACCTCGAGACTTAGAGACGCTTGCACACTGATTTTACCGTTATACACAACAAAAATCGCGGGAGTTGGTGAGCCCAGAGCCAGTAAGAGAAGTGTCAATGAGGTGCTACCACCTACTGCTAATAAGTAAAACTAACTATAAACAAAATTGAGCACAGCTGGCTCAGTAGGTATATTCACACTAAACAACGGCAATCCACTTTATTACAAGAGTGACGCCTTATACCATGCAGACAATGAAGCGGGATTAACTCTTATTAAAAATGCATAATAATAATGATAAGAATAAATATCTATTTAAAATATGTCAACACGTCTCACCATCCGTTCCGATTATCCAAATTTTATTAACAAACAAGACATCTTGTGAATGTGGGGAATGCCAGGCCTCCACCGTGGTTCGGATTCCACGTTAAACTGTAGATCCTCCATTTCAATCTCACAATCACCATACCATTACACATTATCGTAAGTGCGTATAACCCGAACGGGTAGTAAGACGCGGTGCTAGTAATAATAATAATAATAGTAATAATAATAATAATAATAATAATAATAATAACAACGCTAGTGTGGTAGGAATTTGGAAGGTAGAATTTTTAATAAATGCACCCGCATTTGCTTGAATAAAAAAGATAGTGTTAGAAACCATTTTAGGAGAAAAAAACACTCTCAGTACATCTGACCAGGATTCGTGCCCCAACCTCCTCATCACCTTCACTTTAAACTCAACGAGTTTGGCATTTAGATCACGCGCGCCCAACAACTAAACAAATCTATATCATGATATTTGTATGGCCTAGACTTTTATGATTCTTTGATATATTAGAACTTATAACGAAAGTTTTACTAACTGCTACGTCTAATGTTTAGAGGTGAGGAGGATAGTTTTAGAGAATCAGTTCCCAATGTGAGGTTCGTGCCAGGACGTTTGGGGGTACGCGTAAATGTTTGAATATGGTCTGAAAAAAGGCTACATAAATTATTACAACAGTGTAAGTAAGACAAGTGGCAAGTCAAAAGTTGTTATATTAACTCATTGCTATAGCGATGGTTGGTGCGGTGCGTTTTTTTATTTCGATATTTGATCTTGATAAGATCATTTCAATTTAGAAACATTAAAAAAGTTTTTGTAAATATTAATATATGAGTGTGTTAACTTTTAATCTAACTTTTGACTTTTGAATGTAAAAATATGTGCACTGTTTGCTAACCTCTATTAAATTGTTTTGAATCCCATTATTGACCCATTTATTTTTAGTTGCAACAAACAATTCCGAAATTAGAGCTACTATATTAATAAAATATTTTGTTAATATTAAGTGCACAATTAATTAAAATGGGCTGCTAATGGGTACGCAACGCAAGGGGAACAAAGGCTGGGAACCACCATTTTAGAGGATTTTCGTTCAAACTAGCGTGGAGAGAAAGTAGGAAAACTACAGTTATACAATAAAATGTGATAAATTGTATCCGCCTGAGATTAGAGCTGCAATCCAGTACATCACGAGCCTTACAAATGTATAAAGGAAACTTAATAGCTAAGTTACACGTTTAACTTAATAAGAGGAGGAAAATTTTGGGGTATGAGGAACAACAACATAATTCTTTTGGGAAAAGAGTATATAATTATCTAGACTCCAATTTTCGCCGGAAGAGCCTTTATGGAGATATAAACACATTTTTATATGTCAAAATGGATCTTATTTTAGTATACTTGACCTACTATAATTTTATCCTATAGGTATTGATAATTTCAATAAACTTTTAAAGTTGAAGATCACATGACCTCACGTATGAATACACGAATGGAGATATAGTAGCTTTTCAAGCTGTTAGATAGTATTAGACTGTACTGGTCTACATGTAAAAATGCAGTCATAGTATAACAAGTCATTAATTGAACCTCAACTACACTAATAGTACTTTCTACCCTGCCAGTGATGTATTAATTACTTTCGGATATAAAATATTCGGCCTAGGCTTAGGTAGATTTAAACACGATTTTTTTTTCTTTGATCAAGGTAATGGAAGTCAATTTAACTTATTTGCATATATTTTAGTAAACAGAAAAATTTAATTAGTCTTTTAATCGAAAAAACTTTAAAAAATATATGGTTGAAGATATTAGCTAGGGTCTAAATATTTAATAAGGTAAAGTAAACAGGTTATTCTGACCAATACTGAGAATTTCTAAACTACTAAACTAATATTACGCGCAGGATTTTTAAATCACAATATTCATTAACGCACATTAAATAATATGGAGGAAATGTATGATTCAAGATTATATAAAATATGATGCAATCAACATAGGCTACATATTATATGTAGCGCAGATATTATTTTAGAATCTGCCTTGAGTATGAACAGGATCATTGCTTAACTATCATTGTTGTAATTAATAATACTTTAACGGCGTAATTAACATAATGAAGACGGGGAGATTTAAATGAGTTAAAATGGTCTCACCTATTATTATCTTGTACTAGCTGGTGAACCCGTTCGTTGCATAGGGAATCTATAAACTAACTTTGTTCTATTTATAATATATAAAATTAGCAATGGAGAAAAGTTACAAAATCCGAAATTCTGTTTAAATATTAACCCTTTATTGGTTTAAATCGTCTTACAAAACGCAAAAAGTAGTCTGACTAAAATACAATATCTAAATTATAGATTTAATCTAGACATAATTTGTTAAAAGCTTAAATTTATTTTGAAGATTAAGCTATAACTTCTCTATTCACAATAGTTTAAACTATTGTCTGTTGGTGCTGTTAAAAAACTTAAGAAGAGTGACGTAGAAGAATACATTATTGGTAATTAAAGCATTAAGACAAATGAATTTTACATAGTAGCAGTTTACAGTTAAGAAAAGGGATTATACATTTTCAACGTTTCTAGCTTATTCCGCTATTTTGATATATGATATTAAAGCTTAAAAAAACGAAAGCGTGCACTTGAGTTTTTTTGATTACGCAGGCCTATTGCGATTTATTTAGGTTTTTGCGGCAGTAATCATTCAATCTTAGGTGTAAGCCAAAAATATAAGATATAAAATTTATAAAACATGACCGTGTCACAACCAATAGTTTCCCTGAGTACATATCCCAAGATATTCCCTTTTTATGTTTTCGGGTTTTGGAATATCCACATTTCTCGTCACGTGATATAAGACACATAAACTCACAATAAGTTAAAGATAATAGATCCGAGATGCGCACCTCAATAATCACTCAGACATGTAAATCTATGCCAAATGTAAGTATTATTTTGTGGTTTAAGTGTTAACTGAAGTAGTGGTCGAAATATCAGGCTCACAAAAGTATATATAATGAATAAACTAAATTTAACACTCAAAGGTTTTATATAGTGAAAAATGGAGATTTCTGGAATTTGAAGTAGCCTGCAGCAGCTCAGCAGCCCAAGACTTTGGGGTCTCAATATAAGTAGAATTTAAAATAAAAGAAAAACTCCTAAGGGGCACATCATCAAGCATCCTTAAGTTCCTTTACAAGGTTTAATGGTCTTGAAGCAATATTGTTATCACACAAATGTACTGTATTTGAGATTTTATTTGATTAATTGCTTGTTTTCTATTGGGTTTAATCTGCCTCTTAATGGGAGAATTCATCTATTTGTATAACTATATAGTATGTAAATGTAAGATCAAATCAAATAGGGATTTTGAATGTTAACTTTGTGTAAATTTTATTTGTTAAATAAGTACTATTCGCCAACTAATATGAATACTAGCAACAGACGCAAGATATAGTTTATCCTTGGACACGAGAATTAAATGTATTTTGTAATTTTTCTTTGGATTGCAGTTAATTTTTCGATCAAGTAAGGCAGAAAAAAAAATATATATACTATAAGATTAATATATATATATATATATATACTATAAGATTATATCGATCCGATGGTCTTGTTAATAAGTGAATTTTCTTTACACGACACGCCAGATTTATAATAACACACTAAACCAGATATATTTATCAGACCTTCCATTTTAAAACTTAAATAGAAATAAAATATGTTTAAATAATAAGAGCACGCACATTACACAAAATATAATGTATTCAGATTAATGATAGAAATAAATTTTTTAAAAATAAAGGTCCAAAATACCCAAACGGGAAAAACCACATCATTTCTAGTGAAAATATTATCTTTTTTTAACAACACTAGTAGTATGATTTAATTCGCTTTTACTAAATATGTGTTTTTGTGAGTGAAATAGTTCTTATTGAAGTCCTAAATGGGTAAAGGTTTTAAGTCAGGTAGTAGGGTATGTACTGTACTATGTAGGGTACATGCCTGATTATCATTAGTAGAAATATTTTCTTGGGTACTAACCAAGGTTCTTTTCTATTCTAACAACTTTGGGTCCTAACATCCCCCCGCCTTTTTCGTATCAAACTTCCCAAGCTCCCTCTTCGTACCTAACCCCTGACAAGAGTCGAAAACGCAGCGTTGCCAGGTATAAAAGAAAATTAAAACTGTTCAGTAACTAATACATTTCAATTTAATAAACTAGGTAACATAGAAGTTGAATATATTTACTAGTTTATCATATTTACTATATATATATTTGCCTATATGAATAATATCACGAGCAATAGTGATTTATTGACATGTTAGCTCCGTATCTAAACAAAAATACAATTTGTCAACTTGTCGACAGGAGCTTACGCTCAAGATTAATAGTGGTACCCCTGGAGTAGGGATAGATAGGTGGGAATCTGAAAGACGTGATGAAAACTAGAAGAAATTATGAATAAT
The DNA here is from genome assembly GCA_902141375.1 of Timema poppense. Lineage (NCBI taxonomy): Eukaryota > Metazoa > Arthropoda > Insecta > Phasmatodea > Timematidae > Timema > Timema poppense. The sequence goes on from CABFOV010000254.1 coordinate 59,330, forward strand.
ACAAATTGAGGTGAGTCTAAATAGGGGAAGGGAAATAAATTAATAAAACATAATATTTTCTCCAAGCAAGAAGCATTATTTTATCTAAGTTTTATCATTTTAAGAGTTGTTTTTAAACTTACAATAGTATATACAGATTTGGTATTTATTTTTATTAACTGTCCAATAGAAGGTTTGGAGATACTTAGGCTCATAGTTTAACCTGACGTTACGCCCCTGATTATCATTCAAACTTTGTCCAAATATTTCAAAGATACATATCCCTCGAATCATGTTGAGATATAAAATTTAGCCTTGACTGTCTGAAATATTTGTTTGGCTCTCAGAGTTCACTATAAATTGATATCAGCCATCACGTGGACTAAACGTCAATATCGTCAAGTCTGGTTTACCGGCGACGGAGAAGTCGTATCATGTATCCCCAATGTGTGTTTGGAGTGATTTTTTTCCTATGTGGTTTCCCATTCCCCCACCACACAAATGAGGGTAAACTTACTCTGAACTATTCCTTACTCATTCCTATCAAATTTGTGGAATTAAATGGGGATACAATTGATGGGTAATAAGACACTAAGCTAAAAATAAAAGGTTCGCTAGTACAATCATAAGCTATAATAGATAATTATTTTATGGGAAGCTCATAAATATATTTTGTAAAATAAATAAACGTTTAGGAGTAGAACCAGAGCCACCACACTAAGCGTCCTCAAAACCTTGAAGGGTAGAGGATGTTCTTAATATGAAAAAAAAAGACTGGACTGAATCAATCTTTAAAACGACGTTTTGTTTTTGTAAGTAAGCTAGCACGCATGCGCACATGGTTAAAAAAGCCAAACGAACCGTGGATAGCTTTTATGAGGCCACTTTCTCATCCCTCTTCTTCCCTACTCTTTCCCCAAATGCCCATTCAAAAAAATGTCAAGAGTCCCATTAAATTCTGCAGCAGTCGCGCATTCGAGGTCTTCTAGCTTTTACGTATAAAAGGCTGCACATAAAAACTACCGCTGACATTCCACTTAGTTTGGAGTCTTGTGGTATTGAATATGATGGAAACAGAAAAGGTTAGGCCTCTTTCAGACGATCCGACTTATCGCCAGGCGCCGTATCCGGCACGGCGCCCGACTTAGAATTGACCATTGGTCCTCATGAGTCCGGCCGTTGTTGTCAGCACGGTGCCCGTTTCAATCCAGCACGGTGCCCGTTTCAATCCGGCACGGCGCCAGACTTAGAAATGACCATTGGTCCTCATGAGTCCGGCCGTTGTTGTCAGCACGACGCCCGTTTTAATCCGGCTCGGCGTTTCGCCGTCCACAACGTTAAATGTACACAGATTTAAATGTGCGTGTTCAGACTTGCCAACTTTTCGCCGTCCGGCGGACACAGTTCAGTGCTTTATAGACAACGATATAAAATCCGTTCACGATAGGTTTTTACCCGGATGACAGTTCGACAATTTTATGTTTAGGTTTTGGGCTGCCAACACTTGTAAAAGATCACTGTTTTGTTATAAATGTAAATATCTTTAATTACCTGTTATATATTACATTTAAAATAACGTAAACTTAAGTTTTCTCATACTGTTTCATTTTTTTAAATAATTTCTTTTTATACAACTCGAAACAATATTTTAAACATAATTAAAAGTAATTATTCTTCGTTTTGTAACGTTATTGATTTTGTGTAATATAGTGCACACACCAATACCGTTTAATATAGGCATTATATTTACTTGGAAAAGAAAAAATTGTTGTCATTTTTTTTACATACAATAAATGATTTTATTATTATTTTATCGTATTTTGAAATATTTAACTGAATAAAATATTTTCATCAAACTGAGTGTCTGAATCATTGTAAAACACTTGTTGTTTGCCGTTATGTTAAACCATATGGTTTAAATTTGTCAGTCACCATTTTGAAGCTATGTTCGTTAGAAGTTTTCGTGAAAGTAGTGTGAATATTTTTCTAAAGTGTAATAAAAAGATAAATAAATTTGTGTCCATCCTCATATAAATATATAAATAATATTGGCCTAAATTACTGTGTTTAACTATCACATTAATATATTACCATCTGTTTTCATTACAGTAATCCAAACTGATAGATGTCAGCTGTTGGCGTAGTGATATATTAGGGATTACTTCTAGTAACATTTCGAGCTGTCATCCAGGTAAACTTAGGTCGTGAATGAATTATAGATAATGTGTCTCACAGAGTTGTCGTGCTTTGTTGGTGTATTTTAAAATAGGTTTAAATTGATTGATAATGGAGGGTAATGAGGTAGATCAGGGTGTTTCTTGACATTCGACGCATTCAAGTTGTTACAATGCGCGGAAAATGTAAACAAAAATATTTTCGTTATTTTATTACCAAAATATTTAAAATTCGTGTCTTTTCTGGGACTTTCGTGACCTCTTTAACAATTAGTAAATTTTCCGTGACTTTCATGACGTTGGTGACCCAGTAGACACCCTGTTGATGTAGAACTATTAATAGCTTTAGTATTAAATAGACCGGTTCTTTGGGATGAAAGCCTATAAGACTACAAGTCGCGAACGGAAGCTGCAGAAGCATAGAGGGAAGTATTCAAGGCATTGAACCCGAACTTTAAGGAAATGAGTGACGAGGAAAAAAATTAATATGAATAAGTTCGATACTTGTACGGTATAGATATTTTTCTTCCGATAATTTCAATGAATACAGTGTCTATACTTTTATTTAGATACCGCCTCCATATCTGTGCTGCGAATCAAATCCTATACCTTTAATTTAGTACAAAGAAGACGTACTATCCACTGAGCTAAAGTATTGGACAAGAGTTTAAACTAATTTTAGAGGACGTGACATTTTTCTTTAAAAAAAAACAACCTATTTTTGCTTTAGTTAGGCTAGTTATTGTTAAGCTAGGCCGAACCCATATAAAAACAAAAAGTAGTGAAAGGCTGAGAAGCATCACATGTACAGATTCGAAAGGTGGGTTTCAAATCCCTACATAATAATTATCAGACTTTATTTTCGCACCGTTGCCACAACCAAAAAACACATAAAACAGAAAGTTATTTATGTTTATTTTGCAATTTTCACCTTTAATATATATATTTTTTAAGTTTTTGTTATGTTGTACTTTATATCCTCTAATGCTTTCACCCACTTCTGTGGCTTAATATTATAATGCGTAACTCTTGCAATAGACTGGACTTGGAATGCCCATGACTAGGAGATCTGAGCTCCAATCCTCGTCGGGTGTACTGGGTGTGATTTTTACTATATGGTTTTCAATTCTCCCTCCAAGCACATATGGCACTTCCTCTAAATTTTGCTCTCCTTATTCCTAACATATCAACATATTTAGTACATATATAACCTATACCGGTAGTGAATATTTGGTGCAAAAAATAAGTTTTTTCCTTCAAGCGTTTATTTTGTGTACTATAGTAAATTTTAATGAAAGTAATATTTATTGTTTGACTACTTAGTTCAGTCAGCCGCTTGTCACGCTTCTGAACAAAGGGCCTCGGGTTAGAAACTAGTTACTTTCATAAATTTGATCACTTGAGAAATTTGGTGAGCTATATCCTTTAAGAGAAATGAATTGATAGAAAGGGATTGGCTGTTGTGTTTTTCCATAAATAAGTCAGTTTGAAAGCTCTTAAGTGATATGATTAACTGGCTTAGAAATTTCTCATTGCTTACTCACTGTAAGTAAAATCCCAGTAAAGTAACTTTAAAATAAAATACTATACAGGCGGAATGCGAGTCTTAGACATTCATGATTACAACGTCCCATTCTGAAGTATTATTATTATTATTATTATTATTATTATTATTATTAGCACCGCGTCTTACTACCCGTTCGGGTTATACGCACTTACGCTAATGTGTAATGGTAGGGTGATTGTGAGATGAAATGGAGGACCTACAGCTTAACGTGGAATCCGAACCACGGTGGAGGCCTGGCATTCCTCACATTCACAAGATGTCTTGTCAGAGGTGAAGGAAGGGTTTGGTAATCAGATAAATCTTTGCCGGGACCGGGGATTGAACCCCGGCCGCCAGCATAGAAGTCTGACACCTTACCCCTAGACCGCCAGGTCACCTACCATTCTGAAGTAACCAAATTGTAAGTGCTTATAAATATGATAGTTCAAAACAAAATGTCATTGCCAAGGTTGTGTGTTTTGGAGCTTTCGTTTGTATTATTTATTTCATGGTAATTTATGTTGCAGTAAAGTTTATAAATTCTCCGTTTTATTTAAGCTGCAGCTGTTAGACGTCACATTAAAGTTGGAATACATAAAACTAATCGAAATGCTCCCTCTCTCACCCAAACAAACAAAGTTAAACTTTGAGCAGAATTACTACAAGTACATTTAATATGCTGGAATGGTATTTTATTGGTGCCTACAGGGGACCTAGAGATAAATATATGCCATTTATGAATTAATTATTCCAGTCAAACCTCGCAGCTAGCATATTTCAAGTCGTTACCGTTTGCACTGTGATTTATCAAGAATAACAATGAGAAAGACGTTTATCTGAAGATATATACAAGTAATTCAAGTATGAACTATGAATCTTGTCTTAATTTATCGTATAAAGAAAGTAATCGTGAACATTTTAGACCTTAATATTATTATGGATAGTGACGCTTTATGTGAGCCCTAAACTAAAAGAAAAGTGGGTTTTACGATTCAGTCTGACCTTTTTCCCTGTATGTATCCAGGTTTACTGCTGAATTATTTAGATTTTATATGGTCATGTCTCGAGATAAAATAGTTATTTCAAATCTAGCTCTAAAAGGTAAGGGTATTTGAATGATACAGTTGTTTTTTTAGATTTAGATTTTTTCGAAAAAGTCTATAACGATTTTGTTTAAAATAAATATCTGAGTCGTGTTTTACACGATAAATAACAATGTATACTTATATTTAAGGGCGGGGGACCTTGCGGTCTAGGGACAAGGTTTCAACCCTCTGTGCTAGGGCCCAGGGCTCAAATCCCGGTCCCGGAACAGATTTATATGGTTACAGAACCCTTCCTTCACCCCTGGCAAATTGGGTCCTTTCACACTTTGTGAATGTGTGAAATGCCGGCCCACTACCGTGGTTCGGAACCCACGTTAAACTGTAGGTCCCCTCTGCTTTCCACCATCATCATTCTCACGTATCGTCCTACCATGTGGGGTTAATGTAGCTCGCCTAAATGGTGTCCCCATCTCAGAAATTAATTCCTCCATATGCCAGGAAGTAGATGTAGAAAGATATGGTCGAATGGCCAGAACTAGAGCATAGAATCACCCCTACCCACTTATAGGTCTATCTAATAGAAAATGTAGTAAAAAAAGTAATTTTCTGACCATTAATATTTTTTAAATATACTATTATTCTAAGTGGCTTTAACGATTTTGTTGAAAAATGTTCTCTGGGGAAAGTATTATAGAAATAAAATACTATTTTGGCCTACCCTTTTTTGGGGGAAAATAAATTTTAGGGTTGTTAATTAATACCTAATATTTGAAAATTTTTGTTTCAAGATATTAACGATTGTGTCTTATCATTTATATTTTAATATATTATATTTTTAATCTTCATTTTATTTTTATTTGTAAGCGACCAAAACGATTAATCCTAAATCAACATTACACTAGGTTAAGTAAGGCTCAGTACGAAAGTTACTTAAATTATCTAATTTAAGTTATGGGGGGTATTAGAAATTACTTGAAGGTAACATTATGTAAGCTATGTCTACACCTTAAATTAATGAAGTTAATTCTATAATCTATATTTAGTTTGCTTGAGCTAGGAATATGTGTGTTATTTATATATGGTGCTTTCTTTATAAAAATTTAAGAAAGTAGTTTGATATTTTTCATTCCTTTTTTTCAAGCCCTCAGAGAAAAAAGTAAAGTGACCGTAGAAATAATTGAAAATTGTATATTGATAAATGTCTACTTTTATGACTCACTGAAACAGAAAAAGTTGTTTTTGTGATGTAGTATATCTATTTGTGTGCCCATATCTTGGCCTAGAGCCCTACCAGGACAAGAATTAACGGTACAGTGTAGTGCACAAACTAAATTTCTCTTTTATATTAAAATAAACACATTTACTAAATCCTAGTAAGATTTATGAAATTAAATAACATACAGGTTTTCAGAAACACTCCACAAAAGAGCATAAATTAGATATAATACAATGTTAGAGAAACATTGAGAGAAGATGAACATCTTTTTCCACTAACGAGCATGAGACTAAAATTGTTGTTTTCAAAGATCTGCATAGAAAAATTATATATTTGCTCAGGACGTATTGTTTTTTTTTTAAATACAAATAAGATTATTTATTTTTAATAGCACTACAACTTTTCAATGATAATATATTTACTATCTAAATATTTGTGTAGATGTGATCAAAATCAGAAATCTCCACTCTTTAGAGGGATTTTCATGGGATTGCCATTTTGTTTTTAATGCTAAACAATTCCTAGATACAAAGTTTAATTATAATCATTAATGCATATTTTGAAGAAAAAAACTTTTTAGCCTTCAGTAAACTACCCTTAATTTTTGGTTTAAATATATAATTCCAAAACCCTTCATTAATCCAATAATTAAGTGTAATTTACTTAGGGGCGAATAATAAAAAAAAAGTTTCCTCGAATTCGGCTCTAACTATTTTTTATTAGTATTCGTATCTAGGCACTGTTTAGCATTACATGCAAAATGGTGCCTCCAATTTTTCTAGGAAAATGACTTAAAGGATGTTTTACATAGGCGGATGTATCCAATTTCGATAATTTCTCCGCAATTCTTCGACACAAAAAAATCTCTCTTCATTGAAAAGTTGTAGAGTTATTAAAATTAAATACTCTAAATAAAATAAATTTTTATAAGGCCAATAGTTTTTGAGCTATACATAAATATAAATCTTTATATGAAGGTCTGGGGAAATGGAGATTTGATAGTTATGATCTTTGGTGAACAGTTAAAATCCTTTTTTCTAAATACGTTTCTCTAACAGTGTATATTCGGTGACCTGTCAATCTAGGAGTAAGGTGTCGGACGTCTTTGTTGGGGGTTTGGGACTCAATCCTCGGTCCCGGCACAGATTTAGTTGAGTATCAAACCCTTCCTTCACCTCCGACAAGACGTGTATTAATCACAACTTGCGAATGTGTGGAATGCCAGGCCTCCACCGTGGTTCGGACTCCACGTGAAACTGTAAGTCCTCCATTTCATCTCACAATCACTCTACCATTACACATTAGCGTAAGTGCATATAATCCGAATGGGTAGTAAGACTTGATGCTAATAATAATAATAATAATAATAATAATAATAATAATAATAATAATAATAATAATAACAGTGTATATTATTCCATTTATGCTCTTTGGTAAAATATGATGCTTTTTTTACATTTTATTTCGGCAATAATGCATAATATTTTGTTTCCCTTATCTTACGAGTTTTAAGTAAATCTCTCCGTTTTTATGTAAAAGTGCGAGAAAGTTTGTATGGTATGTGCCATACAATCTATTTTAGTATCCAATACGTTATATTTGTTTAAGTAATCCAACGTTTCATAGAAGCAATTTAACAATCAAGCAGTTAAATACTTCACTGATTAAGGTTAGTCGACGTTAAAACGGTAACAACCCATAAAAGCACAATTTAATACGATACGTTCTCTTACAAATTTCGCGCTATCGTCTTCATTTAGCAAACGTACACGGATAACTCATTACAAACCCCACCCTTTCTCCAACCTTACTCATCTCGAAACTGTCCCTTGAAGACATGCACTAGCTCCGGGTTGTTAAAACCTCATTCGCTAGTCCGAGAGAGCTTTAAAGGAAGCGTTCTGATAAGAGGTTTCCTGATACATGAGTGAGCGAGAAAGATAATCTGCTACAAGGGCGATACTCCGCTAGTGTAGGCTATACAAGGGGTGATGTCAAGAGAGCTGGGTCTAACATTGTGTAGCAAGGGAATTACGACGCAATCAAACAGAAGACAGTCACAACACACACACATCGGCCTACTACAACACTAAACGGTCGGTAACGCCGCCAAGACCAATGCTAACATGCCGTCATTTGTCAAGCCTTGGTCAATGTCGTGTTTCTCTTTCGTATTACCCTTGGCCGCAGACGGTATGGATGAACTGTATTTTGGACATTGATGTCGTCGGAATAACTACATATATGTAACGCGACAAGAATATTTTTTAAAAGTATTTGAAAATCCCTCTAAAGTATATATACATATATATGTATAAACTATTGCTATAATATATAATAAACACACAAAATATATATATATATATATTATAATGGTGTGTGAACCTTTGAATGTTGAAGTCGGAGTCGAAGGTCAAATCTCCTTAGGCTTTGACTCCCGACATCTACAATAACCTTCGCATATTCGAAAAATTTTGAAAGAAGGATAAAACTTCGATAAATTATCAAACGATTTAATTTTATCTTAATACATATTTCAATATTTAATCATTTTAAACCCGTTAATAAACATAATTTTAACACTGACTAGTAATTTAACTACCATAACGTAAGCATGGATCAAAAGCGGGTAAGTAAATGCTATTATATAATATTCACTATCACCAACATAATTTTGTAACAAATAAAAATCCATATATAGAAATAACACCAAGGTCACTAGTATGAAGTAGAGAAATCGCTTTAGTTGTGCTTTGAATGCAGCTTGTGTCTAATGTTTAGTCCTTAATATTCTATCTCTTTGGAATTATCTGTGACAAATTTACAAGTTCATTTTGACACACAAGTTTTTCATAGCTTCTTCGCTTTTTCTTTACTATTCAAAATTACTGATACTGAAAGTGGGAAACGAAAACTGAATTTAATTTGTAATTATTATCATAGAGATGCAGATAAAAAGACATGCATATGGTAAATTTGAAAAATAATTTTATCAACTTCACGATGTAAGTAGGTATATAATAAAACTTTATTGATAATTTACTCAGTAAGCCTCTTTGCATTAATTATTAATATAGGCCTTCGACCTCGACTCTTCTTCGCAAGCTTCAAGCTTCGCTTCGACTTCACTTTGCATTTAAAAAGTGGCCTTCGCACACCCCTAATATATTATATTAATATATATATATTTTAATATATTATATTAATGTATATAAATATATATTATGTCCCATGAGGTAAGGTCAATAGTTTGGGAAGTTTAAATAAACACGTATCCTATTTTGAACGGTTTCTGAGATAAAGCTATTTGAATGTATGGTATTTTGAATTTGACACACAAAATTATACTTCCTCTCCCACTATAATAAGCCGCAGAAGCATGTATCGGTGTGAAGAAGTGTGGTCTTTAGGCATGGGTACACTGGGCAATGCCAAAGGACCCCACGGTATTAGGGGCCCCCCATGCTTGGGATTTTTAATTTTTATTTTATATTGTTAAAGGTTATATTGATTAGTTCTCATTTGCTATATAGCATGTTTGTTTATGTTTAAACATTAATTTTTTAATAACATTTTTGTTGAAAGTAATGTTAAATTATACATCTATAAGTTTAATTTTACTAGCCGTTTAAATTTCTATTCCCGTTGGTGGATAGGGCTGTATTAGGGGCTCAGTGCATTGCTTTGCCCATGGGCTTACAATTCGGTTAAGACGGCATTAGAGTGTGACGCAATCAGTTGACAGCGCTGACTGAAGATAGTAACACTGTAGAAGTGTTGATAAAAACGCTGCAGTCTTCGCAAGTGTCGAATATGCAGATAGTGTAAGTTTACAGCTTCTGCGATAGTAGTTACACTGCTGCGGTTTCTTGGCTGTACATAGAATTCCAGAACCACCAATTGACGCTTCACAATGATACACGTGATTCAAACCGATTCATTACGATGGGAGGGAAGAAAAACATTGCGCAAAAAATTCAAAATATTGTGCATTCAAATAGATCTTTCTTGGAAACCGTTTGAAATAGGTAGGACACCATGTTCATTTAAACTTTTTTTTTTTAGGAATGACCAATACTATGAACTTCCAAAATAATGATCTTCCCTCCTGGATATATATTATTTTGGAAGTTCATAGTATTTGTCATTCCTAAAAAAAAGTTTAAATGAACATGGTGTCCTATTTCAAACGGTTTCCAAGAAAGATCTATTTGAATGCACAATATTTTGAATTTTTTGCGCAATGTTTTTCTTCCCTCCCATCGTAATGAATCAGTTTGAATCACGTGTATCATTGTGAAGCGTCAATTGGTGGTTCTGGAATTCTATGTACAGCCAAGAAACCGCAGCAGTGGAACTACTATCATATATATATTACTATCATATATATATATATATATTACTATCATATATATATACTTACTATATAATTATGTATTAAAGATAATTAGAATATACAGTTTACGAATCCCTTTACAAATCCCTATCTAAATTATTTATAAACTTAATTCTAGAATTTGATATCTAATTCTAAAAACTCCTCGCGGAAACTCTATAAAGACCCTAGAAATAAAGTCTTAACCTAATCAGTAAAATTGTTTCGGCTCCAGGCCGAGATACCGATTGAAAAATTGACGACATCGCGAAAACTTTTTTTTTGTTTTGGGTGATCATGAAACGTTGATATTAATCAAAATCTCAAGCTCGATTTTTTTAGGGACACAATACTTTCTCTTCGAAGGATCAACAGAAAGTAAAAATATTTCTTTTCCTCATTGTTGACAATGTACCACCAACAAGCAGGGCTAAACTTAGTTGTTAAATATCATCCAATTCTTAAGAAAAGCACCGAAATATTTAACGAGCTTGGTAGTCGATCAAAGCGCCTGCTTTCCTAGGAAGACTAAACTAAGGTACACCAAGGTTTTTAAAAACTTCAAGTTTTTAAATAATAGAAACATATACCTGGATTTTCTTTCAATGATCATTATAGCATACTTCAAAAATTTAAACAAATTTTTCGGTCGATTTTGATAACATTCTACCATTATTAGGGTTATTTTATAATAATTGATAATATCTATTAAAACCGACAGTTAAATATAACATGACCTTATGTATATGAATACGTAAAAGTAGATTTTGTAGCCTTTCTAGTTGTCAAATATATGAATTCATAATAAACTTTTGGTGGAGTAGTATACGTCTGTTCCAAACCATCTTTAGGGGGTGTTTTAAAATAAACTTGAGGGGGACTCGGCTCTTTACAATCCAACCCCTTTTCTAATAAAATGTCTTAACGACGCCAATAATTTTGAATAAGCTACCTTTTAATTTTCAACGGTGGATGAAGGATCTTTAGCCTAAATCGCGAGAGTTATTTCAAGGTAAAGAAAGAGTAGGAAATGTCTAAATTACATATCAAAAATTGAATTATGGTGATCTCTTGGCGAAGCTCTGGTTACAGAAGTATCAAGGAGATACTAAAGCTGACAACAAACGTATCCAGGGAATATTAAGGACCGATGTCATCATACATCCCCAGAAGATACTAAGACTAACAACAGACATCCTCAGAATATGCTAAGGCTGACAATAAACGTTTCAAGAAGATATTAGGACCATCAACAGACGTCCACAGGAAATAAAGTCTGATGACAAACGTCTCCAGGACATACTATAACTAACGACAGATATCCTCAGAAGATTATTATTATTATCATCATCATCATCATCATTATTATTACTATTAGAACCAAGTCTTACTACCTGTTCGGGTTGTACGCACTTACGCTAATGTGTAATGGTAGGGTGATTGTGAGATGAATTAGAGGACTTACAGTTTAACGTGGAATCCGAACCATGGTGGAGGCATGGCATTCCACACATTCACAAGTTGTGGTTAATACACGTCTTGTCAGAGGTGAAGTAAGGGTTTGACAATCAGATAAATCTGTGTCAGGACGGTGGATTGAGCCCCGGACCTCCAACGCAGAGCTCCGACAACTTACCTTTAGACCACCAGGTCACCAGAAGATACTAAGACTGAGAACAAAGGTTTCCAGTTGATATTAAGAATGTCAACAGATGTCACCTGGAGATATTAAGGTATACGACAGACATCCTTAGGAGCTACTAAGGGTGATGTTAGAAATACCCTAGAGATATTAATGGTTTACGACAGACGGTCTCAGGAGATATAAAGACCTTTCACATTACAGTTTAGCGTGTCGAAAACGAAACATGATCCCCTGGCAACCTTCCTACTTGATCAATGGAAGCCAACCTATTTCACTGCCCCAGTTAACCCCACTCCTCCTTCTCTTACATCCTTGTTAAGTATCCTAGAAATACAATGAAACCTATGATTAAAGAAAAAATATAAGTAAACTACTTTCTCATACGCTCATTAAATAAACATATTACTATTCGATCAATGAAAACTTCAGATTCCACTGCACCTCCCTGTGCTCCCGAAATCCCCTCACTCTATAAAGTGTGTCGGGCATTCAAAAATTTCAAGGAAACCCACAGCAAAAGTTATAAACCTTTTTAATAAGTCATAAAATAGTATTATTATTTAACCCCGCGTCTTACTACCCGTTCGGGTTATACGCTTTAAGTACTAATTACGCTAATGGATTAGGAATTGGGAAGGTTGAATTAGAGGAAGTGAACCTGCATTTGCTTGGAGGGAGAGTGGAAAACCATTTAGGAAAAACCACCCCCAGTTCACCCGACCGAGATTTGAACCTTGATCTCCCCGTCGTCAGCATTCGTGCTAAACACGACTAGCGCGTTAGCCAACTACGCCACCGAGGCGGGTGTCATAAAATAAATGGTACGACAATATTGCACAAACTTTCTCATTTTGTGTATAATAGCTTCAAAGAAAATGTTCAAAAATAGGATTTCAGTAAATTTTCAAAGATAGGTATTCAGTAAACTATTATTAGGTAAGTTTTGCTAAGAAAAAACATATCAACTTTTTAATCACATTAAACACTATTTATATATAAATTTTAAGCCAAACTGCTAAAATATTTTTAACAAATCTCAAATTTTTCTAAATAAATTATTTGTAAACTACCTTAAAATTATTTGTAGTTAAATAAAAATAAAAACATATTCTTATATATTATGAGCATGAACAACAAACAATTCTCAGATACCCATTATGAACTCAATATTAAAGACCAATTTGGAACAATTTAAAAATGTCTATAATTTTTTGTAATTAAACTACACTTGAATTAATTTATTTAAAAAAATAAAGATACATAATTATTGATAAAGTAAAATCGTCTATCGATGTCAATTTTGGACAAAATAATAAAAATATTCAAATTTTGCCAAAAATAATCATTAGTTAACTACAATAAAAGTTTATTTTAGAAAAACTAATATAAATACGTTAAATATAATTATTTGTCATGCAAAAAACATAACAGACACCCCTTTTGAAACAAATTCCTTGAACTATTTTAAAAAATATTCGAATTAAAATAAATACTTATCAGTAAACCAACCATACACGAATTTTACCCCAAAAACTAAAAATAAAGTTTTATTTGCTTTTTTCGTTTTGGATACAAATAAAACATGTAGATCCGTAATAATAGAGAGGTCGAAAATTTGTGCAATATCATTCTATGAAAAAGTAGACATCGTAATTTTTTTAAATCGATCATCAGTACACTAACTTACTATTAGATGCATGTTTATATGAAAAACAAACAATTACCACTATTTATATTCTAGAAAACGTATCAGAAAGACTAGCCATTTTATTTTATAACATAAATAGAAAGTATTGTGAACGTGAAAAAATCGATCTCGAGATTATGACAAATTTTTACTTTTTATATGAACACTAGCTACCCATCACACCCACTTCAGTGGTTGCGTGGTCTAACACAACGCTCTTGCAGTAGACTGGACTGCCGATGACGGAGATATCAAGGTTTTGATTAAATAATAGATTTGGATAAGGATTCATATTATGATACGGATATAATCACTTTTTGTTCGCATCCGTATTTTAGTTGACTAATTTCAACAAAAAACGTTTATTGTAACATAAATATAATAATTATCTGTATTGTCTCGCGGACTTTTTTGTTAACATTAGTGAGAAAGTTCAATATGTATCGTATTTTTTTATATAATACCAATAGTTTTTGTAGCGCACGTGGAGAAAGCATATTTTTAGGCAATTTTTTTATACCTTGTGTAAAACTATCAACATTTTGATAAGGAATAAATTAAATCTTTAAAATAAAATATAGCCTATGTTACTCACTGATAATGTATCTTTATATTGGGGAAAGAATCTTTAAAATTGGTCCAGTAGTTTTTGAGTTTATCCTTTACAAACAAAAAAAACAAATCTTTCCTCTTTATAATATTAGTGTAGATAAACCCAAAAAAGTGGATATTACAATTCTGTATTTCCATGTATGTTTCTATGTCCGTCTGTCTGTCTGTCTGTCTGCCTGTCTATCTGTCAGTCTGTCCCTAGCCACGGATCCAAAGTGGTTTTATGGATTTTGTTCAAACTTGATATTTATACTTACTAGGGCTATACCACAAAATCATATTTTTTACCCTAGCCTTTTTAGTAAAACCTAATACGCACTTGGAAACATTGTTTGTCAACATGTTGTCCTTGCTTCAGAAACAGTTGGCCAACTGTTCTCCAACTATTGGTAAACAGTTGGGCAACATTTTTTCATGTTGCCTATATGTTTCTCAGCGAGGAAAACATGTTGGCCAACATTTTCGACAGTAAGCAACATGGGCCGGTCTGACTCTGTTATTCACACCGAGGGTCGTATGCAAGAACTTGACTAAGGGGATGATTTGTTGGCACTAGCGAGGGTTTGCTTGCATCATCATAGGTTAAAAGGTGGAACGATAGGGTTCTCAGGACAACATTATTAGCCCACTAAGCATTCACTATATGTTCTTGCATACCGGCCCGAGTACATCAGTTACTGATATCTCCTTTTGCCATGATGTGGTCAGCCGAAAAAACTCTGGAACTGATTGAAGTATTTCATACAAATACACTGTTATGGTATAAGACAATGGAAGACTGTAAAAATAGCGTAAAAAACTGGATGTTTTTAATAAAACAAGTGGACAGTTTTCAGTTAGTGTAAATGAACACGAACCCACCACCATTTTCTACTTAACTTTTCTTAAACAGCTCATAATTATATACAAAGCACCAGCCATAACAGCATCCTCAACAAACATCTTTCACTCAACTGAGCTCTGTATGGGAAACAAATATTTCATCATTGTAGTCTGGATGCGAAACAATGTTTCTTTAATGTTTGCCAACAATCTGTTTCCCATGTTGGCCAACAGTTGGGTAAAAGCTGGAGAACGTTTGGCAAACAGTTGACCTACAATGTTTCCAAGTGCGTACTAAGCTTTAGAGTAGTTTACGATGAGTAATTTTTTTAAACTCCAAACTTTTCAAAAAGCGGATATAACGACTTTGTTTAGAATACACATATATGATTTGTTTGAAATGACAAATTTAACTATGTAGACCTAATTGGTTTTAGGGGAAAATTCATTGAAAGGGAGTTGAAATATTTTACAAATGGCTCTAATGATTTGGTTCCAAATGGCTATTATGGGGTGTTTGACATGACAAATAACAGTATATTCTTGTTTTGGTGGTAAAAATTCATCTAAGAATAGTTTACTGATGACTGTTATTACAAAAACTCAAATAATTTAAAAAAATAGCTCTAACAATTTGGTTCCAAATGGATGTCTAGGAAATCTTTGATATGGCAATTAACAATATATATTATTTTTGGGGGTGGAATCTTATTTATTAGTAATTTATTAATTTTTCAAAAACTGGACATATTTTTAAAATGACCCTAATGATTTGGTTCCAAATTGGTATTTTTGAAGTGTTTGACATGACAAATAACCTTGTATGCTTGGTTTTGGGTAAGAATTCAATAAAGGGTCATCTACTGAATTATTTTTGAAAATTCAAATTATTTTGAAAATGGCTAAAACTATTTTGTTTAAAATATCTATCTTAGGAGTGTTTTACATGAACATGACAAATAAAGCTGTATACTTGTTTGGAAGGCAGGGGGGAGAGAAATTTGGTTAATTGAAGAGATTTTATTTAAATTTAAAAAAATGGACTTTGCAATTTGGTTCAAAATTGATATCGGGATATTATACTAAATATCGATAGTAATATATCTTTATCTATCAAAACTAAATTAATTTAAGATTAGTTTAGTAACAAAAAATTGTAGAAAAATAAAATATTTTGGAAATCGACCTTGGAGATTGAATTCAAAATAAGAACATTTAAATTTTTTCATGATAAATAATAATGCATTTTTATTTTTTCAAATAACCAATAACTTTTGGGTCTTTAACTAACGATTTATTTTTGAAAATTAAAATGTTAAAAATATTTGAGAAATTTGGTTTAAATTTTATATATAAAGAGTGATTATTTAGCAAAATTATGTGTTTTTTTATTATGAGTGAAACTTATTTAAAGGTATCTTACGAAAAATAAATTTTAGATTATTTTTTTTTAAGCTATGATACACAATATGATATAGTTCCTCCAATATTGTCATACCATTATTTTACTAACCTAATTATTGGAGATAATTTTAAAACAATTAAAATTTCGGAAAATCAGTAATGAGTAAAATAACCTTAAGCGAATTTTTACAATATAATTTTCCAAGTAAAACACTCCCAATATACCTATTTGGAATCAAATCGTTAAGGCCTTATTTAAAATAGTTCAACTTTTTTTTAAATCCAATCATCAGTAAGCTACTCTTAAGTTTTTCATTTTATGTAAGTTAACTAATGACTGATTATTTGAAAAGTTTGATTTTTAATTTATCAATTAAAGTGAAATTATTGTAACCATGAAATGTTCTACCTCAAGATTATGATAAGTCTTTACGTGTTATGTGTGTCCTAAGCTAAAAAGTGGATATTACAATTATATCTAACCCCATGTATGTCTGACTTTCTGTAGGCCTATGAACCTTGCCACGAAAATTCTCAAACTGTTTTGATGATTTTGTTAAATTTGATTTTTAGATTTTAAAGGGCTATACATAAGTTTTATTTTTATTCTGAGCCTAACACTCAATTTGAGGGTAACTTAGTAATGAGTGATTTTTATGAATACCAAATCTTTTGAAAATGGCCATAAAAATTTTGTTTAAAATGGATATCTCGAGAACGGTTGACCTGCTAAATAACAATGTAATCTTATTTTTTTGATAAATATTTCGTAAAAGTTTACTTAGGAAATGCTCTTGAAAATGTGAAATATTATGAAAGTCCCTGTTACGATTTTGTTTAAATTATTTTACATTTGGGGAGTGTTTAACATGATAAATAAAATTAGATACAGGACTTTTTTTTTATGGGGAAATTCGTTTATTGAAGAATGTTTTTTTAAATTTAAATATTAAAAGAATTGGCTATGGTAATACGGTTCAAAGTGGATATTTAAGGTTTTTACAATATGCATAATTACGTATATTTGTTTATCCAAACATTTACTTTTATAGTAGTTTTCTAATGATTGGGTTTTGTAAAATTTGAATTTTTTGGAAAATAATTTTAACAATTTGGTTCAAAATTGGTATCGGGTTTAATATTATTAATTATAATGTATCCTTATTTTTCTAAAATAAATTAATTTAAATCTAGTTTACTTATGACGTATTATAAAATATGTCAAATTTTTCTAAATTGGCTTTAAATATTGATTTTAAACTGGGTATCTGAAAATAGTTCTTTATGATAAATACAGGGTGGCTACAAAATTCCCTGACTTTACCAGGCCACATTTTTCAATGTTGCTTGACTACTTTTTGCCAGTTCTAATGGTGAATTGTGACTTTTCTTTTATTTATTATTGATCACATATTAAAAAAGTTTGTATTTACTAAACAAACGATTTTATCAGTTATTTTATTTAAGTATTATTAACTTTTATATTAGTGTTTAGTTTCAAAATTAATGGGATATTTTAGACATATTTTTTAACTCCCTGACTTTTTCCTATTTTTAATTAAAACCCTGAATTTTCCCTGTTTTCCTTGTCTTCCAAAAATTCCCTGTTTTCCCTGTCTTCCAAAAATTCCTTTACTTTTCCGGGCTTTCCTTGTTTTCCCTGTCTTTAGCCACTATGAAAATAAGAATATATTTTTATTTTTGAATCTTAAAAATAATTTTAAAGTAGTTTACAAATTTATCTTTGAAAATTTGAAATTCGTTTAAAATGTATGCATAAAGAGTGTTTCTTGTGTTTAACTCAATGGTATTTTAGTTTTTATGTGGACGAGGAGCTAGAAATGTACCCGAATTTCCGTAGAGAGAGAAAGTGAGTAACGTTTGGTAAAAACTCGCCTCAGTATACCAGACAGGGATTTATTTTTGACTAAGGATTTCACTTCTTGTTACTAATTATGCTAATGGGTTGAGAATTAGGAATATTGGATTTAGAACAAATGTACCCACACTTGCAAGTAGGAAGATTAGAAAACTATTAAGGGGGAAAAAACTGACAGTAAACTACACCCAACCGAGATTCGAGACTAGATCTCTCCATCACCGCCAAACCAGTCTAACACGAGAGTGTCGCGTTTGACCATGCGACCATCGATGTTTGTAGTCAAAAAACCATTATTTTTAATAATGTTATCATTAGAGCTTCATGTACACATTTTGTGTGTTTCGGTTTTTGACGACGTGACTAAACGACATTGTCGCGTGACCATATTGAAGGATATTCTGTCAAATGCAAACATCTTGTCATACGACATTAGGATGTCACGCGACACATGCTGCCCTGTTTGAATGTTACTGATATTTATCAAAGGGATGTCATTCTAAGAGGTCATGTAACAGAAATGTAGACGAGAAACGGTACGAGTCACCCCTAGGCACAGATATCAAATCTCTAGATCTATGGTTGATGCACTTCAATGAGATTTGTATAGTTCCTTTAAGTAATTTTTTGACAATTTATGTTTATTAACGCTTTAAAACCACTGCAAAACATATTTAAAAAAGTTTTTAGAGCAACCATTGCACTTATATCCTAGGCTTAGAACAGTGTTTTTCAATATTGGATCATTTTATAAGCGCTCGATGCATTTGCGGATCACTCACTTTAATACACTACTTCCTCAATACAAAATCGGAAATTATATTAATGTACCCTTCGGTTACCCTGTAAGGTAGCAAACCATGATAGTAATAGCTTATAATTCGAATGGGTACTAAGACGTGGTACTAAATAAAATAGTAGCAACCCTGTTTCACAGATTAACAATATAATTGAACATTGTCAAGTAAAGTGTGTCGATGCCTTTTTTCCCGCTCTGCATGATTCCAACGATGGCTTAGATAATATTATATGGTCGTAGTGTAATCTGTCTAGGAAATACTAATACCTTTTAGGGTAAACAGAGTATACGTGTTTATCAAGCCATAACATATTGTATTTGACTGTTTCTTGTAAACACTTCACACTTAATACTACTTGTAGTACAAAGCTTTGTTGACTTAGCAAAATTATCCTGTCAATATGTTTTTTTTTATCTTCTACACATAATATGAGATTTTTCCCTTAGGTTCTGTCTGCGGCCCACATTACACACCACAAGTGGTTCGCAGACAAATGTATGAAAACCACTGGCTTAGAGAACCTACTTCGGGTCATATTTATAGTCTAGTCTCGGGAGTCAACCAATCTCTCACTATACGAATAATAAAGCAGTTTACCCACTATGGTGGCCACATGGCCTAAGGCGCTACTCTCACAGTATACTAGACTGTTGATTTCAGGAAGAACAAGGTTCGAATCTCAGTCTGGTGTACTGAGGGTTTTTTCGAAATTGTTTTACCCTCTCCCTCCCCACAAGTGCAGGTACACTTCCTCTAAATATAGCCATCCCGATAGTTAAAACCATTAGCGTAGCTAGTACATAAGATTATAACCCGAATGAGAAGTAAGACGTGGTAAAAAAAAAAGTTCACGTCGAACCACTTCCGAATATCGATCATACTATATAGACGACCCTATTCACAATCTAATATATTCATTGCTATTGTATTGATTTCTAATTATGTAACTTGGACAAACCCAAGACTTCCATGCACGATATTATCTTTTGGATTTTTGTTGAATTATTAATTATAGCAACTGCGATTACTACCACGTCTCCTTTATCCTGGCAAAATACCACTCTGTCAGAACTGTTCAAATGTAGAAGTGGATTTGTCGAATGCAGTGGCGGCTCATGTATAGGCACTGCGGAACTGCAGCACCCACTGGAAATTATCGATAACATTTATAATAATGAGTCTTTTTTTCTTTAATTTTCTCTTTATTTTTGTAGTTGAATATATATTCCTTAAGATTAATGTCAGTACTTCAGTAGCCATCCCCCAGTTTATGAAAAATATACAAAAATCTTTGTATGGAACTGTGCGCTTCACAGTAGCCAGCGACGTGGTGTTTGACTGTTGTGCGAGCGCGCACATAGGAGGGGGTTTGTAGGAAGGCGGAACTGCCAGGTAGAGAGAGCAATGTTTCTCTCGCAGTGCCAGCTCTGGCGTGATGGTAAAGGGAATTTTTTTTACTCAGCTTTAGTTGTGCTTAAAAACCATATATCATATTCTCGAATGTGATAAAGTGTAGAAGAGTGTATAGTTAGATTATTATTCTGCTTCCAGCTATTCTGTTTGATTCATTTTTTTTTCGGTTCTTTTATTTAACAGAAAGACTAAATGCACTTGCAGTACTTTCAATGGAGACAAATTTCCTCGATTGTCATCCAGAGATCTAGGAGAAAATTGTCAAACTTTTTGCTTAAATTAAAACAAGACAAATGGATTTTATTTTTAAATGAATAGATCAAAACTTTAACAGTAACAATTTAAGTTAAAGTAAGTAAACAAGTTTGGTTTATTTGTTAAGATTTTATCAAGTTACTGAATACATTTTCTTTTTATACAGTTTTTTTTTTCCTTTTGCACAATTTTAAAACAAAGGCTATATATTTTCTGAAGCAGCACCCTCACTAATTTTAGCTATGAGCCGCCACTGGTCGAATGACACCGTCATTTGACTAGATCACGTGCAAGTGTGGTATGACCATTCCGTTCAAGAGTAGATTCACCTTTAGACCATCACTGTATTTAATTAATGTTGAAGAATACGTAGGGAAGTGCATCGGTAGTCTCACAATCCTCAATAGACTGGATTACTTGTTCACCGGAAGGTTGGGGATCATGTTTCGGCTGTGTACAACGAGGCTGCTATATTTCCCCCAATTGACTTATCACCGTTATCTACCTTAAAACTCTCCAAGTTAATGCTGGTGCACGTCGTTAAATTCAACCTTGCTCATCTCTAACTCATTAGCGTAATTGGTTAATATGCGAAGGACCTGAACAGGTAGTAAAACGCAGCACAAAAGAATAATAATTGGAATTGATAGTACTGATGAAAAAGTTGGTAGGTGGAGGTTCAAAGCTACCTAGCCAATCCCTACCCCGTAAAATAAGTCATTGATATAATTAAAATTGAACGCACTGATGAAAAGTGTGGTGGTTAGGGGTTCAAATCCCTATAGTCAGCAATATTTTACTGTCAACGTATGATAAGTATTGTTATTATTGATGGATACAAATTTTAACATTAACGCAAAAAACAAGAGTTGCAAAGTCAACATAAAACATCCTAAAGGAGAGGAAAGGGACGAAAATTAATTTAAAGAAAAAGTAAAGCATGACCAATGGATAACAAATATTAACTTTAACAGATAAAACTTAAAAACAAAGGCAGTTTTTTGTATAACATATCTGGCCACAACTGAAACAAGCAACCAAAAGTTATTTCTCATTAAGAGGGGATTACTAAACCTCAAATTCGGGAGGCAGCTCTCATTTTATAAAAACAAATGTGTAAGGAATGTGTAGTAATTAGTGAAACCGAGGTAAAGTTATGTTTGCAGCCGCAGAATTTGCGGATAGCGGAACTGTGGCCGATATAGATTTGATCATGTGTTTTACATTCAGCCCTTGCCCCAACCCTTTAATGCAAATGTACAGGTTTTGAAGACTAGTTTAGGCTATCTTAGGTTAGGTTAAACACAAGACAATGTCTTTTTACCATTTGGGTTAAAAATTGTTATCTGGTGTTTTCATAGGGTTCCTCCAGGGGGATTTTGGATTTAGTTATCCAATCTTAATATCTTATCTTATCTGTTATTAAGGTGATGGAGGGAAAAAGAGATAAAATCGATTTTCTTAAAATCTATTTTAACGAGTTTTATAAATTTTTTTATCTATAAATTGTTTAACATCACAAACAATCGTTTGCCCAAGAAAATGACTTTAAGAGCACTTTACATAAGCGGAACTTTCCAATTTTGATAGTATATCCGCATCATTTGAGTAAAAATGTATATAGTACTGTTAATATTTAAGAAAATTGATCTGGAGTATCCTTTTAGAAAACCAATAATTTCTGAGCTATATGCAAACATTTATACTTTTTATGGAGTACTTAAAATTATGAAATTGATTGATATGCTCTTTGGTGGATAGATATGAGCGTTTTTTTCCTCAATGTTTCTGTAACTGTGTATATTATTACATATATTCTCTTTGGTGGAGTGTTTATGCAAAATTTTATATTATTTCGTTCCACAAATTTTACGAATTTCTAGCCTCTATTTTAATATTAAAGAGAGAGATAGTATGTGCGGTCCACTGTACCATTTATTTTTAATTTTATTTAATATGACAGAGACGTATTTTGGCCATGATCTCAAATACAAGATAAGGCTCTCATGCCTAACAGATGGCAGCATTAGCTCAATTTGAGGCAAAATTGGACTTTTCCCCCCTTTTTTTTTATCATGTAGGCTTTCCTTAAAATGTTACTGCCAGCAGAACCCCCATCCCCCCCCC
>CABFOV010000254.1:82423-96851 GCA_902141375.1 Timema poppense
CCCCCCCCAACAGTATTTTTGGTGGTCGAAAACTCCATGGGGCATAGCACGAAATATTTTCAAAGCAACCTCCTTCATTCTAGATATCAAGTAGAGAATTGAGCCTTCTCAAAACAGTCCTTTGTTGATCTTAAAGGCATGCTGATGCTGATGCATTTCCCATAAGCTAATCTTATGTTATCTTTAACAGGTCTTGGGATTAGTGTACTTTTATTTCATTATTCACGCCTATATTACCTTTTGGGGATATCCATGTAGTTATATTATAAAGGGATAGTATTGAGGAAGTTCAAGTTTTAGAGGAAATGTGCCAGTATGGGGAGGAATGCTGTGAATACTCTTAGGAAACATCACCTCTTGCCGGGACACAAACCCCAACCTCTCCATCACCTTAATAACAGATAAGACGGGTCTAACACATTTTGTCCACCTTCCCACCGATAATGGTACTATTTTCTTGAATTAAATATTTTTATCTAAACAATTAAATTAAAACAGATAAAAAGACTGGTAACAATTCAATTAAAACAATTATTTTTAATACGTTTTCATGATTTAATTTCAGAAATAGTATCTTACCTTATTGTCTTTTGATAAAACTTTCTAGCCATTAATTTACAATTTTTTCTTTGTCAAACTATTAAACACTTATTTTATAACGTTCTTCTAAATAAATTTTAACTTTATAGTAACAAGCTTCTCTTATCTTTGAATTTATATAGAAATCATAATAAGCTGAATCATTGTACCTTCAGAACTTACTAAAGATTTTCAATAATTTTTACATGCTTGTTTTCAAATATTTATTAAGTGACTTGATATCTCATAATGAATTTTACTCTTACTCAATACATTTATTTTCCACTCTAACTTATTTATCTTGACTAATTGTCCAAAATATGTTTATATCTATCAAATGTCAATTGCGTGTAACAATTTAAATGTGTTCCTTATATTAATGATTAAAATACACTTTTTTTTTAAACACAGGGCTGTATTAGCGTATGACTTAGACAAATTAATATAAGCTACGACATAACATTATTTAAGAACATCCAACCCTAGTAAGACCGTTAGGACAAATACTTACTTCTATTGGGCACAAACTTAAATCCAGGTATGTTTCCCTTAAAATGTATTCATACATCCCATTTCAGTATGTTTGACCTTTGGCCTTACAGTCCCTGATCCAATTTAAATTTGAACCTGTTTTTGTTTCCTTATGCTATGTCGTAAATTTACGTTTTGTGGTTTAGGTTCAGAATTCGGTTTAGTTTAGGCATATAAATTCCTGAAAAGTAAATAAAACAATAAGCTAAATGTTAATTAAAATAATTTATTTTTCACTTACGCATGAGAATGGGTTAAAACACACACTAAAAACCATAAAAACCTTTCTTATTTTTGTTTAAAATATCTATTAGAGAGATCCATAGTGGGGTTCTTGTGGGAAAAAACATTTAAAAAAATATACATTTGTTGATCTTAAAATTTATATTAATATCATTGGTGTTATTATTAAGATATTGGTGCTATCTATGAAAAGTTACATCTGTCGATTACATTACCTGACGTATGAAAATATGAGAATTGTTTTAGTAACTTTTGTGACCGACCAAAAAAAAGTTTCTTCCTATTTGAATCTGCCTGTACCAAGTCAGCCAATTGAAAAGTTGAAAAACCCCTTGCATGGTAATCGTCGGCTACATTACTTCCGTACGTCGTATAATGGTGTAATTTTCTTCCAGCTTTCCTACCCACAGTATTGGAAAGGCACGGTCTCAACCCACACAAATCCACAAACGATTTGAAATGAAGGGAGTAATTCAACCTAACTATTTCGAAGCAATGAGCTTTCGCAGCTAACAATTCAAAGTGGAACCTTTTCAATAAACTAAGTGGTTCATGAATATACGACAGCTTTAGAGGGGACCAAGTTTATATATTTATTTTATTATGGCTGTTTAGCTTGGACTAACAATTTATTATATCAGCACAGTTATAAACTAGCTTAATTCTAGAACAATCTAAAGTACTATTCCCTTTAACTATGGTTCATTGAGATATAAATATAAACCCAAATCTTAGGAAATCTATACTTTTCAGCCATGCTTGGAACTAGATCAAAGGACCCCTTGGTTTCAGCTCAGAGGGCGACCGTTAGTAAATTAACGTTTGGTTTCACACCCCTTTTGTAACATAGTTTGGGCCCTCTTAAAATAATAGAAGCGTATTTCTATACCCCCTCCGTCTTAGTTCACAAGCGTATAACTAAGCAAATACAAAAAATGATTAATTAACATACATAAATTAAAAACTATTTAGTAAAAAATATTAAGGTCTAGGTGTCACTATGGCAATAGACTGGACTTCCGATGACGGGGTTTCAAATTCCAGTTGAGTGTACTGATGGTGTTTAAAAAAATGGGTTTTCACTCTCACTCAACGCAAATGGGGGTATACATCCTCTAAATTCAACCTTATTGTGCCTTAACACACTGGCACACTGGTGTAATTAGTACATATAAGAGTGTAACACAAAGGGGTGTAAGACGTGGTGCTAAAAAAAATAAACTTGAAGACTAGAATTATACTCGAGTCTGCGATTCCAGAATTTAGGTTTAATTTTTCAACCATATTTAATTTGATTGAAAGATATTTCTATTGAAAGCCATATCCGTAAGCAAAAACAATTTTTAGCACCACTTCTTACTACCCGTTCGGTTTATACTCTTATGCACTGAATACGGTAATGGTTTTATGGATTAGGAATGTTACATTTCTAAGAGGTGTACCCGCATTTGCGTGTAGGGAGAGTGAAAAATCATTTTGGATTAAACAGCCTTCAATACACCCGAACGAGATTCAAATCTCGATCTCCCATCATCGGCAGACTATTCTACTACGAAAGTAGAGGCCACCGTGGATGTAAGAAAAGTTTATTTCTATACTTGCAAGAACTATAAATATCAAATATATTCCACATACCAGAAAGTTATTAAAATTTGAAACTAAAAGTTGAAGCAGCGTGACACAATTTATTATATAATAAAATATTACCAAGACACATTCAATTTAATTAAATTACTTTTATTTTCAGTACCACGAAAGTTTTCTAAAGGTTATTAATAATATGAAACAAGTTATTTGTCAAACAAAAATTATAGGAACAACCCATTCCACAAAAATAAATAAGCTCCAGGAATGGACTATACATCTAATACGTTGTGCCTCCTAACCACCTACCGAGAGATTTTTTTTAATACTTACTAGGGTAAATTTTATCATTTGCAAGGAACGAAACAAGGGGTTAATTTTGAAAGTGTAGTCCCATCTTAAGTATCGTCTACGTGCTACTCTTCCACTGGGCTCCCTGCACACAGAATGCTTTTTTCCTGTGGCCGTACTCCAGTCGACCAGTAATAATAGGCTACATCAAACGACAATTGTGACCTCCGAAAATAATTGAATAATCTTGCATAGACCTCTCATAATTCTGTCAACAATACCGCAAACGTGCCCACTCTCTACTGCCCTACATTCAAAAGATAAGCCCACCACATTCTAACTGTCGTGTTGTCGGTGACCTGGCGGTCTAGGGGTAAGGTGTCAGACATCTATGCTGGCGGCCGGGGTTCAATCCCCGGTCCCGGCATAGATTTATCTGATTACCAAACCCTTCCTTCACCTCTGACAAGACATCTTGTGAATGTGGGGAATGCCAGGCCTCCACCGTGGTTCGGATTCCACGTTAAACTGTAGGTCCTCCATTTCATCTCACAATCACCCTACCATTACACATTAGCGTAAGGGCGTATAACCCGAACGGGTAGTAAGACGCGGTGCTAATAATAATAACTGTCGTGTTTTTCTTCGTAAATATAATGAATACAAACAAAGTAATTGTCTTCTGTGATCTATTGTAATGACTGTCTGGAGATAACTGATGTCATTTGGTGACTTGAAATCTTGCAGTTCCGTTACCACGCCGTGTGCACCACGGCAAATATCCGCAGTCTGCACGGTGCCTTGTATGGCCAAGGGAAAACAGCGCGCTGTATGCAAGGAGCCTTAGGTATTTAGTCTCTTGTCCGTAATACATATGTACACACATTCATACCTAATCACGCCGTTCCCTTATGTGATAGGCAAGAATCTGTGCATATAATAATAATAATATTTAGCACCACGTCTTACTACCCGTTCGGGTTATACGCTTATTAAGTACTAATTACTCTAATGGATTGGGAATTGGGAAGGTTGAATTAGAGGAAGTGAACCAGCACTTGCATGGAGGGAGAGTGGAAAACCATTTAGGAAAAAAAACCTCAGTTCACTCGACCGAGATTCGAACCTCGATCTCCCCGTCCTCAGCGGTTGAGCTCAACACGACTAGCGCGTTAGCCAACTACGCCACCGAAGGCGGGTCTGTGCATATAGATAAAAAAAAAACTCCGCACTTACTGTAATACATCCTCACTAACTTTCTTCAAACTTCACTATCCTTGCTCAACCCCTTCACTTCAATTACAATGATACACCGAGTAAATCTTGCTCTTTTATTCTTAAACAATGTTTCTCTTTTTTCACACATTCATCTATAACGTTAAAACAAATCTTACATGGCCTATACCTTCCCTTTGAGCTACCCCTTTTAAACCGCACATTCACCACCGACTCTCTCCCTAAGAGTGTTTCACCTACATTTCTTAGATAACTCATTTCAATACATTTCACCTTGTTCTTGTGTTTCTCTTGACAATACGCTTCACATCCACACAACAAGGTTTGCATTAACATACTTTTATATACTGACAAGGAAAGAAGATGAAGTTTCTGGATTAAAAAAAAACAACTGCTGATAGGATATGCTCGGAGACATCATTTGACTCAGACAACGGACCTGTATAAAGTACTAGACCCTTCCCCCTTCCCCCACCCCACCGCATTATTATTTTCAACACACATATTGAAGAATCATCATAGACTCTACTATAAAATATGAGTGACTATCGACATTTTTATGAGGAATAAATTAAATTTTCAAAAAAAAATAATTAAATTTTCCAAATAAAATATAGCCTATGTTACTCGCTGGTAATGTAGCTTTATATTGGTGAAAGAATTTTAAAAATCGGTTCAGTAGTTTTTGAGTTTATCCATTACAAATAAAATAGCAAATCTTTCCTCTTTATAATATTAGTATAGATATAAGATAGTGGGTCTACAATTTCAGATTGACGTTTGGATAGAGGCATGGCCCGTAGTGGTAGAATAAGGACCAGCGCAAGGGTTTCATGAGCCCCATTTGTGTTATGTGTAATATTTATTACCAGTATCCCCTTTGTGAAATAATAATAATAGGGTGCTAAAATGTCATAAAAATAATAAAATTAATAATATTGTTAATCAATATTTAAAATATTATATATTGTTAGTATTAGCTCAAATATTTTGAATTTTAATTTAAATATTATTTTAAAACACTAAAATATAATTTTGTTTGATACGACTTTAGTACCTTTGCTTACTAGACGACCGCATAGGTTCAACTAAGAGGTAGGATCAACTTAAAACGTCTGTCCTATGTTATAAAGAACCAATAATAAACAAATACATAAACACCAACATGTGGATCGAAATAAAAGCATCAATGACAGTAAAGGACACGGTAGTTAGTTGGAAATAACACATTACCGTCATCATTTCCTAGCGCCTCATTAAATAGAGATGATAGAAATTTTAGCTAAAGGCAACCAAACAGAGTACAAAATAAAATTGCGTTAAGGTTTATTGTGGTTACACTATTTCGTTGGAGTTATTTTAGCTTTATGATTTTAATAGGAACAAGTTCCCATTAGGTGACATGAAGTCATGATATTAAATATATTATGGGGTGTGAATATGTTAAAGATTAAAACAGCATAATGACTACAGTCAAATTTTCATCGGAGGATCTTTTTATAAAGACTAAAGATACAAATATTAATTTTTTTTAGTTCAAAATTGATAACATTTTACCATGTTATTAGTATTGTATTATATATTTTGGTTTTTCATTTTTCATTTATTTGGGGTATTTAGCGTGCACTTTCTGAACCGACGGATTATATCACTACACTACTTATAAACTAGCTTAAATATATAGCAGACACAACATCCAACCCCCGGCCGTCAATGAATCACTGTGAAAGGGGAAATTCTCATTTCACCAATTATACTACATGTTTTAGCTATGTCAAATATCTAACCCGGGACCTTAAGCTCAGTAGACATAACTCTACCGACTGAGATAAGGTGTCGGGCTAAGGGTGTTTGTAATATTTAAAAAAAGTTACAACTGCATATCACATAGCATAAAGTATGAATACATGAAAGTAGATCTAATAACTTTTATTGCTCTAAGATGAGGTTCTTCCTGTTAAGTATTGGAGTGTATCAGTACATAAATACGATAAAGATAAGGAGCTACAAAGTAGAAACTGATTTAAGGTTAAACTTGTGTTGAATAATTTTAAAATGTCTACATATATAGAATTACACACACACATACACAGCTACCTTATCACCACCATCATCACCCCCTTCTCCCACCAGTAAGATAGTCAAGATACGTACTAAATATTTTAGGTTGGCGATTAGTATTTTGATCTTAACTATTTGTAAAGTTAAAACATAGTTTTGTTAAGATTGGTCTGTAATGCTCTATGTACTGAGGGCAGATACTCTTCAGTTGAAAAAAACTGACACAAATATAGAGGAAGATATCTTTGTTGCCTCGCTAAACGTTGTTTTAATGGATGAAGAGTGTGAATAGAAAGGCAGCCAAGACGAACCTAGTTAAGGCTATATAAAGGGCTTTAGGAGCGTCAGGGTGGACTATGAGACTAATTCACAGCAAATCTTATCACTTCCCCTATAAAGACTAACACCACTATGTAGTAAATTTTGTATTTTCTAGTTGTCATCACTACTTTAAGATTTTCGCACCTTTCTCTTACACCATGGGTATCACCTCGAGAAGAAGCCATTCTCAAAAGTTGAGAAATACTGCTGTCAAGTGATTGTATCAGGGGAGAGAAAAGGGAGGGGGGATTTGGCAGATACAGAGGAACAGGGGGGATTATGGGTGGCTAGTACTTGAGGAAATTACTATGGAGGCTATTAAAACATGAATCACCTTTCCCTTCTGACCTGAGATAAAAAAAATACCAGTTTTAATTAAAAGTTTTGTGAGAAAATACGCTAAACTAACTCAAATATTCAATTTAGTCATCGATACAAATAACATTTAAATCACTCAATTTATTTTACTTACATAGTTCTACAGGAATAAATTATTTCACGTACAAAAAAATAAATATTAAAAGGGAGTTAGTATTTTTATAAGAAATATGATAGTATGGAAGGTTTTCCCGTTTGAACACTAAGGCATTGACTTTCTAAAAATTATTATTAGATATGTTTAGATTTGACTCTGAAGACATTAAGCACGCCCTACCTTATGCTTCGTATCCTGCGTTTTGACGAAGCAGGCTGGTATGACAGTGTAGGGAACACGAGTTTATGAGTGTTTTTGTAGTTACAGTTAACTTGCTAAACGTGAATTCAAAGCTAGTTTTGGGTTTATGAAATGCATTAAAATATTCATAAGAGATCTCACCGAGTTTCTTTAATGATTGGAAATAGGCTTAGCTACTCTAGACTAGAGACTTAGCATCAAATCGACAGCCAATAGGACTAGCCTAAACTTAAATCCACAATATATTTGCCTTTAATGATGAAATGGACAAAGAGTTTAGCTTGTTGACGTAGAGGGAGTGGTTGCGCACGCGTTGTCTAGTAATAAACGTACGCGCAAGTACAGTACAGTAATTTAGACATATCACTAGTTTGAACACGCTTAAAGAAGCCTACTAGACATTTCACTATTTTCTACACCCTTAAGGAATCCTATTAGGCAACCTTAAACAGGCCTGTTAGATATTTCACTCATTTGTACACCCTTAAGGAAGCCTACTAGACATTTCTCTAATTTGTACACCCTTAAGAAAGCATACAATCAATTTCACAGATATGTACACCCTTAAGGAATCCTATTAGACATTTCATTCATTTTTACATCCTTACGGAACCATACTAGACATTTCACTAGTTCGTACACTCACAAGGAATCCTACTATGCATTTCACTCATTTGTATACCCTTAAGGAAGTCTACTAGACATTTCATTCATTTGTACACCCTTAAGGAATCCTACTAGACACTTCACTAATTTGTACACCCTCAAGGAATACTACTAGACATTTCAATTCAATCCATCTGTTTAAAGATTGTTACTCCTCGTTGATGCCAGTGACGTAGGGAGTCAGCACAGAGACTGATCGATTGTTCCGAGAGGCAGCAAAGAAGTAAAAAACTTGGCCCCTAAGGGCGTGTGTGTGTTTCTCTTCCCTCGCTTCACTCTGAATGTAAACGAAGAGACTCGTGGAAGAGCGCATGAAAGTTTCAAACTGATCAACGAAACGTTATTTTCTTGGCAGTGTCTCAAGTTCACACAGGTGTTGAGGAGCTCCAACTCTCAGCAAAAATAATAATAAAAAACATGTTACAGCGGGTCTGACGTATCAAACAAACTTTTCCAAGAACGTAAAAGGGGGNTGAACAAAGTGTAATTAATCGCTTCCTCACATATCCATTGTTCCAATAGAGCTCTAAACATTTTTTTTTCATTTTACTTTGAAAGTAGAAAAAGAACTAATAAGATGACAATGTGTATATGTATGTGTGTAATATATTTGGATATAACACTGTATATTCAGCTAATGGTGAACACACAAGCACACATAAGCAAATTTTCAGATTTAGACACTTGCAAATTCATATTTTGATTGTATATGTCATGATTTTTAGAAGCCAAGAATACATTCAAAGTTAAAAAAAAAAAATGTTGGAACGTTTGGTGGTTATAAAGTAGAATAAAGCGATAAATATTACATTATTCAAATATGACGTGCTTTTATCCAGGGGGGACTAATTTAAAATATAGCTGTTTGGATTAGGCTAAGAATATACAAAACAATTTTCAATTTATCAAATTTGGTGAAGTTTATGTATTTGAGTTCAACTAAATTCTGTGAAGACCTGTTATTCCCTTAAAATTTATATGGTTATTTAGATTATTCTGCTGGTCACTGGAGTGAAAAAATAAATTAGAATAGTTGAGTGTTAATGTTTGGCACTAAACACGAATATAATAAAACCATCAGTCCAAGAAAATAAAACCACTCTTTTAAAATAAATGAAAGCTAAAACACATGGAACATTAAATAAACTAAATCAAGTTATACTAAATTCTAATGACTAAAATCCTTTAGTATATATCATATTATAGGAATAAGGTTAATATGGCTCCCCTATTGGGCGCTAATTATTATGATATTGATATAATGGCCCCGCGATTGGGTGCCAATTATGATGCAATTGTGTATTTTATTTTCTGAGAGTGGTGACCTGGCGGTCTAGGGGTAAGGTATCAGACTTCTGTGCTGGCGGCCGGGGTTCAATCCTCGGTCCCGGCACAGATTTATCTGATCACAAAACCCTTCCTTCACCTCTGACAAGACATCTTGTGAATGTGGGGAATGCCAGGCCACCACCGTGGTTTGGATTCCACGTTAAACTGTAGGTCCTCCATTTCATCTCACAATCACCCTACCATCACACATTAGCGTAAGTGCGCATAATCCGAACGGGTAGTAAGACGTGGTGCTAATAATCGTAATAATAATAATATTTTCTGAGGTATTTGATAAAGACCCACGATACGGCGCCAATCAAAGTAATACAGTTTTATATTGATATTGCCCTGTGATTGAACACTATTTATAATTATATCTGGATTTTATATCGATGACGATTCGTGCGTGCCTGACTGTGCACTTGTACACGGTGATGTGATCTTATTATATATGATGCTTATAATTATGAAATGAGCGAGACTTTTGATATTGCACACGATTTATTTAATTGATTACACCTTCGGTACTGAAGATATGATATAAAATGACACAGTTTTTATGTGCTGTGTAGATTTGTCTTAGTACTTCACTGTCTTAACGAGACGCGTGATGAATCGAACTGTTTTTCTGTGCATCACTCTATGTACTACTGGCACTGTTTTAACGAGCCGCGTGATGAATCTGTTTTTATGTGAATCACTCTATGTATTATTGGCACTGTTTTAACGAGCCACGGGATGAATCGAACTGTTTTTCTGTGTATCACTCTATGGATTCATACGCACAAGCTGCTTAAATATGACCTACCCCTTGCCTCTTGGACCCCTAGTCAGGGTTTCAAAACTAACTAATGGAAAAACTAATTACAATTTGATGTTGTGAAAGCTGGCTTCCTATTGGGTAGAGGGAGCCAGCGTGGCACATGATATTTCTAAATATAACGGAGTTGATCTCTTAAAGGGGAAAAAAAGTTTTAAAACGTAGTGTTTTTAAATTATTTCTAAAAGCGCGTGATTCTTCATGGCTGAAGTATTAAAAGGATATTTTACATACAGTTCTTGAAAGAAAATATACTTCATCAATGACTTTTTAAATATATGAGAGGGGCTCAAAACAGTATCATTACAATATTATAACGCTTATAAAACCTAAAAAACCATAGTTATATGGTCAAGGGTAGTCATAATAAATATAAAAAAATTATTCAGTAATAATGTTTGGGGCTGAGAAGATAATACAGTAAAGTATTAAAATTATAAAAGTGCAGTTATTTGCTTAAAAGAGAGGCAAAAAACTAAATTATAACAAACGGTTGAACTCAATTAATGAAAAGTGCGTACGGAACCGGCCAACACCTTAAAATTTTTATAGTTACGTATTTGGTAATTATTAATACGTTTGACACCGTGGTTTTTAAAAAGTTAATTTAAGAAAGTATGGTTGGTGATGCAAACTATAAATTAAATACAGCACCATTAACTCGTAAAGAGGATTAAAAACTCTATAACTGATTAAGCCTTAGTATGCCCAACCAGGATTCGAAGCATTTGAACCACAAAGCTCCAGGTCAGAGTTATCGATATGATAACATTGTCACCAATTGAGGTTGTAAAAGACATAATTATTCTTTGGGGACATTGCTATGTAAATATTTAGTTCGTGTGGTCAAACGTACCTGGATAGTATACTAAGTTAAATAAAATTACAAAAAATATTATCACTAGTAGTATGTGAACAGTAGACCTTGATCTTTACATTCAAAAAATGACAATCACATAAAGTTAAGAATAATGTTATGTACTTATTGTTACTTCAGTCATAATATTTCTCTTTGGATCTCAAGTTGAAATATCTCCTATAGTTTTCCTTGAATGTTGTTGATAGTTTCACTTGCTGATTAAGTTAGACCTTAAATTTTTGTTAAATATAATCAATAGTAAATTAGATTAATTGTTTGTATGGTTTAAGACATTGGTTTCACCATATATATATATATATATATCAATATTAAAAAATAAATAAACATACACATATGTCATTTGGCCTAAGTTTAAAGAATGTACCTGCCAAATTTTGTTAAAATTATTTCACGCATTTGGTGATAATATCGGAACATTTAGATGAAATGACAAACACCCTAGTCAAAACTGGATCTAGCTACGCTCGGATAATGAAATAATGCTTAACACATGTAGAAATTGGCTTACTAACTTGATACTCACATAAGTAAACTAATTTAATCTGTACTATCTTGACACAGCTTCAACTAATCGATTCCAAGCAAACAATTTATTTATTTTTATTGATAACTTAGCTATGATAAAGTGGTACAAGCTTAGGATTATATTTAAATAATATACCTACATTTAAATAAGAAAATACTATTTAGAGCACTACTGCCAACAGCTGCTCTTAATGTTACCTAATGACTTGTGAAGAAATTAGATTTACAAAATAAATCTTTGGAACTGTAAGTTTAGTTAAAGTAGTTTTAAAAATGGGTATCTACAAACAAACCGACTTATGTTTGGTGCCAAATAAAACATAATATTTAAAAATAAAAATATGTTTGTTAACATGTAAAAACTATAGTACTAACTATATTACAAATCAAAAATGACAGAAAATGTTTCCCATTAAAAAAAAACTAATACAATAAAGTGTTACGTCTACATCTGTATGTCCCTTATATTATTCGAACTTATTAACAAATTTCCACCATACTTGGTATTCACAGGAGATTATATTCAGTGCTAAATTTGCTTTTTATTATTTTTGGACACTATTCCGTGCGAGGTGTGTATAAACGGATAATATAATAAGTTTTTGAAATTTAAATGAAGTATTAAATTTATTAAGATTAATCAATTGAAAAACTAAAATATCCATGTCATACTAAGGGAAATCATGGTCCTTGAATAATGAACTTTGAATAATAATGTACAAACGTAATAATAACTACATATACTTCTCATATACATTCTTCTCATAAAGACTACATTTTAATAACTTTTATAAAATTCAAATTAAAAACTTATTATGAAAGTCTATACGCTCAAGCTAAAAGAAAAATCCTAATATTTAGTAAGTCTAGTTACCGATATATTTAATAAATATGATTGCTATTTTAATTTTTTTTTTAATTAATGTTTTTTTGACATGACCTACATATTTACTCTAAGGATAATACATACGTTTAAAGAAAAAAATTAATTGAGATAGATAATTTTCCCCACCCTTCCAAATCTGCATCCCCTTAGACCTGTGCTTAAATTGTATGAGAAATTTAAACCCAACACTCCAGGGACTGATAAGCCAAAAGGCCTTAGTTTCTATGTGGTCTTTATAAATATCAAACCTTTCAGTGGCCCACTTACCTAACCTTTAAGGTCAGAATAGAATTGTAATAAAAATATATTTTATGACCATCGAATTTCTTTTTCTTCCCTGAATCCTAATAACCAAGAAATAATAGATTTCCTTTATTTATAAAAAATAATAATTGCAATACGTCTTTTATTTTCTTCAACAAATGTTGTAATCCTACGCCTCACATAATGCGATTAATTTAAAACGCAAATACACCTTTTTATGCATTAGGGTGTGTCTGGGCAAAGCCCATATACACCTATGGTCCCTGGTATCACTTTAAAAAAAAAGTTCAGGTCTCTCCACTGATAATCTTGATACACGAGGGGAAAATGATTTAAGTCTGTGAGGTCTTGAGAGAACATTTAAACATAGATCCTAAGTAATTACACAAACACACATCCATTCCTAAGAATCTTAAAGGATTTTGAATTAAGGTGGGGGTATGTATGTATGTTTGTATTTTTGCAGTTTTTTTATATAAAAACCTTTTGCGATCAATAGAAATAAAATAATTCTTAAGTAGAAACAAAGAATTTAATTTTCTACACATGATGGTATAAAAAGTTCTTGAATATCTGTCAAGGGTGTCCTGGAATGTAATGAAAACTTTTTCTCTTCATTTAAATAATTTTTTATCTAATATCTCTTTGCTCATGGCATATATTCAACAACTGTTGATAATACCATGCGAAGAAAATTAAACTATATGTTTCTACTGAAGCAATATTTGTTCTATTTTGACGTAGAAAATTAAAAAATTACCTTTTCTCGCGTGCCCTACACTGCCACCTTAAGAGATACACCGTTTTAAGTAACACTCAGACTTTTTTTTCATTCAAATACTCCTCCCATCCATTCTTTGAGGTAAATTTGATAAAGATGAAACGCTTAAAATAAAACAAATAACAACCTTTTAATATAGTATTTACATAAATTTACATTGCGAGAAAAATACCGGTTTTAAGTTACATTGTACTATACATTCCTAACAAGTAGGTTGAAAGTACATATTGGTTGTTTTATTTTATTGTATATCCAAAATAAAGGGACTTATAAAAAACTTATATCAGAAATTTGATATTTGAAGATCGTTTCTTAGAAGAACTTCCACCACATGAACCTGATCATATTAATTTTAATAGGATTTGGGAAAGTATCACATATAACAGTAAAAAAGCTACTAGAGATAATTTAAGATATTTATAGATCAGGTCATGTGACCTTATTCTTGATTAATGGTATATATATATAGAATATCACTATAATTGAAAAGTAAATTGTTATCATTGTTGTTAACAAAAAATTCATTTGTAATTTCTAAAAGGTCCTTCTTATCACAATACTACTTCAGTAGTGTATTGGCCTTTCTATTAAAATCACCCGTTTTAACGACATTTAACAATATTTCAAAATTATCAAACTCAAGGCTTGAGGAGGAAAAAATGGACAGAAATACTATCCGCTGTTTCGTGATCCAAGTCTTAGTACCTATCCGGGGGGGGAGGGGGGGGGTGATATCCTCATATTTACACTAA
>CABFOV010000254.1:125517-139042 GCA_902141375.1 Timema poppense
ATATATATATATATATATATATATATATATATATATATATATATATATATATATATACTATTTTAGCTACTAGATGCTTCAAATTAAACTTAAAATAACAACAAAAGATTGACAAATCCCTACATATCCTTGATTTTTTTTAAGCAATGTGTTTAAAATGGCCACCATTTTATGCCATACATTATTGAACACTGTTTTTGTTCCTTGAAACTTGTTTTGACTTTGCGCTATACCTCTGGTTGAATCGCTTAAGTTCCTGAATTGTTCTTGGGCGAGTCGCGTCAACATTACTCTTTAACATGCCCCACAAGAAAAAGTCCGGAGCTGTTAAGTGATCTTAAATCGTGAAAATAAGTTCCCAGAAAGCAATGTGTGAAGCACTTCCATTGATGTTCTAATTTCCTTACCCCTGCACTGCCACGTAAGAGAATATATACCAACAACAACGGCCTACTCCGAGGTAGCCGGACGCCCAGCTCTGTCACAACCCAGGTGGCCGGCACAAACATTTTCTTGTGGCTTTTTTTTTAGCACCCGCGTCTTACTAACCGTTCGGGTTATACACCTATGTAATGATGCCTATGTACTACTAATTATTCTAATGAGTTAGAGATTAAGAAGGTTTATTTTTGAGGAAATGCACCCACATTTGCGTGCAGGCAGATTGGAAAACAATTTAGCGAAAACCACCTGATCAAACCCCGATTTCCCTGTGTTCGGCAGTCTAGTCCAAAACGAGAGTAGCGCATTAGACCACGCTTCCACCGAAGCGGGTTTGTGGTGCATGTTAAAGAGTCTTGTTTACGAAGCTCATTGAAGAAAAATTTAATAACTTAAGGTGGGGTGCTAGTGAGTAAAAGTTTAGGGCAATATTTAAAGTTTAAATGGCATAAACATATTTTGGCCAAAATAAATCAAGTATTTAGTCTATAGAAACATAGAGTTTAGTTTTCTGCACATGCTAATCTCACCAGTTGTTCTTGAATATCTGTCAAGGGTGTCCTGGAATGTTGTGGACTTTACTATTTATTTAAAAAGTTTGACGCCAAATGCCACTAAGTTCATGATAGATATTCAAGAACTGTTGAAATTAACATGTGCAGAAAACTATACTCTATGTTTCTATTTAATAAATATTTTATTTTATTTTTCCTATAAAGTGTTTATGCTATAAAAACCGCATAACTATTGCATTTAACTCATGCACATTAGCACCACACCTTAAAGCAAATTCAATAAGAGACATTACAAAAATTAATGTCAAAATTTGAGAAGCACATACAACCATGTATTGCATTTAATGGTGGCCATCTTAAGGACATTATTTAAAAAATAAAAGACCATGTGGAAAATTGTTAATCTTTTGTGGTTATTTTAAGTTTAGTATGAAGCATTTAGTTGTTAGTATAGTAAAATTATAGTGTTTTTAAATGTGTCAACACTTAATGCCTCACCCTGGAATTTAGCTGAAGAGATTATGTTATTATTTAAATTTGAACCTGATATGTAAATACTTTTTAATAAGATAATAACGCTGTGATATTTATTTCTCAATAATTTTTAAGCTAATTACTCTGAAAAAACATAAATATTACAAGAGGAGTTAAAATATTCATGAAGTTCGTCTAGTTAACTTGGCTACAAACTTTTAAATAATAACACTCTGATAAATATTTATTTATCAATAGTTGTTAAGCTAATTACTATGATAAAGAGAAATATTGCAAGAGGAGTTAAAATATTCAAAAAGTTCGTTAGGTTAACTTGGCCAAAAACTTTTAAATTTCACTTTAGAAAGTTCATCAGTCCACTGAAAAATTACGTACAGTAGAAAACTATATTCCATTCACGGTAGGAATTACTCTCTAAAAGGTCTTTTTTACCACCAATGTCCTACTATATAATATATTTCTGGTAGGGAAAAATGCCTTTCAGAAAACAATTCCTACGGTGAACAGACTATATTATTATTATTAGCACCGCGTCTTACTACCCGTTCGGGTTATACGCACTTACGCTAATGTGTAATGGTAGGGTGAATGTGAGATGACAGTTTAACGTGGAATCCGAACAACGGTGGAGACCTGGCATTCCCGACAGACTATAAATAATGTTTTGTTAGACCATTTCCCCCTTCGCTGTTGATTAATTTAATAATGCTAATTTCGTACAACTTGAAAAGGTGGTTTTACAAAAATGCAAATATTACCATTTAGTTTTAATTTTTTTCTAAACACTTAGAAATTTATTCTGCCCGATAGCATAAAAAGCTGATATATTCTAATATCTTGTTTCCCATTGGGGCTAGGAATCGAACTCCAACTTCTCCGTCACCAGCAAATCAAATCGTGGAGTTAATTCACTTGTCAATCAGTGCAGGTCTTTCTACCATTAGAGAGTATTTCATAAATATATTATTATACTACTATAAAGCCACATGGCTGACTCACTCACTCACTGACATTAATGTTCACCCACTTCCAGATGAGCTAGAAACTTGAAATTTGGCAAACTAATAGATTCTAGCCTGTAATCAACGGAAAAATTACAAAAAGTTAAAAAAAATTATTCTTAACCCCCGAAAAAAAATTCAAAACAGCGGGTATTTCTTTGGAGGTCTCTTTTGAATAAACGGTAGGACCTATCAAAAAACGGCTCTGGAATTACATTAGTTTACATCCACTTGCAAAGAAAACTCAATGGGGGTTTGAGGGTGGAGCCCTAACGAGCAAAGCGAGTATGTATACAAAATGCCCAGGGTTAGTCATTCGATATTACTCGAGATTAGTAGTTCAAAGACTCTCAAAGAGCTATTTGTACAATTTAGTTCAAGTGCACTTGATGTAAGGAACTTACAATTTCACTCTATGACGTACACAGCAGCCAGTCTAGCCGGGCACAGACAAGGAAGGATATACCAGATCCTCAAACTTACGAGTGTTTCGCTGCGCTCCTTGAGCCAGGTTGAGTCCATCAACACTTGAGTTCGCTAGTGTCAATGTTCAGTAATAAAAAAACACTTCCAAATGTTCAGTTGTTAAAAGACTCGCCTTTAACATGCTCGTCATAGGGGGATTATTGTAATCGTAATTACAGTCTACTTTTTTTTTTAGCACCACGTCTTAGTATTCGTTAGGCTATTTGAATTTAAAGGAAGTGAACTCGCATTTGCGTGGATGGAAAGTGGAAAACCATTTAGATTTAAAGGAAGTGAACTCGCATCTGCGTGGATGGAAAGTGGAAAACCATTTAGGAAAAACCACCTCCAGTTCAACCAACCGAGATGTTAACCTCGATCTCCCGGTCCTATGCAGTCTAGTCTGCTTGTTAAGTAGGATTATGCAAAGAGTGGGTCGGGTCGCTACCTGAACCTAGCTTTGCGGAAGCCGGATGATTGACTCAACAAAAATATTCGTGTCTTCTCTCTATTGAAACCATGTTTAAAATGAGATTTATTTTTTTTAATTCCCCTTTATGGACTCAATCTTTCCCACGGAGCGCAGCCATTTTAACCTGGAGGCTGTGGATCTGTCTGGTGTATACCTTGTTTGTATCCTCTCGGACCATTATATCACTTTGAGAAATCAAACAAAGTTTAAAGCCGCTATATTTTAGGTTTAACCAGAAATGAAGCTTTGTATCTTTGTATCACATGTCATCCACGCTACAAACTTAAACAAAGTAACTTTGAATCATCAGTTTAAGTATTGTAAATCTTGGTTCAATCATGGATGAATCCGACACCTTAGCTCAATCAATAGCGTGACTGTCTAGCGAGCTAAGGGTCCCGGGTTCGATTCCAGGCATGTCCGAAAACTTATAAATGGTGAAATGTGTGGGTTTCCCCTTTCAGAGTGATGAAATGGCAAGCGGGGGCAGGATGTTTTGTCTGTTCTATATTAAAGCTACCGTAAGTTATAATTCGTGTACTCATATAATCAATCAGTTCGGAAAGTGCACTTTGCTTATCTGCTGAAGAAAATAAACATGAAAAAAGAGCCGTGAGCTTCTAAAATCGCATACTATGTATCCTGTAACATAAATGGTTGACTAGCTCGCTGAAAAAGCTATCAAAATACATATTTGTATATAGCAATCTTACTACCAGTTTGGGTTATACTCTAGTTTAAAAATCACGCAAATTTAGGAAGTGTACCTGCATTTGCGTGGACGTAGAGTGGAAAGCCATTTAGGAAACTTACCCTCGGTACACCCAACCGGGACTCCAATATTCCCGTCACCAGCAATCTAGT
Organism: Timema poppense; assembly: GCA_902141375.1. NCBI lineage: Eukaryota > Metazoa > Arthropoda > Insecta > Phasmatodea > Timematidae > Timema > Timema poppense. The sequence continues at coordinate 129,771 of CABFOV010000254.1, forward strand.
TTATTGAGAGAATTACGATTTAGACCATTCGGCCACTGACGTGGGTACCAAAAGTAGATATTTATGGTGATATTAAGATAAATTCAAAGTTACACAACAGATATAACACTATTACACGCGTATTGGGAATATAGCACTATCTTTTCCACGAACTAACAAAGCGATTAATCAACTACCTAGCTTGATTCTGAACCTTTAAAAACGAAGGTTTAAATAATGGTTAAAATCATTAGGGTAGTCACTTTTTCAATTTCAATTATCTCTCCAGAGGAATATTGTTGCATTTCCCTGAAACCGATTTCATATAAATAGTAATATGCGCTAGACTGAGGCACTTTGTTAAAAAAATCTAATCTGTAATCATACGTCCAATGAGGAAACACAGCGTTAACACCCACTTTTTATTTATTAGAGTTAGGCTATTTAACGTACACTTTCTGAACCAATTAATTAAATAGCACACGATAATTTATATGAGCTATAGCGAAAGGACCTACCAATTTTGCCGGTAAAGTTATGTTTACATACCTTCCAGGAATATTTTTACATGACACGACTTGACATAGGACTTAGGCTTTACTCCCCCTATGAAAGAAGTTAAATTAGGGAATTTTATCTCTCAAGAAAAATCGAGTAAACCCGGCTGGATTTGAACTCACTAACCTGAAGTACTGAGGCAAGCACTTTTACCCCAAGACCACCGAAGTCATTAGATATTTTTACTGTTGTGATGAGAATAAATATGAACCACATGAAAGATATAGTAGGATTTTTATGGGAAAAAAAGCCTTTAGAAAAAATAAACAATGAACACATTCTGCTACATTATTTATGTTATTCTATAGATATTGATAAAGTATTTCAAAAGTTATTGATGTATATCACGTGACTTGACATTTGACTACGTAAAAATATATCTAATACCTATTTTAGCTACCAAATAAGGTTCTCATTATTGGACTGTAAATAAATAAACAACATAAATATCAGATAGAATATTATATTAATCCTTCTTAGTAACATAGAAGTGTCAAGGGTACCATCACACAATTGATCATATTGTCTGAAAAAAACATAAAACAAAGCCAAGAGTGGCTTCGTCACCTATTTCGGGCCTTAGCTTTGAAATGTTAATTTGAAATGTCGTGCGTCACACTTGAATTTTTAATACAAGGAAGGTCTACCGTTTGCACGAATTTGATAAATTTTTCAGATTTCAAAAGTAAAAAATGATTGCAGGAGGATTGTTGAATGTCACAGATATTTTTTTAATACGTATAATTATGTTTCTCTCTCTTTACCTTGAATTTCTTACTAACTGACAATTGAAGAATTTTTTAAAGGAACTATAAACATATTTTTTACGATCAAAATTGATACCAGTTAACTCTATAATTAATGTTATTTTATCGATATAAGATAACAAAATTGAAAACTGAGAATTACATGAGCTCGCGTATGAATACATTAAAGTAGGTTTAGTGGCTTTTTCTCTATAGCAGCCATATCCATTAGTAATTAAATTTGAGTATTGGTTGTATTTTACCAGTTAAATTGTAATATTTTAAGACATTTTATATATCAGACGAGATGAATAATAATATATTTTATATTTGGGAATTTAATTTAAATTTTCTGTAACCAAAGGTCATATAAAACGAATCTTTTAAATAACTTTACTCTTTAATAAACTACTAATTACTCACTATAGAAGGAAATCGATTTTTTTTCCAATTCAAATCCGTAAGGTGGTGCTGAGAATCAAACCTGGTTTTCTTATCTAAATAAGTAGACAATTTATCTAAACTCTCACTAAGAGGCGATTTTCCATTTTTGGTGGTTTTATATTAGTGATTAGGAGTGGTCTAAAGGGCCGGGTGAACCTGGCGGCCTAGGGTCACAGCTCTAGGAGGGGATGGGGGGGGGGGGCCGCCAAACTAACCGAACGGTAACTGGACGTAATAGTGGAGTTGCTAAGCATAAAATCATTTTACTGTTTAGTACTAAAAGAAAATATGACATATTGTTATAGTTTTTTGTGGTGGATGAATAGAAAATAATGTCACACTTAAAAATTTATTTTACATCGGTAATCTTGGAAAATGACACCTTAAAATGGTTTTTTGAAATTATCTCGTAAATCGTTTATTATATCGGTGTGTTTGTTATGATAAAAAAAAAACAGGAGCTCATGGTCTACAAAACGCGTTCTTATAGTTTTCTTTGTAATCCTATTTTCGCACAATCTTGCAGTTAAACGTTTGTAGTACGTTCACTTTTTATAAATTTTCACTTCAGATTATTTTACTATCACGCCAAGGCTACGTGAAATCTGGAAATTTGGAGTTACTAGGTTTAGGTACCACCCTCCCCCCTATCATCCACCGGGTGCCAAAAAATGAATCCCGCTCTGACGCAAAACTTACCTTGGGCCGCTCCTGCCTGTGGTGGTTTATTACTATGGTTTTCCAATGCCCTCTCCGTGCAGATGCAGTTGCATTTAGTCTTAATTACAATCCAAGCTCTTACCCTTTATTAATAAGAGTTTAATAAACTGGATGTTGAATGTACTACTAAAAAAAGTCAATTTTTGCGTTTTGTTGCCAACAGTTTGCGTTGAGCTGTATTTAGTCCGGTTTTGCTTGACGGCAAGGCCTGTTTTCAGAACGAACACCTCGGATGCATATCGATCATGAATATGGTGAATATGGATTGCCCTCGACCACAAATGAGAGGATGTAAACCCGAAAGCTATACACGGAATACGTGATTTGACTGACAATGGCCGGTGAAAAGCCACAGTCAGGTGGATTCTAAAGGAGAGTAGCGTGTTAATTTGACTGACAATGGCCGGTGAAAAGCCAGTCAGGTGGATTCTAAAGGAGAGTAGCGTGTTTGCCGAACCCAAGTCAAGAACAAGTTTGAAAATAAAAAAAATAGTACAACAAATAAAGACTATGCAAATAATATTATTTAGTTAGTTTTAACTCCAGTGTCTCAGAATATACAAAACAATAATCTTACTGGTTGTTCTCTGTTGGTGTAAAGCGTGGTCTCTTACCTAAAATGATGAAAAAAATCCTAGTGTGTTCTAAAAAAAAAGGTGATAAGGAAGATATTTGATCCAAAAACGGATAAGGATACTGGGGAATGGAGGAAGTTCATCATGATGAGTTACATACCCTATACTCATCCCAATACATAGTAAAGTTAATCAAGTCTCGTAGATTACAGTGGGAAGGACATGCAGTGCCAACGGGAGAAACTAGAGCTGTGCTCAGAGAATTGATTGGCAATGGGAAAAGACCATTTGGAAGACCTAGACGCAGTTTGGCTATGTAATAGTGTAGTAAGTTGGTAAGGATAGATTATGTACGGAGTAATTGTTTTTTGAGCTATATGCACAGTTTCTTGCCTACCCCGTAGAGGAACGGCGTGATTAGGTAAGCTTATATAATTGTGTATGTATACCCTCGGTGGAATGATGATAAGTGTATAGTCCATTTTCATAGGAAGGGTACTTTGGACAAAAAAACAGAAAACATCAGGGCTTGGATTCATTAACGAGTGCAATTCTGCTATGGCGCAACTTTGCACCAAAGATACGCATTTATCATTTTGCTACATTTATGTATTCACTAAAAAAGGCACCCCCCTCGGTGGTGTAGTTGGCTAACGCGCTAGACACGTTTAGCTCGACTGCTGAAGACGGGGAGATCGAGGTTCGAATCTCGGTCGGGTGAACTGAGGGTGTTTTTTCCTAAATGGTTTTCCACTCTCCCTCCACACAACTGCGGGTTCACTTCCTCTAATTCCACCTTCCTAATTCTTAATCCATTAGCGTAATTAGTACTTAAAGCGTACAACCCGAACGGGTAGTAAGACGCGGTGCTAAATAATAATAATAATAAAACTAAACAAGGCTCAAACTGGTGGCAAGATTATGGTGACGTCACCATAAACATCATCTCAATTGCGCTCTTTTCGACCAATCCTTGTGAAGGATTTACTTGCAAAGTCAAGGCTACTTTATTTTAAATCTCTAATGAAAATTACAGAAAATATAAAGATTTCTGAACATTTTTCTTATAAACTAGCAATAAAATTAAAATCGGCCTCTTTCTGGATGCTTTATAAAAACAATTAGTACATTATTTTGTATTTATTTATATTATTAGTTTAAAGCTTAAGCTCAATTAATAAAACATTTATATACATTTTAAAACTTATTTTAAAGCTTTACTAACCGCCATATTTAGTGACGAGATGTATTTGAACTTGAAAGAATACAAACCTCTTTGGATATAGACAAAGATTACACAGTTCGTGGTTTTGTTTTGTAATAATGCAAGAAATACCATTGCGTTGTTTGAAAGTAAAAATTCAACAGCAAAAAGTAAGTAATTGCTTTGTTACCACTTTTTAAATTGAAATAAATTGTATGCTGGACAGACGTATGTTATTTTAATTTCTTTATTATTAATTGGAGTACAGTTTGGTAACTAATAATTGTATTTTATGCCAATACAATAATATGCCGCCCTTTAACTTTATTGAAGTGACAATCATGATTAATAGTTGCGCCTACTCTTGAGTGGTGGCAAATAAAAGGCTCAACTTTGCTCCCAAATTGCGCCTGCTTCTTTTAGTGGATAGGGATTTGGGCACATCTTTCAAACTTACGCTGGCGCAATCCAGGCCCAGAATTCATACTTGTTACTTGTTAATGGTGTTCAATTATTTTATTGATAATATTTATCAACAATGACAGCTATATCTAACATATATAAATCTATGAATACGTGAAAACAGAGTTAGTTGATTGTCTAGTTTATAGTATAGTCCCTTATGTAAATTGAACTGTAGTTAGAGAAAGTGCACCCACATTATATTAGAAAGAGTATAGAGCCCTTCCCAAGCTACCTGGATAATATTCGATCCTCAACCTTGCCACAGAGTAAAATCTAATCTATTGAGAGCCTTAGGTCTTAGAGACCAATGATGTGGGTTTGACACAGTCGCCTTAACTTGGATAAGTCTTGGATTCAAACCAACAAAGTTTATAACATAGCGTTGCCCCACTCACGGTACGTTAATAATTCCAATGTTGATATTTAGTTTTAACATAAGCTTTTACGAGCTATAACCTTTTATTCGAAAGAGAAGAAAAAAACTTTTATGGTCGTTTTATAGTGGGATCATAATAGTAAGAATCATAACAAGACATAAAATATTAGTGCAGACTGTAAATAATTCAAATCTGAAAAAATCCACTACATTTATATTGCATCTGACAACATTTTCATAATCTGTCGTTGTTAGAGAATATTGTTAGGCGTAGATTTAAATAGAATTTATAAAGAAAGAACCTTTTAGAAATTGTTAACTTTTTTTATGGTATCAACACTTATAAAATGTTACTATATGTCTAGTTGGATTAAATATTCAAGTTATATGTTGATCGAACGGGTAGTAAGACGTGGTGCTAATAATAATAAATATCTGTTGATGGGGTGACGTGGCGGTCTAGGGGTATGGTGTAAGACTTATGTCCTGGGGGTCCGGGGCTCAATGCTCGGTCCCGATATAGGTTTATCTGATTTCCAAACCCTTCCTTCACCTCTGACAAACGTGTATTAATCACAACTTATGAATGTGTAAGTTAAAAGTACGGTACAGCTCCATATAAATATCATAGTCTTTAAATGTGAAAATGACATTTGGACATGGGAACTAAGCCCCCCAACTTTTGGCTTAGTATGCCAATGCTCTTACCACTGAGCTTCACAGGAGTCGTTTTATGCCAAGGGCCACTCGCATAAACACGTCTATCACAGACTTTGCCTTCAAATATGAGTGAAGAATAATAACTCTGGGCAGGTATGACTCCTGAATAGCTCAGTAGTTAAGAGCATTGGCATAGGACTACTAAGGCAAAGGTCCTCGGTTAGATTCTCATGTCCGCGTGCCAATGTTAAACTTAAAGAATATTATTATGGTTATTTCATAAACACAGTATTGATAATATCTATCAAAAGTAATAGCAGACTTGACGTATGAATAAGGGAAAGTAAAGCTAGTAAATTTTCTAGCTGTCAGATAAAAGGCTCTTACTATAAAACATTTAAGGTAACAAATATAAGATAAAGAAGTGAAGAGGTAAAATTAAGGTGCGTCATACATTTACTATAGTGATTACGAGAAAATCACAAATTGGAATGCGCAAGGTTAAAATTGAACCTCAACTTCTTGATTCCATATTTAGACTTTCAAACAACATCAGTAAACCGGCCAGTTACAACACCAAAAAAGATACCTGTGAATATATTTCCATCGGTGGTGCACCCAAGGTGTGGGGAGCTCCCTTCTCCAAGATAAACATGATTTTAAAATAAACTTTAGTTTAAACTATTAATTTCAACTATAATATTGAGTAATGAATATGCAGCATAAGCATATGATTACGACTTGATATTAAAAAGATTCACCGTTATACACATTCAAAGTGCCTTAAAAATTTGTAATAAGAAAAAAAAAAGTTCGGATTTATTTTTATGGCCTCACCCCTTTTCCCAAAGGTAGATTTCTGAATGCGCCAATGATTTCAAATGGATTCGCTCTCAATTTTGAGAAGTATTCTAGACAACAAGAGTTTCAAAACATTCTAAGGCCAATATCCACATCCCGACTCAGTAGCGCTCCAGGTGACTGTGTCCCATACATACATACATACATACATAGCAAACTGTTAAAAAGTACACAAACATCTGCGCTTAACAGTTCACGAAAGAATAAAGTTTTCCACAAACACAGTTTATCCAATTTAAAAAAATATAATGTTACTGTCCTGGGTTTATAAAGTTTCTTGAGAACGTTTTGAATGTGCAACTTCAGAAATGGACGGGGTAGTCCACGAATAAAAAGCACAAGTTTTACCATTTTAATACAAAGTGGAGGTGTAAAATATGGTTTCGTTGAGCTCAGGCAGACTGTAGTGGCATAGGAATCAGGTAAAAGGGGGGATGGGGAGTAGGATGGCTCGGGGACTATCAGCCCTCCCCTAAAAGTTGAGATGGGCGTCTGAAACACGTTTTTTTTAGTGCGCCTTCTTGGGTAAACCCACAGATTATTTAGTTTATATCAAAGCAGTTTTATAGATTAAATTGCTCTACATATATTTTAAGGGCGCCACTTTCAGCTGCCTTCCCTAATCCAGAGTTTTTCCAACTCTGCTCCGTGGAGCCCTTGGGCCCCTTCAAAGCTATCTCAGGCTCCATGAGTAAATTTAAAATCATTATTTTATGTTTTTCACATTATAAAATACCATTGATAAATAGGATTACTAATTTTTTCAATTGATAATAAAGGACAGTTGCCAAAGGCACAGCCAGATAATGTGATGTTTTACGTTTGTTCAAAATAATTAGTGACGAGCTCCGTGGTATAGTGGTAGGTGTGCCTGGCTAAGAACCTAAGGATCCCTAAGTACGATTCCCAGCTGATACTTTGGTCATTTTTCTCGAAAGGGGAATTACTCCAACGGTCACCAGGGTTTGTTTATTTAGGCTTGAGTTAGGTTTAAGAGTTTCCACTGGTTCCACGACCTCATGTTCACTATCACCATCATTTCATCTTATTGGGACATTAAAATAGTCTCAACGGAAAGGATTTATAATTTGTATACATACGCGCGTCCCTGGGTAACTATATTTTAGTATTTACTAATTTTACAACAAACTGGCCTACGCATGATGTAGCCCAGACACGCCAATATATACTAATACTAGCAAAATACTCGTTTAAAAATCAATGGATTAATTTCTTGTATTGTAATGTGTACCATTGTCATTTGTTGGACAACGAGTGTGAATGGGAATAATTTTTTAGTGACTCTCAAAATCTGGTAGGTACATTTCTATTAAAGATTCTATAGTAGATCAAATATGTACTCCAATGAAAGTTCGAAACTGGTCCTCAATTGAAGATTTCATTATAAACACCCTTTTTATGCAAATACTTTATTGGGTTTTTTGAGGCCCCAATGTGAATTTTTAGTCACGAACTATTCCTTCATCCTTTTTAGTTAGGGGCTATCAGCCAAAAAATTTCAGCTTCCCAGGTCTTCTGAGCTTCAAGTTTTTTTGTTTTTTTTTCAAAAAAGTCCTCTTAATTTGGGGATTCGAATTTTTGGTCACCATGAAATCCTGCACACTTCTTAAGGCTTGGGGTATTTGCCTGCAAAATTTAAGCTTTCTAGGTCTTATGGGCTTTTTTTTATTATAAGAACAAGCCAGCTTAAAAATTGTGAAAGAGAAAAGTAAATTTAGTTAGAGATAAAAGTGCTAAATCTCAAACTAATGATGGCAGTATAGTTAGTTTGCATTTTTAATTAATAATTTTTAATCATACCGGTGGACACATATGTTAAGGCATCAACCTATTTTGATTTGGTTTGCCCGTGATGGAAATATCAGGGTTAGAATACTAGTTAAATGTAATGAGGGTGTTTTGTTCCCAAATTTATTTTACACTGTCTTTCCAAGAAAATTCTTATACAATTTATTTTTATATCTTTCTCAACCCCATTTTATCATTGCAAATATGCGGATACGCCAAATGTGAATTACACACAAAAACGTGTTAATTGTGGTATCCTTCAAGTGCTTCATACGTTTGTGCTAATTGGGATGTTTAAGTTAATAAAGGGTGGTATTTTTGCAGTTTTTATATCAAAACTTTTTTTTGTCAAAGGAAATAAAATATTCCTTTAATAATAAGAATAGAGTTTAACATTCTTCAAGGGGTGACAAAAGTTCTTGAATATTTATCAAATGGTGTTCTGGAATTTAATGACAGTTTTTTACCCACACTTAAGGGTGCTACATGGGCAGGTAGAAATACCTCGTCGCCTTTTGGAAGTAAAAATAAATATTCACCTCTTCTCTTTACCTACCTTTCTTTCGGTGAGTTCGTAACAGATTAGTGAAAGAGGAAGGGCGAAAGACTTGTCACTCAAGGCCGGGATGATTCATTCACCAGTAAAAGCGACAGCTTTTCCACCCTTTTGGCTTATATTTCACAACAGAGCACTGGATTGATGCACAACCAATCTACTTACTAATTTAGACAGTGCGAGTTGTTTAAAAGAAATAAGAACATTACTATTTCAAGTTGCTGTTAATGCTGCTCTTGTATATTAAATCGTGGTTTACATTCATATACATACAATAATTAGGTACCTACATTCTTGTACATAAATTAATTAGGTACTT
>CABFOV010000254.1:141204-206872 GCA_902141375.1 Timema poppense
AAGGTAATAATTCCCACTATATGAGTACGCATTTAATAAAGAAATGTGATGTTAACTATATGTGACTTCACTATCTGCATAGTTCAAGGCAGTAATACTCAACTTTTTTTTAGCTTACTTCCCTCTTCTGAGAATTTGATGCTGCCCCAAGTTATATGTAATATGCATACTGAAATCAATGATAATAACCTTGCAGAAATACTTTTTTACTACTTAGTTAATATTACCTCCTTTGAAATAAACATGATTACAAAATAAATTCACCTTTTACGTGGCATAATTTATAATTCTTATGAATAAAACACACGTTAAAACATAACTATTATTATTAGCACCGCGTCTTACTACCCGTTCGGGTTATACGCACTTACTCTAATGTGTAATGGTAGGGCGATTGTGAGATGAAATGGAGGACCTACAGTTTAACGTGGGATCCGAACCACGGTGGAGGCCTGGCATTCCTCACATTCACAAGATGTCTTGTCAGAGGTGAAAAAACATAACTAATGTTAAGTAGTTACAAACATAAGGAATAAATCGTATTGTCAAAATTATAGAACATAAATACAGTATTTAATTTAAGACCCTTTTGTTAAATATATTTTGCCTGTGTTTATTGGCGTAAAATTATTCCTGCAATATCAGTAACAACCCATACGCTCCCGTACAACTCCCTTACAATTATTTACCATCTCACAAAACCAAAAACACCTTCTGGAGGACCGTATCACTCAATATGGGAAACACTGGTCTAAGGCTTCATTCTCGTGCTATCATCGTCGTGACCTACTGATGTCGGGAATATTGGTTTTCAAATCGTATTCGGGTATGAAAAACTATACGTATACCACAAAGCTTAACAAAAAATGTTCACTATACGTAGTCCTAAATTACAAAATAAGGTATAATCTTCTTTTTTTCCCCCTATTCTATGGTCAACAGTTATTTTTTCTTTTTCCATATTGACGCCAATTTTTTTAAGCTTACACTTAATAAAATGTGATGAAAACTTATGTGCGCCACGACCTGCAAGATTCTACCGAAGGTGATGAGCCGAGTGGAAGTACGAATGGCAAGAGGAAGCGAGAGAAGGATTAACCTGCTCGTCTGTCATTCTTTCACTTCCCCTACCCCTTCCTACGTAGCTTGACTGGTCCTTTGCCGAGTGATGGCGGTAGCGTACAGGGAAATGCTACCAGTTGCTACCTCTCAGGTTAATAATGATACCAACAAATTTTGTGTTGTGACCCCCCTAATAAATTATATAATTCGATTCACAAATCTCCATTCTATGTTCCTATACTATTGCCCTTTAATTTCCTTCGGATTTAGGTATTTAACGATCAACTGAAATATCCCTTATTTTGACTTTTCTAAGGGCAAAATTTCATATTTTAAACTATGTTGACATATCTCTCTTGTGTATAGAGAGATAGAATAAAGTTTTGTATTCATTCCAGTGAAGACCAAACCTTGATACTACTAATAGTTTTATCAAAATCGTGATAGAGCTGAACACTTGAGTTACACTGTCTTGGCTCCCCTATGCAAGCCCCTTAAGTTTATCATTTAATGGTACTATGTTCACGAAATATATTCAAGAGCTATTGATACCACCATGTGAATAAAATTATACTCTATGTTTCTAATGGATCAATATTTAATTTAATTTGGCCAACAAAAGTTTTGATGTAAAAACTGTATAAATAATTAATGCTCCTTACTCGCTTTCCCTTGATTCTAATCGTAAAAATTCCAGATATAAGACTTGATTTTTTTTTCTTCTAAAATAGTATGTTTACCCTAAGTAAGGCTAGTACAAAGCCAAGCGATAGCGATGATCAAAGTTATTTAGAGGAATTTTACCTGCATTAGTGCGGAGAACAGATAGAGAAAACACTGTGGTGTATCATGTGTGAGAAACCTGGTACAGCAAGCCAGTTTTAAAATTTAGACCTCCCACATCAACGGCAAACAAACGGAATGCATGTATGACGTCTTTGTTCACGTAACCACAGCTGAAGTTCACAATGTATTACTACATTTAATCAGTGTCATGTAGTTTTATCAGGCTAAGAATAGCTTGTTGAAAAATTACCTTTGTTATGCTCTTCCATATTCACTCTCCGTTTTACCAATCACATACTCTTTTCTACATAGCTCACATGTGAATGTATTATTACATTTAACCAGTGTCATGTAGTTTTGTCAGGTTAAGAATATCTTGTTGAAAAAGTACCTTTGATATGCTATCCCATATTTGCTCTCCATTTTACCAATCACATACTCTTTTCTACATAACTCACATGTGAATGTATTTCCATTGATACCCGAATAATGAATGTTCTACTAAGTGTTTAGAACCATTACAGGTACAGAATTAACTAACACTGCTTACCCTGCTAACACCCCACATTATACTAATGAATTTAATTCAAAGTTGAATTTTATAAAACTGCCATTATGTTTGGAGGTTTTTATTAATTTTGATGAAAATTATGATACTTATATTGATTAATAAGTACTGTTATCACCAACAGTTTATTAACTTAACCACCAAACCTAAGAAATACGTATTATTATAGGCGTAAAGATATATACTATATATGAAAATGTATTTATTTATAATATAATATGTACAAAATGTTGTCGTACAAGTACACATAGCTTATTCAAGACAAAACTTGCAAAACATTGTTTTTAATTTATGAGGAAAACGTGAAAGTGATGTGTATTGAAAATGAGAAACATTACAGCACAAACAAAAATTATGTATTATATAAGGACACGCATGACATTATTTGTGGTATTTTGTAGATCAGAGGGGGCAACATATTTTTTAATGTAGCCACAGGTGTAAGAAATGAGAAATAAAATTCGCCACACCATGTAAATCTTGAGAAATTTGTTTGCTCAACCAAACATTTCAATCAACAACACACTGTGTGAACCAATTTTTTGAAAACATGTTTTATACATTTTGACTACTCGGCTACAGCTACCACAAAAGAAAATTATGAAAATTGTTCAAATTGAAAATGTAAGACAATTTATTGCAAAATTTGGCTATCCTTTTTTCTAACAAGTTGCAGAAACTTTAGCTGGATATCTAAACTCAATGAACTTGCGGAATGCTTTCAATTATAGCCCACATATGCAGTCAGAAAAAGTTTATTTCACTATGATGGCTGGAAAACTCAAATTTGTCACACTTATACAGCCAACTCGCCACTTGTGGAAATTGGTGACGTAGTAGCCCACCCTAGTTGTAGTTAAAGTGTAAAAGGCTTCACGTAATACCTCGCCATACATATATTTTTAAGCTATAACAAGAAAATGATATAAATAATAGTTATAACAATATATTTAAAAAGTTTAAAATAGTGCGAATGTTTAATAAACCATAGGTAAAAAATAGCCTTATTAGTTGCTAACAAACCTGAGGTAAATTTTAATTAAAAAAAACATTATCTAGATAATTACTATTAAACAAGATGTAATTTTTAATCATTAATTATAATAATAATAATTATCAGTGGAATACTTTGTTATTGTATGGTAAAAAAAATCAACCAACTTATTGTAAGGACATATAGGGTATTATTTCAAATATTGTGCTTCTAAATTAATTGACTGAGGACTAAATTTTATATTATACTTCAAAGTAATAATAAATACGTGTGGTTTTTAGACCAATATTTATTAATTTATATAATAGTACTAGCAACATATTTTTCAAATAAAGCATTCTGACGTTCATCCTTCAAAACAATCAAACAAACTCACCAACGTACAATGTTAAGAACAATAGCCCCAAGAAATGAACAGCACTATGACAAATTAAATTTTATATGCTAATACAATTATTTTTAATGACAAAAGAGTTTCAAAGGTAGCTTTAGTAAGAACTTGGTAGAAGGAACTTCTATAAAACATAGACATATTTTTTTCAGTCAATCTTGATAATATTTTAGTTTATTATTTATTAATATTAAAAAATAGACATCATATGACGTATGATTCTAGTAGAAGAAATATTGTTCTAGCGACCTTGTTCTTACTACACGTGCTATTTATATTTAGTTCATAGTAAATAAAATATTAATTTTAAATAGTGACAATCAATAATTATATTCATTCAACGTTATCAACATCATTCAACCATTTAAAATTAAATTTATTTTAAACACAGATATAGGTAGTCAAATTACAAATTTGTCTATTCATTTAATATTATATAATATTAGAGCTAAATTTTAAATTCAAAATTGATATATTTGAGGATTGAACACATTTTTTCTTTGTAGTTTTGCATACTCAATACATTAGAAATTAATTATATATTTACATGGAGACATTTAATTTATTGTTGATATAATAAATCAAAGTTCCAATCAATTAGTATTCAAATCAGTGCTTAAAATGTTTGGACAAAATAATTAAATGCGATTTCACAAATAGGAACAGGAATAATCAGTTTTAGTAATGATTACCAAATTAAACATTCTCATAACAATTCAGTTTTCAAAACGATATGCACGAGTAATAAAACAAAAACAAAATAAATGTAGGTCAAAAGAGTAGTTAAAATCTAAAAGTTGGCTCTCTCGGTTGGGATAAAAAAAAAGGAAGTCATAACTTCGCCATTAAAACCTTAATATTATTAATGCCATTCTTACATCACTAACTACTGCCTGTCCAAGCTAGCCGTATTTAATTGCGATAATATGGTAGAGACCGGGAAGCTTTTGGCGGAAGCGTACCCGTATTTGAGAGAAAGAATCAATCAATTTCTCTTTTAATAAAACACTTATGTACACATGGTTGGGGTTCAAATCTAGTCGATAACCAGACAAGAATAACGTCAAGTCCCCATTACCACAATTGCAGGAATTATGGCTATTATCGTCATCATTACCATAATAAAGACGATTATTTAATGAAAAGATATGCGATTCCTTAATATTATATTTTTGTCTTGGCCCCACTAAATCCCAACACAAGTTATATTAAAGCTATAAATATGTGTGTTAATTTAAAGGTGCTTACAAAACATACTAGGTGAACAACAATAGAGCATACTTAACAACATGAGCGTAGAAATATAGAGTTGGGGTTGGGGGAGGAGGAGGGGTCCGAGGGGTACGAAAATGAAATATTAAAAATGTAATAAGGTATTGTGTTTTTTTTAAATTTTACTATTTATTTTAAATGCCACTATCTAAAATATCCAATAAATTAGTATTCTAATATCCACCTACAAGATACAGTAAATTCCTCATAAGCTATTGTAACATTAGCTTCCCATAAATATTTAAAGTAACATATTGGTTTTGGTACATACAATTAGTATCGGAGAACAAGGGACGAGTTGTGAAAAGGAACCAAAGAGTCTTGTTATGAACTGAAAGAATATATTTGAGAAGGTGACAGACTTCTATGCTGGGGGTCCGGGGTTCAATCCTCGATCCCGGCTCAGATTTATCTGATTGCCAAACCCTTCCTTCACCTCTGATAAGACGTGTATTAATCACAACTTGTGAATGTGGGGAACGCCAGGCCTCCACCATAGTTTGGATCCCACGTCCTCCATTTCATTTCACTATCACCCTACCATTACACATTAGCGTAAGTGCGTAAAACCTGAACAGGTAATAATACGTGGTGCTAATAATAGTAAAAAAAAAAAACTCCACCATTTCTCTCCCCAAACATATGTACAGTAGCCCCATGGCTTCTTTGGTGCTGACTGACAACTCACAGCTCACAGCTCACAGCTGACGGCTTAAGAAAAGTTACCAGATCAAATTATGTATCCCTACACCGAACCATATTATCTGAAAAGACATGTGTTAAGCAGCAGTCACTTCTGACAGTCAAAATGTAAGTATATAACTAAATGTTGACTGTCAGAAGTCAGCTGTGAGCTGTCAGTTAGCACCAAAGAAGCCAAGGGGCTACTGTATTTCCATTTAAAAACGATGACATATTACGTCAACTTTCTATTGGACCCCTTAGAAAAATAATCTCTACGTCCTTATCAAGTTATAGCCTATCACAAAGTTATTTAATAGTATTCCGTATCGGTGGTCAAATGATCTAAACCAGGGGTCTCAAACTCAAATAAGTCCAAGGGCCAGTATGTATGCTTAATTATACTCCATACTTTAGTTGAAACATCCGGAACATACATATTTTATTTGGGTTAGTAGGTAAGGAACGAGAAAGATATAATTTAGAGGAAATGTTGACGCATTTCCGAGTGAGGGGAGTGTGGAAACCATATAATAAAAGCCACCCTCTGTATATTCCGCTGGAATTAAAACCCTGACCTCCCCAACGCCGACAAACTAGACCATAACATCCTGATGTTTAATCCACATAGCCCGCCTAAAATATCTATTTAACGTAAAGTAATCCGTATCTATTTGACGCAACGTAATTCGATGTAACTATAATATCCATTTGATACTCTGCATTTAAAATAATTATTAATGTATATTTAAGTGTTTTTTTAAACATATATATTCACAGATGTGTAAGTGGTTTAGCAATATACTCGAAGCAGTATTTAATATATTATGTAGATACAAATTCCCACAGTAAAGTATTTAAAGTGATAGAAATTAAAACAGTTAGAAATTGTTCTGTGTGCTTTTTTGTTGTTCAAAATTATATATACACTAAAATTAAAGAATTATGTTTTTTTGTTGGTATATGACTGAAGACCGGATATTAATCGTAATATAAGTCGTTAACCTGTCTGTCTACTGAGCTGAGGGTCTCAGTTTTGATTCCTGGCATGGCCGAAATATATATTATTGGTGAAAAGTGGGTTTCCCCTTACACAGTGATCAATTAACGGCTGGTTGTTGTTTCTGATCTAGAGTTAAGTTAGTATATAAGTCGTGTGCTGATATAACCAGTCGGTTCAGAAATTGTACGTTAAATAACTCAGAAAAATGGAAAAAAATTAAATATTAATATAAAAGTATTGCAGAAAAGTGGGCTGGTCAGTTATGTCTCGCAGGCCGCGAGCTTGCGAAACCTGTTCTAAGGTGTAATTCCCGGAATAAACTGTATTGCCGGTGGCGAGAAGGTCTAGGTTCGAATCTAGTTCGGTGGTTCTAAGGGTGGCTTCCTCTTAATCGTTACCCACTCTTCTTTCATGCACATATGGGCATATTAATTTTAATTTTAAGATTTATTTGACTAAACATTTGTTCCTTTTTAATAATGATTTACATAGGGGCTAAATCCACACACCTTGAGGTTTTAATATTAGGAATTTCTCATATAGAGGAGTTTGAAACACTCAGACCCCAAATTAATTTTACGTATGTAAATACAACATTGCTAAGTATCCGTAATTCAAACCACAGTCTCTCGATGTCTGAGGCAAAACACTTTAGGAATTTTAATCCTACTTCATTAATATTCTACTCGTATGTGGAGTTAGATTCTTAATGTAAAGTCGAGTTCTGATTAAAAAAAAAAGGTTTAAAGAATACAAAAATTAAAAAAAAAGTCCAATTTATCACAGAAATTCAACTTGAAATATTTATTTTACAATAATTATTGCTCTAAACTACTCGAACTAGAGAAAAACTAGTTTTCATTCGAACTAGGCTCTAAGTTAAAAATGCCTACCCACACACTCCTAATAAAAAGTGATATATTCAGACCAAATGACCTAACGTATGGACCTAATAAAGTAGTTTTATAAACTCTTGTAACTGTATGATAGTTCTTTTTACCAGAATATAACTATAGTTTATCTGTATAGGTAAAATGAACTTAAGTAATAAGTTTCAGTCACTCCATTAGCAACATTATTAGATAAGATTTTCCCCAATGTTAGCGTTTGACTTCACCCTATCCCTATCATCATCAACTTTGGACAACCGGCGTTATAGTTCTTTAGAGAGGATTCGATGGCTATAATCGCCCTTTCTTTCTCCTGATGGTACAAGAGGGTGGGGCTCAAAATGGGTATTTACGTTAAGTAACTAGACAACTGAAAAGTTAAGGAGTAAAACTAACTGGGAGAGTAACAATACTAATTATCCGACATTCTCATACGTCTCTTATAAACCTTGTGAACATAGCTATTTTGTATAGCTAATAATATAAGGATCACGGAGTCAAATCCGAAGACCACGTATGCATTTTCAACTCCATTTAAATGAATACCAAGTGAACATCCATAATCCGGATAGTATGGTTTCAATGTGTTGGGACGTTACAATAATCTAACTACTTTAAGGTTTTAAAAGCAACCCATTATAAATAATAATAATAATAATATCCACTTCGGTGGCCGAATGGTCCAAGGAGCTGTTCTCGCACTAGACTACTGGTGACGGGGAAATCGTGGTTCGAATCTTGATCGGGTGTACTGAGGGTAATTTTTCCAAAATAGGCTTTCATGCAAATGCGGGTACAATTCCCTATAAATATAACCTTCCTAATCCATATAAACATTAACGTAGCTACTACATAAGTTTATAGATCAAATGGGTAGTAAGACGCGGTGCATAAAAGTAAAAAAAAATTGTGTTGCTAAAATAGCGTATTTAAATATTTCTCTAAGAACCTAGTTTTTTTTATTGATCAAATTGCACAACTTCCTTCGGATAAGAAGTAAAGCCGTCATTCCCATGTCGAGTGTGGGGTATAAAATAAACCTGGAAGGTATGTGAAAATATCTTTCCAGACAAAATTGGTCGTCCCTGTCATTCCCGCGCATAAAAAATTATCGTGTGCTGATATAATCAGTAGGTTCAGAAAGTGCACGTTTAATACTATGGCTATATTTAAAAAATATTAATTAAATTATTATTAACCTTGACAAAAACCACATGTATGAATGTATATTTAATAAAAGTGGATGTGAGATGTTCTAAACATGAGTATAGTTTTTTAGGGCAGCTATTTAGAGACGTATTATACTCTTTAAATAGTTATTAACATAGGATGTAGAATATCAAAAAAGAAGGAAGTAATTAAAGGAATCAAGGAATTTAAAAAAACGGAGATGACATATTACAAAATAATCATAAGTAAAAAAGATGGTAAACTTACGTTTATCTTAGTTGTATCAATATTGAGGTCTTTTTGCTCGAGAAACGTGATATATAATTCACAATTAAATAGTTTTGCTGTTTGAACTAAAATTCCCGGCGATATAATTAATAAAAGGACGGTATTTTAGTGAGAGAAATAGTACAAGTTTAATAATTGTGTCTCCTTTACACAATTTGTTGATTCATAAGACTTTTATCTCAAACTAACGCTATAATATGTTGATATCAACATTTGCTAAGAATGTATAAATGTTTATTTTTATTAAAAAATTATAGGCTCTTAAGATTTTTAATACATTTGAATTCAGTATTACCACTTAGTCTAAT
The DNA here is from genome assembly GCA_902141375.1 of Timema poppense. Lineage (NCBI taxonomy): Eukaryota > Metazoa > Arthropoda > Insecta > Phasmatodea > Timematidae > Timema > Timema poppense. Next base: position 150,618 of record CABFOV010000254.1, read on the forward strand.
AATTTGTTGAAAGATAACATTTAATGTGGCATTTTAAGTTTATTCACGAACAACATTGATTTATTCCAAAACTTGTAATGTAAAACTCATATTTGGTGCCTGTAGAGTAAGAAAGCTACGGAAAGATAACTCAAAGCCATTATATCATGGTAACATAAGCCCACTTTTCATAGTTAGGGCCGTTTATAAAATGCAAACATATTTTTGCGGCCCTCGTGTGTATTATTTTACTGTAATACTAGTGTTATTTTATAGTTATTGATAATATCTACTAAAAGTGACAACTACAGATCACACGAATTGACGTAAAAAATATGTGAAAGTATATCTGGTAGAATTTTTAAATGTCATATTAGGTTATTTCTACAATAAGTTTATAAATAACCAAATTTCATAGGAAGGAACTTAGCTGATAGCTAGAAAAGTTACTAGATCCATGATCACGTATGTTTTAGCACTGGGTCCTACTACCCGTTTGGGTTATACGCTTATCTACTAATTACGCTAATGGTTTTAAGGATTAGAAAGGCTATATTTAAAGGAAGTGTAGCCACACTGGCCCAGAAGGAGAGTACAAAACCTTAATGGGAAAAGTAAACCTCAGTACAACCGACCCAGATTTGAACCTCAATCTTCCCGTCATCAGAGGTCTAGACTACTGCGGGAGTAGCACCTTAGACCCCTTGACCACCGAACATTAAGTTCGTAGCTTGCAATTGTCACTTTTTATAGATATTATTAATACATATAAAATAATACTAACAGTTTAATATGATATTATCAATTTTGTCCACAAAAAAAAAAAAGGTTGGAATTTTTAAAATGTTTATTACCATAAAATCTCCGTAGTGTGTGTTACTTATTGTCACATAGTAAAATACCAAGAAACTCGCAGTTTATTGAAATTTTATCAATTTTGGTAAATTATTTGCAGATCAATTATTTTTACGGGTAAAATACAAGACATTCTATCAATGATTGCACTCTCTCTGTAGTGCCAACAAGAATTGTCAGGCAAAAATAAAATAAACGTAATTNATTCGGTACCTTCCGGTCTGGGCCGACATTTCTAATCTGATTAGCGTCTCTATCCGCGCTGATGTGGCTAGAGTAGTCAACCACAAGTTGACTATTTACATAATGAAGTAGCTCATATGATGTGACCATAGGCTAATCCGTTAATGTAAGACTGTTAGCTTTCAGGCTAAGTGGATTGGAATAACTGCTATAAAATTATATATTTTAGCACTGCCTCTTAGTACCCTTTTGGGGTAAACGCCTATGTACTAGTTATCTTAATGTATTAGGGATTAGGAAGTTTGAATTTAGAGAACATGTACTCGCAACTGCGGGGAGGGAGGGAGGGTGGAAAACGATTTTTTTTAAACACCCTCAGTACACTCGGCCAGGATCGAACCCTGTCCGATCCGTCTTGGGATGTTTAGTCTATTGCAAGAGTAGCGCCTTAGACCATGCAGCCCCCAAAGCGGGTTTCTATTAAATAAGTTTATATCTAAGCATAGTGCAGGCCCTACCTGTGGTGGCTAATTGTTATGTCCTCCAACAGGAGAGTGTAAGGAATTTAAAAATTAATTCATTTAATATTATCTATTTTTAACAAACTCCACTAAGTTACCAGTCTACATATTGAGAAAGAGTATAACAATATTTTACAAATCCTACCTTAAGAGTATAGCTGGTGGGAGGGGGAGCAACACCTAACCCTTTCCTTCCTTGGAATGGCCATGATGATAAATCTTTTCATTTTCATTTATTTGAGATAATTAACGCGCATTTCCTGGACCGACTGATTATACCAGCATACGAGAATTTTCTATGAGCGAGATCGAAAAGGTCTACCAATTTGGTCAGGAATGGTATTTTCACATACCTTCCAAGGCTCTTTTACATGCCACAATCGACACGGGACCGCCGGCTTAATTTTACCTCCGAAAAAAGGTTGTACTACTGACTTTAATCACCCAAGAAAAATCCGTTGACCACGGCTGAGTTTGAACCCACAGACATTGGGTACTGAGGCGAGCACTTTACCCTAAGACCGCTGAGGTCGACAAGGTGGTAGAGTTGGATGTTTAGTGGGTAGTCGTATTTTAGCATAGTTTAACTATTTGCATTATTATTAGTATTGGAAACACGTTCAAAACCATGATCATTAATGATTTATTATGAAGTTTAGGATTTAGAAGGGCTTGCTTGGATTTTAGAATCCACTCGCATTAGCGTGGCGATGAGATGGTAAAACCAGAGTGATATATTACCTTTGGGAAACCAATCCCAGTGGCCCTGATCAAGATTTTAATTCCAATCTTCCACGTAAGCATCAATCTAATCTTACACCTTCTTATATAAAACATATGACCCCCAGTGCCCATTTATATTAGTTTATAAGTACTGTTCTGAAACAATTGATGTGTTTGGATATTATTAATCACCACGTCTTATTACTTGTTCAGGTTATACGCTTATGTGATAATTACTCTAATGAGGTAGGGATGAGGAAGGAAGCATTTTAGAGGTAATCTATCCGCATTTACGTGGAAGAAGAGTGGGAACACATATATGCATGCTGTAGTTAAATTTGTAGCAGTGTAGAGTAGGGTCTGAAAGCATATGGTTCATAGATGGTTTAATGTTCGTAGATGATATTTGACTAAAATACTTTGTCAGGGGAATAAAAAACGCGTTCTAAATGAAATCCTCATTAGCATTTTGAATAGATATGTTTAGTTTAGAATTAGGACTTTTCATAAATAAAAAGCTGAATCAAAGAGAACATCTTGATGGCGGGAAATTGTTTGACCCTTAGGTTAAAAAAGGTATTACAGAAAATCCCCCTTTCCAATATTTTTTTTCTAGAAGTTTAATTTTTAAAAATCAAATAAGAAAGTATGTTTTGAGATAGTTTTAAGAAAACGGTTTATTCCTTCCTTTGAATTAAACTTTTATAATTTAAATATAGGCGAAAGAAAAAATGCTTTTGTAAGAATCATATTTAATTAAAAACTAGACTAGTAAGATCATTCAAATTTTTGTGTGGTAACACAGTAAAACAATGGTATTTAAGCCTCAATAATGGCAAGTTATAGACCATTTATACTATGGTAAACTTGAAAACTGAAGTGTTACTCAATTCTTGAACATTATCCAGCACTATCTTCTTGACAAATCACTTTAAGCACTGATAATGACCGAGAAAAAGACTCGTTTAAATAAAGGCTCAACCATTTAAATTTACAAACGACTTGGGAAGAAAACTTACCCCTACAGTTTCCGTCGATGCTTCCACCTCGTTTACCTTTAGGACACATCAAACCACCCACGTAGGCATGTGACGTCATCAACAATAGGTACAACACGTTTGAAGCATCCTCAGGTGAAGGTCAAACAACAAAATATGTGACCTTTCTCTCGTGACAGATGACGTGAAGCTTCAAGTCATTGAACGTGAACAGCTTGTTGGATTTTATTTTAAAAATTGAATCCTTCCCTCCCCTTTTTTTTAAGTGGCACCTTCAAAACAAATAAAATAATCATCCAGATGTAGTTAATCGATTGATTTTAAATCACTTAAATTAGATCCCTCCCGTTAAATAACGGGCAAAAAAAAGTCCTCGTTACAACAATAAATCAAGTCCCTCTGAAATGTGCGTCCAAATTTGAGAATGAGGCAGACATATTAGGAGGTGTGAAGGAATGGATTATCACGGCCGACAGCCCAAACTCACACGCGCACGAACTCTGAAACGAATGTCAGCTCGGCTGAGCTTTTGCTCCCCCATCTGGCACCCCTCACACGCGACTCTTCGCCGTGCGCATGCGCGGAACGTACATGCGCGCGAGACAATCCCACACCTGATTTGTCTCTCTTGTTCCTTCTTACACCCCGACCTTTCCTTTCTAATGAATGACAGTATGTATGGCTATGTTAGCTTTTACTACGACTGGATCTTAAGGACTGAACTGAAATCATTTTACACTACAAATAATAAGGTTTATTTTACATTCCGGATAAAATAAACCATCTTTAATTACTTTCTGGATGACCCGCATCACTGGGTAAAGAATATAATCCTCATATGGTCTAGTTTGCCAATGATGGGGTTCAAATCTTGGTCGGTGGAATAGATCATAGTGTTCCTTATATTAATTTTTACTATACTGCCACGAAAATGTGGGTAGATTTATTCTGAAATGTTATCAACTTCATCCCTACTTCACTGATGTAAATATATAGGTTATCCAGTTTAGGAATGGTGGTAACTGACAACAGAAAATGTGTATTGCAAACATTTGTTAAGATTCACTAATGTTGTTAACCTTTGTGGTAGGTAATAGCTATTAAATTATTAGTGCTACAATATTATTGATCAAAAGTGTTAATAAACGCTTCTAATAAATCTTCTTTAAGGGTTACTTTATAATAGGCCTTTTAATGGATAGTTTAAAGAACAAATATAATAAATAAAATTAACAATTTGTTCTGATACGCGGTTGTGCTAACATGAGATAAATAGTGTAATGAATTATGAATTGGGTGAATTCACCATTTTATTTTTTGATAACCGGTCACAAAAATATGTACTACTCACATGAAGTACCTGACTTTGCATGAGAGAAATAGTTTAAGGTAAAGGTAATACAAAATTTCTAAAGGGGAAAAAAAGGGTTATAAATAAATCTGATCAAAACATTGGAAAAAAAGTTATTAAAAGTTGTAAAACTGTACTAAGGTTTCAAAGGCTAAAAATGGTAAGAAGAGCAATGAGGGGAAAACTGGTAAAAATATGTAAAACGTTCAAAGGGGGCAAAAAGTAAATACTATCCCACCCAGCTTCCTACCATTATTATTAACTCCCATTTATAAATTTAAAATTGTAATATTTATTTCGCTCTCTGGAGATGTCCTTATATCTTCTTGTCAAAATAAAATGTTATGCAACACCTAAAATAATTTTATGTTGTTATTATACCCCCCACACACTCTATATCTCTAGTTCCCGTGGTACCATTTAGAAACTAATATTTTCATATCCTTATGGTTATTTGAAGTGATCCCCTTACATTCCTTCTAATTTTCAATTTTTTATTACACTGAGAAGTACTTGTTATTATTAGTTTGGAAATTTTAAACACCTTCACCATGAAATTTTTCCAATTATATTGAAAATTCCCGTTTTAAAAACTTATTTGGCTATCTGGAATGGTTCTACTACCTACCTGCCCAATTTAAAATTGCTATCACACCAGAAATTTTTTTTTTTTAATTCCGTTTGTAACTTTTCCCCCTATTCCCCCTTAAAAAAATNAATTTAAATTTGCTTAAACACTGAGAAGTAGCTAGTTCTATTACTTTTGGAAATTTTGAACACAACTTATCCCTTTTAGTCCAAATTACTTTTAGAATTTTAAATTTCAACATTTATTTGGCTATTTGGAGCTATCTATCTACCTGTCTAACAATTTAATTTTTAATCTTCTACCTCATCTATTTTTTTCTTTTCAAATTACAGCTCTCCCCACCCCCACCATTTCCTGAATACCCATTTTGAAATTTTCCATTTTTAGATTTTTCTGGTTATACGGGGAATTCCCTTTACCTTCCACGAAATTTAAGGTTTCCAGCTCAACTATCCCTTTTATTTTTGACAATCACTATGTACCAAATTCTGATTCGATCCCTTGAGTGTTGCATTTCTTAAAGTCCTTTCTTGTCAGATGCCTACGAGCCGAAAGGAACCTCCCTGCCAAATTTCAAGATAGCAGGTTTAAGGGTTCGGGAGATATGGTGATTACCAGTGAGTTAAAGCTTTCATCTTTTTATATATATTATTAAATAGTTTCTAATAACTTAGAGAAAATTCATACAAAATATTATTGTCAAAATTTAAAGTTTTATATTTGTAACACAGGTTCACGAATACCCGTAGCCGACACGTCATTAACCACCAGATCAGTTTCGTCGATGCGCCATCTTTGTTTTTCAAGTAAAGGCAACATCCTTCAAGCTCAAGTATTAGAATCATTTTTAAATTAACTACAAACGCTACTTCCAAAATAAAATAAATAACCAAACGGGGTTTTTTATGAACAAAGTTAATAATTTTAAATACACTACAAAAATAATAGAGTATACATTTTTTACTGTCAAAGATTTAACTGCCAAAACTGACATCTGTTAACGTTTGGACTTGCTGATCAGATGGTTTGGCGTATGGATACATGAAAGTATATCTGGTATCTTTTGATAGTTGACAGTTACTACCATTACTATGCTGTTACATACTTTACATTTTGTCTGATTAAGGGATAGAAACGTTGGGCACCAAAATAAACAAATCTGAATGTAATTATGTTTGCCATACTCGGCAGTAGGCTTATATTAAATATGTCAAGCTCAACTATAGCTTTAGCTACAATATTTTTAAAATCATAATATCTTATTTATAATGACTATTTTTTAATCTCATTTAGATGTAATCATAATTTAGTATCGTACGTCAAATAAAATAGTCACTAAAAAAATCATTATTACGAATTTTTAATGACCTAGTTTATTAATGATAATTTATAAATATACTAAAATAAGAAATTTTAAATTAGATTTGAACCAAACTTTATCTTTTTAAATTTCCGTAAACTATATCAAAACAGTTTAAATCAATATTATTATACTGATACAGTTTAACATTAACTTTCTGTTTAGAATGTTAATATTATAAATATGGTATTTATTTGCTTTATGGCTATAACAATCGGTTATTTGTCACCCAACACCCTCCTATTATTTATTTAGATAGGGTTGTTAATGTTCACCAAAAGCACTTTGAAACGCGTTGAGGCCCCAAGAAGCAAAGGATATTTAAAACGTTATCCTCGCAACCATCTAAAAAGATGATCTTCAAAAATATCTCAGGAGAGAAGAAACCTTTAAACCAATCGTTAATTAATTCGAGTCAGAAGAGGGAAGAACGAATGAGATGTAACTCCCGAACAATGAGACGAAGTTCTTTTACCTACCATAGTTCCGGGTTGGTAAAAAAGAAGAAGCAGACTCGAAATGAGATCTTGCTTGGCTTTTAATTTATTCTCTAAGAGATTTCCATACTCCTTTACTATGTTTTTTAATAGTGAACCATTCTTTGAAAGCAATTTTCTGAGAAATACGCTCTGTGGATTCTGTTTAATAGGAATCATAAATCAATAATGGAGAAATCCAACAACTTATTAAAACATTGGGTACTAATAGGCCATTAATAAATGTACCACTTTTACATACTTAAAGAGTGCCCAATTGTTTAAAACATTGCAGCTTACATTAATTATTTTATTATTATCACTAATAGTTATAAATAAATACTAGTATATAGTTAAATATATTTTTAAATATCGTCTTACTACCCGTTCGGGTTAAACGCTTATGCAATAATTGCTCCAATGGGTTGGTGATAAATAAGGTTGAATTCAGAGAGGTGTACCCGAATTTGAGTGGAGAGAGAGTGGGAAAATTTATAGGAAAAACCATCCTCAGTACACCCAAACGGGATCAAACCACAGTCTCCCCATCATCGGCAGTCTAGTCTATTGCGAGCGTAACAGATTAGATCATGCGGCCACCGAAGAGGGTAATATTTTATATCACTGCGCTTTATTACCTTTCTTGGTTATCAGCATTTAACTATAATGTTGGAGTAGGACTGAGAAAAATAGAATTTTGAGGGAATGTACCCGAATTTGTGGGAAGAGAAAGTGGGAAACCATTTATAAAAAAAAAAATTCTAGGTATATAAAGCCAAAACTAGAACCGCAGCCACCCCATCACTGGGAAAACAGACTAGACGGTTTTTTCCTTTTTTTTTATTTATGTTCATCGATGCATCACCGATATTTTTTATTTGACATGGTATAAAGGGTTACGCTCACGAAAGACTAAACTGTCAATGATGGCGTGATCAGAGTTCGATCCCGGTCTGGTCTACTAAAAATGTTTTTCCTAAATAGTTTTTCACTTTCCCTCCACGAAAATGCGGGCACATTTCCTTTAATTTCAACCTTTTAAATCTATAATACATTACAGTTATTAATATATAGGCGTATCCACCGAAAGGGTAGTAAGACATTGAGCAGGATAAAAATTCCAGAAATTCTTGTAATCGCAAGAAAAGTTTACTCAAGGGATGTGTTGAATCGACAATGTGCTATTTCAATATTTATTTATATAGTTTGTTATTGATTTTATCATGAAATAGGGGGAATAAATATACAGAAATATTTGTAAGAAAGTATCTTGAAGGTAAAGTTCTATAAAAAAAACTAAAGTCTAAACTAAAAGTCGAATCAAACTCGAGTCGATTATTTCAAAAAGCTTCCTAATTTGAGAATATTCATAAGTTTAAAATATTAGGAGTTATTGTATATATGTATATTTAAAAGTAATGTAGTATATTTAAATGTCACCAGTCCAAACAAACATAAACTGAAAATACAATACCTTTAAAATAGGATATTTTAAAAATATTTTAAAACAACACATGTTCTTTAAATAAGAATTACACTAATTATTTTTATAAAAGTAAATACTTTTAAAAAAAGTTTAAAACTTGAAATGCTGGGTTTTAAATAAGTATTAGCACTTAAAAAAATTGATTTGAAAATAAAAAAACACTCAAATAAAAATCTAATAGGAAAAATAATCAAAATTGTTTCAACAAACATGTTTTAAAACATTAAAACTAAACTAAAAATATTACAAAAGAAAGTTCATATAATTGACGTTTAATTGAGCTGATATTTCTAAAAAATATGCCTCAGTAACTTTACCCTATAATAAAATGTAAGAATCACAAGCAGATAAAAAAATTGTTTTTAATTATTTTGTGTATTAGTCCTTAATGTAAAAATAGCGCATGATCCCTTCCTCTGTTCCAACTCCATTTCGCTATGCACAGTTGCGCAAGCCCCTTATATAGGTTCTCACTAGAAATGATCTTATTACGAAATGTATTGCGATTCAATTTTTAATGCTTATAAAAGTTAATGTTAATAATTTAAAATGAAAAATAAGATTGTTAAAATAATATTTCTAGTTGATAATATGAAAAAGTAAAAGTTTATTATTTAAATGTAGTAAGTCTGGTAAAATTGTTATCGCGATGTTGATCCACACTGATTTTAAACAGGTTAAGCAACATAACTCAAAAACTAAATAGTTTAAACTTTTTAATTTTTATTATTATTATTATTTAGCACCCTGTCTTACTACCAGTTCGGGTTATATGCTTTTAAATCTTTTAATCATGGCTTTAACGATTTTGTTTTAAATGAATATCTGGATAGATTTATGAATTATGAATTAAGATGTTTGTTCAATTCTAAAAAATTTAAGTGTAATATACTGATTAAAGCTTTGTGAAATCTAGAGGTTTTATTAAACTGGGTATTACTGTTTATCTCAAAATGTGTATTTTTCTGAGCAAAATTTTGTATGTGATATAATGAGCTTTTTTTTAAAAAAAACTTATAAGAAATATAAATAATACAACAAAATTGTATATCATTAAGACCTCCCCTAAGCTTAGTTTTATGTTTCACACAATTTTTCTTTAGTAAGCTTTATTTAAATTATTACAATATTATTTTATTATTAACTAGGGTTCTTCACTGTATCGTTCTTTAGCCCCCATTTACACCCTATCTCTTTAGGTTCATACTAATGTTAGCCTCCCATCTGCGTCTAGGTCTTCCCAATCGTTACTTCCCATCGGGTTTGCCAGTCAGTACCCTGAGCAAGGTTCTAGAATCCCCAATTCATGTTGCATCTCCTGCACACCGTAATCTAAAAGACTTGATTATCCTAACTATGTCTTGTTATTAGTACATGGTATGTAACACATTATTATGTAAGCTCTTACACTCACCAGTAGAATCATCCCTTTTTGAACCAAAATGTATTATCTATTTATCAACATTTATATATGATTAAAAGTACCACAATGAATACCTTAACTCACAGTAATTTCAATCCCACTTCTAGACACCGCATTTTAGATATCCAGTAAAAGGTGGAAGCGCAACTGAATTATTTTACTCTGAGTAAACGTATTCTCTAGTCCTCATCTTTAACAATATTTACATAATTTACCAGGGACTCAATTATTGTTCAAGAGTGTTATCCATTTGTTTGAGAATCTTAGAGTGTCTGAAACTAAAGTTAGACTGTAGGAGTTGTAGCTATGGCTTTAGAGAATCAGTTAGTTTGTCTTGGATATCCCCAAGGCTTTTGTGCCATAAGGTCGGCCAACTTCTAAACAAAGTGAGTAGGGCAGAAGACAAACCGTCCAAATAACGGTGACGAGAAAACATCCGTTTCCTCGAACTCAATTATGATGATTTATCGGTGCCTCTCTAAGTGGCCCAAGGTCAAAGAAAAAGTTAGTTTTCAAACAAATTCTTTTCCATCCTTGATTCACGCAACTTTGAATTTTTACTAAGGATTAGGAATTATGATGTTAGAAAATTGAAGTAATGTTGAAATATAGTAGGAATTAGATAAGGAGAGATCACCCTCACGGTATTTGGTCGGGATTTGAGCCCCGTCCTTTCCATCAACAGCTAAATAAATCAGAATATATGAGCTTGACATTTAAACGTGTTCACCGGCAACAGTGCCCCCCCTCCCCCCAAGTCATTGTAGAGTACTATTCAAACACACTGACGTGGAAGGAAGAACTTTAGAGAAATGTATCTTAGGATTCCAACACTAATTTCTCCTTCACCAGCAAACCAGATTAGATTAGTGTGACGTTTAGACAGCGTGCCCACAGGTGTGGTTTAAAGGCCTTGTTGATGATACATTGGTGAAAACATATTTGTAGGTGCTATATTGGGTTTTAGAGGTGAATTCTGAAATGAGTAGAGATACTTGAAAGTACCGTGTAAGTAATTTAAAGATTGATGTACTGCTTGGCTGCATAGTCAGGGGTTGCGATGGTTGCTGAGATTTGCAAAATTAAGGTGAGATGGAAGGGGACTAGAGAAAAGGCCAGTGATTTTGCAGTTTTTATAGAAAAACATTTCTTTGTCCAAAATAAATACAATATTGCTCCAGTAGCAACGTTTATTTTAACTTTCTTCACATGTTGATATCAACTGTTTTTGAATATATGTCAAAGGTGTCCTGGAATTTAATGACAACTTTTTCTATTCATTAAAAAAGTTTGTCATGTAATGGTGCCATGCTCATGACAGATATTCAACAAATGTTGATATCACCATGTTTAAAAAAATTAAACTAAACTTTGCTACTTGAGCAATATTTTAATTTGGCCAAAATAATGTTTTATTATAAAACTGCAAAAACACTGATCTTTTCTACCGTCCCCTACATCCACCACTTAACAATGTTGCCTACTCGTGACGTCGCAGTAAGTCAAGCTAATATATCCCGTATTATTATATTTCGTTCCAGATCAGCAAATTTTCCAGCCATATTAGAAAAATATGAACAAAATATTCAATAACGAAAAAAAATAAGTTCTAAGTTACAAATATTAATATTCATTTTTAATTTGTTTATTTTTGTTAACCTATTTATATGGCGATAGAGGGGGAATTTTTCGCAACTCGGGGTGTTTGGATTATTTTATCTATTTATTAAAATGGCTTCTAAAAATCTTCTTGTAAACATGTAGATTAAAAAAGTCCGTGGAGCCATTTATCTAAAGTAGAAGAACTTTTTTTAAAAAGTTCTGTGAAAAGGCAAACTGTGGTATGAAAACTTAAGAGTTGTAAATATAGAGGGGAAGAAGAAAATAAGTATCAAGAGTATAATCAAGCAGGGTGAACAACTCATTGTAGAGCTGTCATAGTGAGGGGAGGGAGCGCTCAGGTTATAAATAGGTTTAGGAGAGGGAATCAGGAGGATCATATAATCAAGCCGGGTAAGCTATTTCTTGCAGATAAGTTATAGTTAGGGGATATGGAACTCGGGTTCAAATATCGACCAAGTGAACTGGCTGTAGTTTTTCCATCCCCTTTCCAAGCGAATGAGGGTGTATTTCCTCCAACCACCCCTTTCCTTTCTATATTATAATTGATTAAACTTTAAAATAGCGCTGGTATTATAATTTGTGAACTAAAAAAAATGTGGCCTTGTGTACAGCATTTGCATATTTTTTCATCCATTGGGTTTTCCCCCTTCCATAAAAAGATGATTTTTATTGCATTTTCTTACATTTTTTAATCTATCTGCTATTAGTTCTTAATCTAATAGTTTCAAATATCAGAAACGGATTTTATGACGCACAGGCCTAACACTATTACTAAAATAAACTTGTTAGTTTAAATTAATGAAAATAAAAATAAGAAATGGTTTGTCACTCTCCCTATACGCCCATTCTATGGCAATTCCTCTTATTTCTAGTTCTTCCATCACTGCCTCATCAGTGTAAACGTGCGGAAACGCCGCACAGATAACCAAGTTAGCAGCATGGTATAAAGTGACAAATTTGCAAATAGACAACACTATTTGTATTTTTTTTATTTTCTTAGAACCCCGTCTTACTACCTGTTCAGGTTATACGCATACGTACTACTTAATTACGATAGTGAGATAGGCATGAAAAGGGTTGAATTTAGAGGAAGTATACTCGTATTTGTGAGGGGAGAGAAAGTGTGGAAAACCATTTTGGAAAATCACCCTCAGTACACCTAACCGAGGTTTGAACCTCGATCTCCTGGTCATCGGCAGTTTAGTATAACATTGGAAAAACGCCTTAGACCGTGTGATCACCAGCGACAGCCCTAAATTCTGAATATAAAGTACCTACAAAAAATGGGTTCAATACTATGTCAAAAAACCTAATCTGAAAATTAAGCTCAGTCGATGCCTACTGAACTACGCTAAGGTGACCATTTTTCAAAGATATTTGGAGACAATCCTTTAAATTAGACATATGTACCAAAATATTTTTAAATCCCTGATTGTAAAATAGATAAAATAACATTTTGAAACTTATTTGGATTTAATAAACATGTTTAAATCAAGTAAGTTGATATAAAATTTAAATGAAATATGTGTCAACTATGCACATAGCCAAATACCATTATTAATTACCTGATTTGGTGGCCGCATGGTCTAAGGCATCATTATCGTGTTGGACTAGATTGTTGATGATGGGGATATCGAGGTTAGGATCACATTCAGGTGTTCTGAGGATGGTTTTTACTAAATAGTTTTCCACTCTCCCTCCACGCAAATGCAGGTAAACTTCCTATAAATATAACATTTCTAATCCTCGTAATTAGTGCGTAGTTAATGATTTTAAGATGTATGACTTACAATTTAAATGTAAACCGCCTCCCCAGCCTCCTGCTAGTGACTTTAGGGTGATTGTCCCCAAGAATGCTAAGAGATAAATGGTCACTTTAAACTAAGAACCTCTAGTTTGAGTCCTGCCATGAACAGAAAAAATATATAATTGATGAAATATGGGCTTCACTTTCACAGCTATCAATTTATAACCATGTAAATGGGTGATATCAGTTTTATATTTCAGGTATTTAATGTTCACTTTCTGAGCCAACTGATTATATCAGCACGCGACTTATAAACTATCTTAAATCTAAAAAAGACACAACACCCAGCTATGGGACGTTAATTTATCACTGCGAATGGGGAAACCTACAATTCACCAATGATGAATTTTTTGACCATGTTGGGAATCGAGCCCGGTATCTTTATTTTAGTAGGCAGGCATTCCACTGTCTTTAGATAAAGTCACTAATGATCTTTGAATCAAATTAGTTTATTGCTGAGTTGTGTGCGGATCAGTTCTTAAAACATACACGTTAAATACCACAAACTAAAAATTAAATATGTATATAAAAACAAGATATAAGTCGTTTGGAAATGCGGAATGTAAAAGAAGTGACCGAGTTTCCCTCGAGAAAGGTAGGGACGTGCTCAGTACAGACGGTTCACCTGCATGACCCCGTGGAGGCCTGTCTGTCTTTGTGACGTCACTCCAACCGAGCACAAGCTCCTCTATTACTGAACTCCGCGCTCCCATTGCTCTAACTTCCAGTGGCGTACTGCACCGCAGAGGCCGCTTTACTGACCGAACCACCATAAAATAAAAGTTTCACACAGGAGGGATGAATTGAGTGACCATTTTCATTTTGATTTTTTACTTTCTCTCTATCTTACAGTAAGAGAAAGTATTGTGATCGTCAAAAAAATTCGAACTCGAGATTTTGATGAATCTCGAAGTTTCATGAATCCACCGAATCCGAAAAAGTGGATTCTAAATTTCCGTCTGTCTGTCTGTCTGTACCTCCAACTAAGGCCTAAACTATTTTACCGATCGGACTAAAACTTGGTATCTAGGGTTTTCATAGGGTTGCCCCGATGGGTTTTTGGAATTGGATATCGGACCCTAAAAAGGGCAGTTTATAGTTTATCGGCTCTAACGATTTTGATTAAATTTCATATCTAAACATTTATAAATACTCTAAACAAAATGGCTACTCTCAATATTTCGGTAAAATGACTTTAAGAGCTCCGGTCTGATGCGTAAATTCTCATTTTGTATCATATCTCCAAAACTATTTGAGAAATGAAATTACTATTCATTACAAATATGTATTTCTATTTATCATACAGATATTTTAATCGAAGCATATTTCTATAAAACCAATAACTATCAAGCTATGCATAAATAGATAGATTTTTTTTAATTTTTCGAACACTAAAGGTAAAGTATTGCGATCGTAAAAAAAAACATAACCTGAAATGTTGATGGATGTCGACGTCTCATGACTCCACGAACCCTAAAAAGTGGTTATTGCAATGCCGTCTGTATGTGTGTCTGTTTAAACTTAAAAATTAAGAGTAGTTCAATAAAGGGTGAAAAGAGAAAAAAAAAAGATTTTCTCAAAATCGGATTTAACGATTTTGATTAAAATTCATATCAATGCGTTGACTAAGATTCTAAATAAACTGACTATTTTCATTTTCCCGCAAAAATGAATTTTAGGATACTTTAGAGAAGTTGAAATTTACCTATCTCCGCAACGATTTGAGATACTAAATAACTTATCATTGCAAAATTGTAGTACTATTAAAAATTAAAAACTTTTAAATGGAATATATTTTTATAAAACCAACAGTTTCTTAGATTTTAGCAAATATATTAATACAATTTTGTGAGCTTTAGTTGTAAAGATATACTACTTGAGTTTTAACGCAATAATTCTCCAATGCCCTAGAGTAATTAAATATAAGTAAGTCCCTCAAATAGCGTATGTTGTTTTTCCTTAAACCTTTTAGGAAAAATGTTTGTACAAAAATGATCTATATCCTTCATTTTAGACTAAATAGTCAATATCTACATTTTTATTGGTTAAAATTTATAAATAAGAAATGTATTAGCAATGCGATGACATGAAGATATGCAATACCTAATAAAATGTCGAAAATTATAACCGGAAGTCAAAATTTTAATACGAAGTGTTGACGCTTGAGGACCCAATATTGATCTTTTTAATCGGTCCAAACATTCAATTCTTTAATTAATTCTTTAAAAATAGATTTATAAAATTTAAAACCTGACTTTAACAATATTTTACATAAGGACAGTGCAATGTATTATTGGGTTTGCTAGTGTATATTATTTTGATTCACATATTTTACCAGTTTTGAGTAGATATTTCCATTTTTAAACAATAAAGAAAGAAAGTCCTTGCGGAGCTCAGTACCATTAATTTGTTCAAACATAACACAAAAGGAGTTTGAAACGCTTAACTATAGTATGGCCTGAAAACACTCGTGTTCAGTTTAATATAATAAAATAATACACTTAAACATTGCCGTATGTTTATAAATCGTTATTTTCCAACAATTTTAGAAATATTTTTTTATAAATAAGATTTAGTTATGTTAAAATGTGAAATGTTCCTTATTCTTATATTTGTGACAATCAATGTATTTTTTGTTTATTTTAAATAAATATAGATATAATCTATAAATGTAAATTGATTACCATTCACATATTGTATCAATATTATTATAACAAAATATAATTTGTAAAACAGGTTAACTTACTTACGCTAGCTTGTTGAAGGATCGACTACTTTAAGGGGGCAACACACAAGAACACTGACTTTCGCTACATTCGTCAATAAATCCGGGCCAATTAAGAAGTAGTTTGATATTTAAAACTATCGTTAGTTCCAAAATGTATGTGAAAGGTATCAACATGTTCCTATAAGATTAAAAAGCTTACAATTTTTAAGTTGAGATCAGCTAATTTAAAACGCGAAAATTTCAAGTTCTGATATCAAATTAAATTATTGAAAACATGATATGTCCCATCTCAGGAGGGTTATTATCAAATAATTCTAAAATAATGAGGATTATTTTAGTAGTTTTAAAGCTTAATTACTGCCATTCCTGCAATAAATACAGCAGTGAGGATATTTTCCATCAGACAGGAAGCACACTTAGCTAGAAAATCAATCATTATTCTGTGGGATAATTCTTTTAGGATTTATGAGCTTGTCCCCCTCACATCGCAACTTTTTAACTGGGGTAGTGCCTTTAAGGTGTGGATTTAGGGAACGCGATAAAAGACCTGTGTTACTGCAGTTTTTATAGAAAAAAAAATGTTTTTGGCAAAATAAATCAAATACTTCTTGAGCAAAAACACAGAGTTTAATTTTATTCACATGGTGACTCAAACAGTTCTTGAATATCTGTCAAGGGTGTCCTGGAATTTAAAAAGTCTCTTATCTATTCCGCTATTCTCATGATAGATAAATAATCAAGAACTGTCGATGATCACCATGTGAATAATATTAAACCTAATGTTTCTACTGAAGCAATATTTTATTTATTTTGGCAACAAAAAGAAAGTCCTATAAAACTGCAAACACTTTGACCTTTTCTCGCGTTCACTGCATCCCCACCTTTAGCGAGAAGCTCTCAAGAGCCCGCAGAGGTGACCGAGCTGTCCCAACATTGCCCTTTATCGCCATTAGCGGTGCGGACTAGGCTCGATCCACGACTGAGTGCATTCGGGGCAGTTTCAACGGGGCTATTGTCACGTGTGTGGTTTTTTTTATCACCACCTCTTAGTACACGTTTGGGCACACAATAATATTTACTCTAATGGAGTAGGAGTCTACGTAATGAAAGCGCACTGGCCGGGTTGGTATACCTGCTTTGGAATATATCAGAAGCGCACAGTGTAGGTGCACCATTGTTTGTAGTCCCTTAGCCTCATATGGCAACATCTCTGCTTGACAAAGGACTGTTTATATTAGATGTCCAGACTCGTGACTCAACAATCATAAATCATCATAAAATAATTCGCTTTATCTTTTTGATATAGCACCGTGCCTTACAACCCATTCGGTTTATGCGCTTAAGTACCATTTCCACTATTGGGTTAAGAATTGCGAAGGTTGACCATATAGAAAGTGAGCCCGCATTTACGTGGAAGGAGAGTATAAAACAATATAGGAAAAACCACTCAAAGTTCACCAGAGTGAGGTTAGAACCTCGATATCCCCGTCCTCGACAGTCTGGCTCAACAGGAAACTAGCGCGTTAGCTAACTAAGCCACGGAGACGGGTAGTTCACTTTACCGTATTGTTCAAGCTGACACATTCATTCACGAACGACACTTTTCCTTTTGAAATATATTGTGTTTGCATTCCGTTCGTGTCCATTATTTATTTTGAACTCATTCCCTCAACAATCGTGAGCCATGAACGAGGTGATGACATTGACTAAAAAAGGCAAGAATTTTTTTTTTCTCTCTTCAGAAATTACGAGTATCGTGAGTTTTGTGAATTAATAAATGGACGTTTATCATGCACATGTACTACTAGGAACTTCAATGATTTGGTTTACACAAGTCCACAGGCTATACCGTTATTTAAGATTGTACGTGAACACAAACATTTAGAGATAGACGGGAGGCAGCTTCAAAAATATGTTTTAAGGAATTCCTGTAAACTAAAATTGTTGATAATTTGACAATAATGATAGTAATGAAATGTTTAAACAATTCATCAATGATAGCAACATATAATATGGTAAACGTATTAAAAAGTATTTTGTAAAACCAAAATCATTAGTTGAAACAGTAGATCAATTAAAATAAATCGAAATATACACAAACTGTAATAACAAGTTATCCTATGTGGGAAGATGTTATAATTTTTGTAGCTTGTGAAGCCAAATTAAAATGTCAAGATAAAAATTCCTCCACCATACTTGCTGATAGAACTTTCAATGTGTGTCCAAAACTTCTCTATCAATTGTACACCATTTATTCATTTGTCGGTAGCGCCTATCATCAACTTGTGTTTTGTTCTCTACCCAAAAGAAGTAAAAACGAATTGTATAGGAAATCTGTGGGCTCTCGAGTTTTCACCGAAAGGTTTTATTTAGGATTGTGAAAAGTCTGCTAATGCCGTCAAAGAAATAATCATTCCTGAAGCTCCCATCATTGCTTGTCAATTTTAAGTAGGGAAAAACTGTCATAAAAATATTTTCAAATTAGGTATTAAGGCAGAACAATAACCCAAAATTGAAATAAGATGGATGGTTTAAATAATTTTTTGGTCTTCCCTATCTATAAATGGAGGAAAATGACGGTTAATTTGATTATGTAATTTTGGAAGCACCAATAATAAAATGTTATTACCATATGCCAATTAAGATTTTAAGAATTACATTTAATGTGATACCCCATTATCACCATCATTGTTGGCTCAATAACCCAAAATTGAAAGAAGACGGCTGGCTTGAATAATTTTTTGGTCTTCTCTATCTGTAAATGGAGGAAAATGGCGGTTAATTTGATTATGTAGTTTTGGATGCACCAATAATAAAAAGTTATTACCATATGCCGATTAAGATTTTAAGAATTACATTTAACGTGATACCCCATTCTCAACATCATTGTGGGCACAGAAACCCAATGTTAATCAAAGGACCAACAATGTTACAGAAAGTTTTCATATATGTACAACCTGAACAGATAGTAAGGTTAAGTGAAAAAAAATCATAAGCTTTTGAAGGATCAATTATATGCAGCTCATCCATCGATATACATTGTTATAGAATAAGTGGAAACTACATCTGTCCATGCCCTGTATTTGAAGAAATATTAACTTATTTATCAACTGTGATTAGATTAAAAGGGTAAAAATAGGATTTGGTTTTCTTAAATTTATTTAGCAAAGAGTCACTACCATGTTGTTTTATTGTTGTATTTATTATTTTACTTCAGTAATTATTGTAAAGAGTAAAATGATTGTTACTGTAGTAATTTTACTATCCTATATTGTAATAATTAACGCAAAGAATAAGGGGCTGTTTACAATACATTTTTTCCATGTGGCCATGTTATGCAGTTAATGTTTTTTCCTTGTGCGCTTTGGACACAATCTCTAGGTGCAATTTTGATACAAGGTCTATATGCGTTTTTGATCCTATCTTTGTGCATTTTTGATGAGAGTTTCTTTCTCTTTCTTCAAAACCATTCATTCACGACCATTTAGTGAGGAAAACCACCTTCCTCTCAAAATTCTGGTAAATTTGCATCTTTGTTAGCAGTTTATTAATTCCTTAATTTATTATTCCAAACTATTTTTTTTAATATTAGCTCTTTATTTATATTTATAATTTCATTGGTACTCTATCAATTGCGTTGTGATTTAAATATATAGTGTAAGTGTTTAATCATTAAAAACCTGAGTATAAAGTAAAACTACGTCGAAATTAGTTCTCAAGTGGGGGCTGCTCACGAAACATCTCAATAACGAATCATCGATATTTAAACTCCAACATTTTTACTTCAATTCATATCACTTTTAACCATTTCGCAAAAACTTTTTCAAACAATAGTTTTCTATATTTTTCTGTTTCGCCTAATTATACAAATTAATATACATTATCATCAGTTTAAAGTTTATTAAAAGACTATGTAACTAATGTAAAAACTATATTTATAATAACAACCTATTATAATATTGTTCGTGAGCCTAAAAATCTTAAATGTAATATGTCTTAATTTTAATATGCTTGTCTTATTGTAACAAAGGCTCAAATAATAAGTAATTTGACTGCCATTCTTTATCATGTAAAGTTAATAATATTTATTGTAAGCTTGTTTCGTGTTTAATACAACTCTCTTTGATATATTTTTATAGTACATTGATTGATTCATTAATTATATATTATCTTTTCAAAAATAATTATGAATGGTTTTTCTATTCATTTACAAAATACATACAAAGGTTACTCATACATACTTTCATTTGCGCTTCTAGGTAGATACGTTTAAACCGTTTTTGTTTAAATGTTTCAAAATATTTAATAACTTATTCAAAGAATATGAAAGCTAGAAAAAACATAAAAAACAGACTTATTTAAATAAAAGTTGACTGTTTGTGATACACAAAGTTTATTTAACTTTTTTTTTATTAGGCGGGAAACTCGCCGAGTAAATATCAAAACCAGTGGCAATACTACTTTACTTTACTTTTAAAAAATTATAACATATTTCAATAAAAGCTGTTGGTTTTTAAAGATCAAATAATATAACCTGAATCTGTAATGTATTTACATAATAAGTACCTAATTCGGCCCTGTTTATAATAAGGACATAGATTACATAGGCAAATACACCCTTATAAAAATATACTTTTATCAAAACTGTGTTTAGAGAAAGATCCAATAATTTCGTATCTTTTGATTGAAATGGTTTGAATTATACTATATAATCTACATCAAGCCTTTCCAACTGGTGGCCCGCGGGCCACATGCGGCCCTTTGAAGCATATTTTACAGCCCACAATGGATCATAAAGTTTAAAAAAATTTAATATCATCCAGGGGTTCATTAAACACGATCATACTTAATTTGTGTAAATTTTATTTTAAGTATTATGTGCTGTACTGTCCTGTATATCAATTATTATAACTGTTATTTAATGTAATATATTAGCTAACAAAATGGGATTGATACCTTATGGGCCTAATTTCTACGTGTGCGGCCCACACATTGTCTAGGAATATAAAATGAGGCCCTTGGCTAGCTTCAAGTTGGACAGCCCTGATCTACATGTATCTGCAGGTCACAAACTAAAACTATCCCCTTGAATATCGACTGATCCACCACACAGATAAGTAATGCTTGAAGCATCACTTAACGCCTGTTGGCTTCTAGGCGCCGTATACCCTGTTACAAAAACATCAGCTCATTAGCTCCAGGTTTATCCCTAATCTATGAACATTGTGAGAAGACGGAAACAAAGCAATTTAGGCCTAATCTTGATCATTATATAAGTTAAACGAGTTAATATACATTGCTATAGAAACAAAATGAAAAAAGAACATCTCATTTCATCAAAGAGTATACATAGAAAAATATAAAAAATAATGTTACATAAACGTAGTATTTTTCTTGTGTAGTTTCGACTTTTCATTTCTCAAAGCTCTATTTAAAAAGTACGTATTTTCCTATAGCTCGGTAAATGTTGTTTTTATAAAATATTATTTCAATTAAAAGTTACCTGATTCGCTTTGATCGCATGGTCTAAAGCAGGGGTAATAACTCATGGCCCGCGAGCCAAACAGTGGTCCGCCAAGACATTTTAAAGGACCCGCCATGGTTTGACCACCCCTGTTGTCTTTACTGTGTAAAAGGAGGTAATACCAAGAACGGTAGTGGAGGGAATCAACGTAACTGTCACGGCACTATCAACCCTCTTTGTCACTATTAAAAGTGTCTCTGATTAATGGTGTTCACTTCCAGTTTAGGCGCCTATGTTTTTCAGTCTTAGTTTATTTGTAGTTTATTTTCAGGGTATTTTATTTGTAGTATACTTTTGAAGTGTGAAATAAAATGACGTTTAATATGTCTGGCTCATCAAGTGAAAACTTGAAAGTGATATGATATTACGGACATTTAATAAAGAATGGGAGGTACAGTCTTTGTTTACAATGGGGAAAGGGGTCGAAACTTCGTTGTCTTATATGTTATGTGACGGTTGCAGTAAAAAAAAAATGCAATCTTTAAAAGCATTTCAAACAAACACATAAGTCTGTTAATACGTCATTTCCTCCTGGTTCTGCTTTAAGGAGTGATTTCATTTTAAAGAAGAAGAGAGGACTTCATTTCCAGCAAAATTTGTGTGTTAAATAAAATGAAGAAATGAAAAATATGGTTCAAAGCGTCTTTTGAAATATCACTTCTACCGGCTCAGAAGAAAAACCCTTTCTCCAATGATGAGCTTATTAAAGAAAGCCTCTCTAGATTTACAGAACACAATGGTAACACAAAACATAAAAAAAAAGGTGGACAATATTTCACTTTCTCGCAATACAGTTACGAGGGGCATTGAAGAAATGGCAGATGATGTGTCAAAACAAATAAAATGTGCAACTGGTATTTCCAAATATTTTTCGATTAAAATAGATTAATGCTATGATGTTAATGATAATGATCAATTGCTTGTGTTTGTAAGATGCATAAATCTAAACTTTGACATGTTTTAAGAACTTTTAAATCTATGTCAATTATCTACCACAACAACTGAAAGGGATATTTTTAGGAAGAAAAAAAACTGTATTTAAAAACAATATATATGGGAGTAAACTTGAATGGAAGATGGAAAGGGGGGGGAGGATAAGATAGGTTAAAGTGGCTGGCCAAATGATTTCTAAAAAATACTGGCCCTATCTTAAAAAAGTTTGGCTGCCCTTGGTCTAAAGTACCAACTTTCACACAATACCATACTGCCTATAATAGGGATATCGTAGTTAGAATCCCGGTCGAATATAATTAGGGTGTTTTTGTTTAAATGGCTCTCCACTCTCCATCCACGTAAATTTGGGTACACTTCCTATAGATTCAACCCTCTTCATCATTAACTCATTAGCGTAATTAGTACATATGCGTACAACCTAAAAATTTAGTAAGCCATGATGCTAAAATAAAGTAATTTATTTTAAATGTGCCTACAACTTTTCAATAAGTTAATTCGTACCTCAAAGCGTTGCGGAGATTTGATCCAAAATTGAGGTATCAACTTATGTAACTTAAACTGTCATTTTTCTGTTAGAATGAGATAAGCCATTTACATTGTTATATCAAACAGTGGATAGATACGAATTTTAATCAAAATAAGTTGAGCCGATTTCGATAAAAAAAATATTTAATTTTCACCCTTTTCTAAGGTACCCTTAATTTTATGTTTGGATATATATTTCAAAAAAATATGTCTATGAACCCTTATGAAAGCCCAAGATACTATGTTTTAGCCCAATTGATAAAATGGTTTTGGCTCTATATCACGTAGTAGACAGACGGACGGCCAGATGGCATCGTGAAAACAACTTAATCGGGTTCTAGGGGCCACGAAACTTCGACATTTATCAAAATGTTGAGTTAGATTATTTTTTGACGATCACAATACTTCCTCTCACTTAGGGGTCACGAGATAGTATAAAGACGACACACTTTAGTTTAAAGATGCGTTATGAAGCAATAACAATGTGAAACACTTACAGCCCATACGGGGAAATTAAGAAGCGACGAAGAAAAAAAGTATGTGAAAACAAATTATATATATATATATATTTATATATGTATATATGATCAAATAATTGATAATTTTGAATGAGATTAAAATCCAAAATAATCGGTAGCAACAGTTGTCCATAAATGCAAGCAAGCACGAACACTGAAGAAGAGAGAGTACTTGTCCTAGTAAGAACACGTTATGAGGGACATCATTTGAAAATTGCGTGTTTCTAATCATCCAGACCATATGTATTTTAGTGACGTTAATGGTATAGGAATGGTAAAGGTAGCATTTGGAAGAATCGTACCCACGCTTGTGTTGGGGAAAGTGGGGACAGCATTTAGACGAAAAAAATATAACCAATAGACCCAGCCCAGATTGAAACCCAGATCTACCCATTACCGGTAAACCAAATAAATGAGTTAGAAATTCAGTCTAAGTGCCCGCTGATGTGGGTTTTTGATATCTACTAAAGGTACTATTACTACATTAGTGCTTTAATACTTTCGGTAATGTTATCAGTAGCTGTTACTTCTGATTCAATACTTATAAAATAGTAACATGCTTTCAATGTTGACCCCAAAGACACATGCTTGTAGTTTTTTTAAATTGTATTTTCTGACGTGTTTTATGTGTAACGCGTCTTAGCACCCTTCCGGTAAATACTCATATCCACACTAATGGTGTTGGCTCAAGGAAAGCAGAATTTATATTTAATATACTTACATTAGCATGGACATAGAATGGGAAACTATTAAGGGAAAAAAACCTTAGAGTGTATACATCCTAGACTCGAACCCCAAGACAAACACCTTTATCGTAAATATTGTATCTTGCAAGAGTAGCTTTTAGCGTGTGGCTATCAATGTGGGCCGTATAGGTACGACAGAGCGATCTTTGTTACTATATCTACTTTCACATATTCATATATCAATTCATGGGATGAAACTCAGTTTCTTTTGATTGATATGATCCATTACCTATAAAATAACTCTAATACTTTATTTAAGATGTTTTCAATGTTGACCGCGAAAAAAAAAATTGTATTTTCTAAAATATACCAAAATCTTACAATATAATCCTACTTTCTTCCAGCGAGTGAATGTGGCTAGTCCTCAATTTGTTTTATTTGAGTATTTACCAACCATATATTTTTAAAACTCAGTCCATATCACTATACGACATACAAACAAGCGTTGTAACATACAACCTATGCCTACATACTTACTAAATGGATAAAAGGACGAACATGACATATTAAAAGATAGAGCACCATCAGCAATCGAACCAAGAGCCCTCTAGACCTGTTGGCGACCATTCTAATCACTCTAACCCCGGGAATGGGCTTGGATGCACATCGCTTGACCCCTCTATCGCGTTTGATCTAAATCAGCACTAGTTCTGTTAGTGGAACGGAACAGCGATTTGTGGACATCATCATGTTGATTAACTGATCAGTTTGCTAAGGTTTTCGGATTATCACGGGTGGCTTTGGGTTCACCTATAAGCTTTGTCTGACCTTTGTTCTCTGCGGCACGAACAAGCCGACTAACGGGCATTAACACGAGGCAGCTCTTGGACTAACAAAGCAAAGAATGGACCATAGATATAACGCAATATGGTAGGGTTGCATGTTATGGATGGTGTAGCGGATCGTTCACTTGGAAGCTGGGATGTAATTCTGAGAGAATTCATCATATACTAGTTATCCAAATTGTGTTTTAATAAATTTTAGCATAAGTTAAAGTCACTAACGGCTAACGCTGTAGACCACAAAATAAAGAGCTTAGAACTATTGCGCACCACATTTTCCAGCACTAAGCAGAGATAAAGAGACTTTTACATTACTAGAATTTTAAACAAGTTTTTCAAATGGGGTTGAGCAACATTTGAAGGCATAACACAACGATCTAGACCATATTTTGAGGCCTCCTGAGCACTCGCTAATTTCCCCTACTATTCATACGATTTTGTGCGTATGCTTACAGTCAGATGTTTAAATATCCGAAGCAAATAAACACTTTTAGAAAAATGAATTGTAAGTAAATGCCCAGAAATCCTGTGTTTTTCCTTTTCCCCTCAGTGCACCGGGTCTGGAGTAGAGCTCAAATCACGTGGGTCATGGTCAAACATTTTAATTAACTATGCAGATTAAATATCCCTAAAAGTTACCCTCTACGTCCAATCCCGTTGGGTGGACAGTTTAATAAAAATAATTAAGTTAAAATATTATACTTTCCTTGTTCCGTGGCAGAATAGTTATGACTTTACTATGAAATCTGGCTTCAGTTCCATGAAAACTTTGTTCCCTAACTGATGGTGACATCACGACTCTCATCAACGTCACCAACATCAATAAAGTCTCTACTTTTATCAGTGTATCTACCCTCATAAATGACAATACCATTATCAACGTATCCCGCTCAACAACTTCATCAACGACTACATACTCATATACGTCTCCACCCTACCACATCAACGTCACTACTCTCCTCAATTTAACCACTCTTATTAACGTATCCATCCCAATCAACGTCGTCACTTTCATAAACGACACCACACTAATCGACAACGTCACCAGCCTCGACAATGTCACAGGCCTCAATAACATCACCAACCTTAATCACGTCACCAACCTCAACAACGTCACCAGCCTAAACAACGTCACCAGCCTTAACAACGTCACCAACCTCAACAATGTCACCAACCTCAACAACGTCACCAACCTTAACAACGTCACCAACCTCAACAACGTCGCCAGCCTCAACAACGTCACCAACCTCAAAACCCCCACTTATGATGAAGCAATTTTATCACAAAACCACTATAACATATATTTTTAGTTCATACATTTTAACTCAAGTTATTTAGCATCTTAACCTAAGGAATAGGTTTGAGGAGGCTATTTCATAGAAGGTGCACACATATATTCCATTCACGGTAGGAATTGACTTCTGAAAGGCCTTTTTCCCTACCATAAATCTACTATATAGTAGGATATTGGTAGAAAAAAAGACCTTTCAGAGAGTAATTCCTACCGTGAATGGAATTATACTAGCGTGGATATAGAATGGATAGATTACAGTGACGAATAGCACGTGTAAAGTTATCCTTAATGCACATGGAGGAGATTTGAAAAGTAACCTCCCCGTCGCTGTAAATTAAGTAGACTCTTATTGTAAGTTTGATGCCCTAAACCACGTGACCATGATGCGAGTATAATGGAAGACAAACCATCCAAGGGGCAGGTTATTTGATGACGTAAATGAACCCTTTTGAAAGCTTTAAGCTCGTAATGTTATAATACTGAAATAACAATAAATTGATTATGGGGAAATGAGTGAAAGCTTGGAAATATGTATTATTTAAACTACTATTTTTCACAGTATAGTTCCATATATTATTCTTAGGTATTGTGTCATTTATCAATCCAAACACTTTATCTAATAAGTAATTACTAATAACAAATCACTTTATACATAACAGGATTGTCTACAATGGAGTTATGCATAATGAGTCTTATACCTTGGTGAAAATTATACTTTCTGATTTGTCCAAATCGCAGGGTTTGTAATAAAGTTCAGTCACAGTTCAGATGGTTTGTTAATTTTGTGCAGATTTACAGCTATATTATTTTTTTTTAAAAAGAAAATGCCACTTTTACCACACATTTACCAACCAACTTTAACTTAACGTAGAATGGGGCTTCACTATTTAAAGTTTGTAATTTTTTACATGACAATCTTGAAGGCAGATGCTTTGATTTAAATTTAAAATATTAGAAACTGATTTGGGTTTGATTGAAAAATTTCTGTTCAAAGAAATTGTCGCTTGCTGAAATTGCGGTTTCGCCTTTAAAAATGTTTGAAATTTAAAGTGTTTAAGTACATCCTTAGTATATAAACTTTCATATAAAATAAAATAATTTTTGGTACAACTCCGGTAATAATTTTCAAAAGGAATTGTTTTCCTTTTTAAATAAATATAAAATAATGACACAAAATATATTGTCAAAGCTTTCTCATAGATACATTTTTGTGTTTGTTTCTTTACGTCATATTTCCTCAATTTTAAAGTTTATGCGTTCAAATTTCTATGATAAAAACATGTATCGTTTTCAAATATTAATATCAACCAACCACCTACTAAAAGATACGGAGGCAATTTTTGCGAACGTTTTGCTTCTAAATTTTATTTAGTACATTTTTTGATGTGTTAGTTTAATCAAAATATTATAGATTTATATAGTAAAAAATGCTTTTTTAATTTATTGATTTTGATTAAGTAGCCTGAACTGTATATATAAGTTAATAATATATATCAGGTAAATAACGGTAATTAGATAGTAAAATAGTATGTATTGGCAAAAACATTTTTTTTTTATAAACAGCTCTTCCTACCATAATATTACTAGAGAAGATCACCTTCTGTAGAGCTAGCCAGGATTCAAACCTTGCTACCAAGCTAACGGCATTTAAAGACGATCAAAATCAAACGCCTTTAGACCGCAAGGCTATCGAAGCGGTATCTAAGAAAATTAGTGAACTCCTCTTACATGGTTTGTTTGAAACAGAAATAAGAGAATAAAATATTTAGCGTTTTAGTAATGATTTTATAAAAAAAAGTGTTATCTCTTCTAATCTTAAATTACTTTTTCTTAATTAGATTTACTTCAAACATTTTCCATTAAAACTTGTTAAGTGGTTGGTAGTGAATGGGGTTTTTTTCAGGTTGCTTTTCCCAATCCTGTGAGTTCGTTGAAGTTTATTTTACTGCATCCATTAACAAAGCTATTTAAATTAAAATAAAATATAAACAAGTAGTTTGGAGGGTACGAGCAATGAAGGTATTTTATTTATTCAAATTATTTTTAAATATTTATTTTAATATTGATATTAATATTATGCCATCGAATACCAAATGTTATCAAATTTCGTTGAGATTTATATATATTTATTTAATAACTGCAGTCTTTGAGCGTACACTTTATTTTTTATCCCTGCGTCCGTTCATGTTATAATCAACTTTGTCCCCTTGTAGACCACATATTACTATTCAGCTTTAAAAAATCTTAGAATGGGAAAGCTTTGAGCTTTTAAGAATAAATCTGTCATGTGTTAAGATCGTTTGAGTAAAATAATATATTGCAGGGATTTTAAAAACCATTTTAAATTAATCAATTTTAGACAATTTACTTTATTCAAAAACTACTGGCAATGATTATAATTTTATAGTCGAATTTCTAAGCTAACTATAGAGATATAAATACGGTTTTCCCTATCAGTCTTGCCTTAATGGACTATAATGAATGCCCTATTTTATAAGCTGCGACATTGTAAGGCAACTCCAATATCTTTAAGGGTAAGCAAAGGATAAGTTAGTGAATGATAGTGCTAAAGGAGCACTACTTCACCTCTAAACGTTTCTCTCCCGAGTAGTGTCAGACTACTGCACAAAGAGCCCTAGATTCGATTCCCGGCATGACCAAAAAATGTATACCTGCTGATAATGAAGTTCTTCCTTCCACCGTATTTCTAGCCAAGGGACAGGGTATATTTGGTATCTGTCTAAGGTTAGATTGTTTTAAAGTTGTGTGCTTGCTGATATAATTAGTCGGCTTGGAGAATTTCAAGTAAAATAAACATTAGTCATAATCGTTTTATTTTCCCACTCATCATACCCCTGGATGATAATCTGTCTTTCTAATACCACTATGCCCCTTCCTTCTTTGACCTGTTATCATTAATAGCTAAATATGAAAAAAAAACACCAACAATTAATGGCTTAAGCTGTCAGAGTTAGGTGTAAGCTTGTTCTGACACGAGAGGAAATACAGAAGTTAATTTTTTTTAAAGTCAAGAGATGTTAAATAATTTATATTTAACGTTAGGTAAATTTAAAAAAAATAACGTCACAATAGATTATAATGCTTCATTTTTAACTGAATGGATTAGCTTTATTTTAACAAAACTAAGCTTCCAAGATTCAGATATGATTACTTTGTATTTTATTTTACTAAATGTCAAATACGTATAGTTATTTTTGTTCGCCGCAACTTTATAACCACAATACTATAAGCATTTTAATTAGTTTAATGAGGTAGAAATGAGGAAGGTGTAATTTATAATAAATATACCCTCATTCGCTTGGAGGGAGAGTGGTTTATCATATAGAAAGAAAACACCTTTCATGCCCTCGGTCGAGATTAGAGCCCCGCCCTCTACATTACCGGCAAATTTTACTAGACGAGCTTGACGTTTAACGTTTTTAAAGTTATTTGTGTGTGAGAATATTATAGATTAAGAACTGTTGGATTTGTTGTTAAAATACATCTGCAAATCTCACAAACTGAATCCTCTTGACTGTTTTATAGAGAGCGCTAAAGCTAGATTTACATAATTGTATTTTTTATCCTAAAAGAAGAATCAAGATTATAATGGTATTTAAAGAACACTATTGTTCTTAACTAATCCCCACCCATTTAAGTGGCTGCATGATGTAAGGCTATACTCTCGCAGTAGACTAGACTTCTGATGGCGGGGAGATTCAGGCTCGAAGCTAGATCGGGTGAAGTGAGGGTGGTTTTTCTAAAATGGTTTTCTCCTCTCCCTCCACGTAAATGTGGGTACACATGCTTTTAATTTAACATTTGTCATCCATAATACAATGACGTATGCGCATAAACAAAATGGGTGATAAGACGTGGTGCTAAAAAAAACTTAATTTCACGCAGGCCTACTCATACGTCAAGTCACGGGATCTTCGTCTGTCACTTTTATTGGATCAAGTCAATACGTATAGAATAACACTAATCAAATATATTAGAATTTGTAACAATTTTTGTTGCAAAAATATATGTTTGTATTTTCTAAAAGAAACTTTCTGTGAAAATTCAATTTTGGGGTAAGTCCCTTATTTTTATTTATATTTGACGGCGAAAATTCTTCAAAGTATGGTTTAATAGGCGGGCATAAGCACCGGCGGGCATAAGCACCAGTGCACGCTGTTCCCCACTTGCGGTGGATGTTAACATCGCCCACCGGGAGCGTGTCGTGTCAGGCTGGATGTCATAAATGAGATATACTTTATAACCCCCCGCCCCCCTCTATTTGTTCCCACATTACATATTTCGGATGAAATACATTTAAAAAGATGCAACAACCGGCCTCAAGGTATAGTAGTCCGAACCCCTGCATGCTGAGCTTGAGGTCTCGTGATTGATTCCCTGTTGGTACAGGGTTTTATTAATTTTTTCCTCGAAAAGATTATAATTCTCAAGGTCATCAGTTTTTGGATAAATAGGCTAGAGTTAAACACGTAATTGAATCTACCACTTCATATTCACTACCCTCATCCTCTCACCTCATCGGAACATGGAAAGAGCCTCCAACGAAAGGATGTACAATTAGAACATTCAGGCGTCCCCTGGGCAACGGTACGGTACTTACGTACTGGCTAAGCTTTTCCGCAAACTGAGCTACAGACATGTAGCCTAGACAGGCCATTAATTATAAATTAATGCAAATAGGCCGAACCTCGCGTAGAGTCCCTTATCCGTCTGTCCAATAAGCTAAGAATCCTGCATTCAATTCCTGGCACGGCCAAATAATGTATCATTGGTGAAATCAAGGATATAAACAGGCAATTTGTTCTGCAAGTATATGAAAACATCGATAGAGATATACACTTATTGTCAACTGCATCTATAATCCAATCATTTTAATTTGTATCTAGATTTAATAGAAAAATACATTATATCACAGCTTTTATACAAGTGTGCCGTGAAAATATTGTCTTCAACTAAGGGTTCCTTGAAGTGAACAAGTTTGGGAATCCCCGCCTTAGACCATTCAGCAAATGAAGCAGGTTTAGTTATATTTACATTAGATATAGACCCTACTCTCTTAAGAGTTATTTAAAACACTGATCATATATTAACTACCCACAATTAAAAATTATATAACAAAAGATACAATGGTAGTCTTTTTAAACTAGTGAGAAAATCTAAGAAACGTGTTATTAATTTTCTTAAATTATTTTTATCTGACTTCAACCTTACGCATTGGGTATTGTATGATTGTATGAAAAGTTTCTCGAAGAAATTATATATTTTATAAATATAAATTACTGCTTTCGAGCTGAAGTTCAGTTTTAAAAAAGTACACCATTTAACTAGAGTTAATTATGTAAAAAATTATTTCTTAATGATACACTTTGTTTACTCAGAAAGCTTAACTTGGTTGTTTTACCATGGTGTCATTTATAATAATGTCCATTGTCCAAGGTGTATTAATTTAGCGAAAGACTAACACGTTTCAAGGTAAATTAAGTGTATGGTCAATAAATTATAATAAGTGGCTGTTTACATTAATTAAGAAAATATCCGTCCGACATTCGACTGGAGAGAGTATGGAAAATATATAATAACACACTCTACAAGTCAGATATTAAAACGTTAATTTTATTTATAATGATTTACACCTACCCGCTTCAGTGGTCAAATGGTTTAAGACATAATTCCCATTATAACTACTCTGCCGGTGACGGGAAGATCGGAATTCAAATTCCGTTTGCATGTTTTGAGGGTGTATTTTCCTAATTTTTCTCCTAGTCTCTATACAAGCAAATGCGGGTAAACTTTCTATAAATAATTCCTTCAAAACACTAAATCCATTAATGTAAATATGCATAATCCTGAACGGATGATACGACGCAGTTCATAAACAACCTTTGTAATCATCGAGTTACGGTATATTTGTGTACCTACAAAACTACACCCCAATTTTCTTATGTATAATATATCAGGCAGCTGGGGAAAGCTACTAGATCTACTTTCACGTATTCAAACATCAATTATTGTGTCTGTCACATGTGTCACTTTTGATATACATTATGAATAATCTATAAAATAATACTAATAAAATAAGTAGAACCTAGTTAATCCGAACCAAAATAATATGATCAAAGTTTGTTCGGATTAGTGAAAATTTAGATTAAATAAGAGAATACGGAAGGTTCGGCTGGATGACAAAGTATCTTGATAAATTTAAAATTACAGTTGAAATGAGTTTTATAAAATTAACATTCATTAGCCTGATGTATAGCACACAACATATCATGTAAGTTAGTTTTATATTTCCAATATTTCCTTTTACAGTAGTATAATTATTTTTAGATACAGGAAAACAAATTGTTGGCTACAATTTGTAAATATTAAGTATTTTATATTCCAACTGTTTCTTACCATTTTCTTTTAACTTCGAATTTGTTAGTCAAATAAAATATATTGTTTTAGTTGGTTGGTTTTTTATCTTCACTTTTCATAAATTTATGTTCGCGCTATATGGGATCTCGGAATAACAGGATTCGGTCTAACGGAGTTTTACTGTGTAACAATTTTATCGATGAATGTTGACTGAAAAATAAATGAGTCTGTATTTTCCTAAAGGTGTTCCAAATGTCCACTCATAAGAAAATCATGGTATACATGAGTGTTTGAGTGGTCCACCCACCTAGCTCTCTATTCCCGGTTGTCGGTCAAATGGGTACTGGGGTGAAAGGGGGTCCACTTACAGGTGTAATCTCGTCAAACCCTGGCAGCTCCTGGCAAACACTTCACCAGGCACCACACACCCGCAACTCTCGAGCATTATAAGCCTATCGACTAATTAGTTTAGTTACCGAAATCAAGGGGTGCATTTGACTATCTGACAAACAGGGTGGGATTCACAGCTAGGGTGGTAGACTCGGAGAGTCCAGGTCTCAATTCTAGTCGATTGAAATGATTTGTGTTAACTACGTTGGCTCCCATGACTAAAGCCCAATCTACAAACTATGTATCCGTAAGGTGCGTAGTAATCCGTAATAATTTTGATTCCACACTAACAGATTGCATTATATACAGAGTCCATATCCTTAATTACTTAGTCCTTTCCCCTCCGTAGAAGTTGACTCAACTTCAACTTTATAAGGACTAGTCGATACGGACTAAGGACTACCAATCACAGAAAAGTAAGCATGCGCGTGCAGCGAAATGAAAGCACCAATGTCATTATCATATCAATTATACTAGCTAGCTCATGTTTAAAATATATTATTGTGACTGCACTTAACCTATATTTCAAACGTAGCCTATCCTGAACTTTTTATCGACATATGTTGCGTAGTTGCGTGTATTAATAATAAATTGATATTTTATCAACATATATTGTGTAGTTGCGTGTGTTAATAATAAATTGACATTTTATCAACACGTGTTGTGTAGTTGCGTGTGTTACTAAATACAATGTTAGGCTGGGATATCGTCTACTTGCACCTATATCTAGAAAATTTTATTTCCAAAAGTTTAATCCGACGTTGTTTCCAAATTTCTAATTGGTTGCCACGGTCACGTGATTACGGATAAGGATACGGACTGAGTAGACCCGATTTCTGTTTCTAAGGACATAGGGACTATAAGGATGTGGAGCTTACGGACTCTTTAGATGGGGCTTTAGTATTAGGAATAGGTGACCTGGCGGTCTAGGGGTAAGGTGTCAGACTTCTGTACTGGCGGCCGGGGTTCAATCCCCGGTCCCGGCACGGATTTATCTGATTACCGAACCCTTCTTTCACCTCTGACAAGACATCTTGTGAATGTGGGGAATGCCAGGCCTCCACCGTGGTTCGGATTCCACGTTAAACTGTAGGTCTTCCATTTCATCACACAATCACCCTACCATTACACATTAGCGTAAGTGCGTATAACCCAAACGGGTAGTAAGACGCGGTGCTAATAATAATAATAATAATAATAATAGTATTAGGAATGGTCTACTCCAAGTCTAGTGACCATGGATTAATTCCTCGACCTGCGTTTGGTATCACGTGGTCTAAGGCATAAAATCTGACAATAAACAGGATTGGCAATGGCGGGGAGGTCCAGGTTTGAGTCTCAAACAGGCGCAACGTAGGTGGTCTTCCACATGGGATCTATCATTGTGGGGTTTCTCATCCTCTCTTCACGCTAATGTGGACCGAGCCACGTTCCTACCTCGTGTGGTAAGTGCGCTTAAGGCATAGTTTGTGTATTTTTTTATATTTTCTCCACCACATTTTACGACCATGTTCGAGCTAAGCACAGATTTACACTTATGTGATACATGTGGGGGAGGTTTAGTTTGGAAAGTATGTAGCCACATTTGCATGGAGGGAGAGTGGGAAACCATCTTGAGGAAAAAAACTTCTCAGCAAACCAAATCTTGATTCGAATCGCAATATGTCCGTCACCAATAATACAATATAGTGTGAGAGTGACGCGTCAGACATTGTGAATATTCATGTAGGTTTTGTCTTGTTTAGCTAAATGTGACTCCTTTGGTGGCCACATAGTTTCAGTCATCACTCTCATAATATATTATATGGCTGATGACGAGGATATTGAGGTTTGATTCCTGGTTG
Organism: Timema poppense; assembly: GCA_902141375.1. Lineage (NCBI taxonomy): Eukaryota > Metazoa > Arthropoda > Insecta > Phasmatodea > Timematidae > Timema > Timema poppense. The sequence continues at coordinate 185,675 of CABFOV010000254.1, forward strand.
TGTGTAATGATGTTTTTTCCTAAATCGTTATCCACTCTTTCTTCATGAAAACGTGGGTATACTTCCTATAAATTTAACCTTCCTCATCCCTAACATAATAGCGTAATTAGTACGTATGCGTATAACCAGAACGGGTAGTAAGACGCAGTGCTAAGAAAAACTAAATATGTAAAAACAAAAGTGTACAAGAGAAACCTACTTCTGTTATGTCTATATTATAAAAAATGACAAGGTTTTGACGTTTTTAATAAAAGTTTGTACAGTAAAATATTAGCGGAAAAATAAGTTCAAATGATTTATATGTTGGTTGTCCGATTGTTGTTTAAAACGAAAATAAATTTGTGAAACTCTTGTGGGTTTAACAATGGTATAGTTAGTATTAGTTTACATAATAAGACATAGTTGTTAATAAATTATTGTTAACAACTCTTGAAATAGAACATCTGGCATATTAAAAAAATGCGTACTGGAGGACCATTAGGCCTACATTAAAAACACACACACACTTAAGAAACGCTATAAATGTGGAATTTGTGTCTTTTAAAAAAATATTATAACAAAACTGTACAAATATTTTTTTAACCACTTATCATGTACAGACCTGTTCATCGTATTGACCAAATCCTAGCGCATGTTCTATATTATATTTTATAAAAGATTTGTAGAATATATCATTTAACAAAATATATTTGATGGATTGTCAAAGATACGTCATATTTTTATATTGTCAAATGACTTTTATGAAAATAAATATTACAATTTATGGTGGATTTACATAAATAATAAGGTATGAGTTTCACATTATCTTGGATTACCGATGATTAGGAGGTAAAGGTTCGAATCCCAGCAGTGTGTAACTAAGGTGTTTTTTTCCTTAATTGGTTTATCACGCTCCCTCAATGAAAATGCTGGTACTTTACCTCTATATACTACCTTCTTCACGCCCAAACCATTAGAATAAATATGCAGCTGGCCTGCGCGAGTACTATGACATGGTGCACAAAGGTATTTTCTTCTTCGCGTCACTTCCCAAATCTACCTGTTTAAAGAAGTCATTACCCACTTCAGTGGCCGCATGGTCAAAGGTGTCATTCTCGTAATCGACTAGACTGCTGATGAAGGTGAAATTGGGATCAATCCCGGTTGGCCATATTGAGGGTTACTTTACCTAATTGGTTTTCCACTCTCTCTCTCTCTATGCAAATGAGAGTAAACTTCCTCTAAATTCAACCATCCTCCTTCCTAACACTTTAGAATAATTAATAAATAGGTGTATGATCATAACGGGTAGTAAGACGTGGTGCTAAAGACAAACAAATGTATAGTGTAAAAAGTACTAATTTAAACAAAATCAAAGTACGCACGTGCATTCAGGATTACACTTATCTCAATAAAATAACATCATTTATTTTCACTTAATTTAATTATATTTAAAGTATCGTTTCAAGTTAATTTATAAAATGCACTTGAATGGATTGAGTATTTGAGTAAGTTTTATCCCTAGCCCTCCCCCCTCTCACGACCCCCATGTTTATCTTTGTGTCCCTTTCCCTGCCGCTGGGTCGGACACGATTGCCCACTCCGGATTGATTACTATAAACTGGGTCGTCCTCGGCTTGAGCCCGGGACACACCACATGAGGTCTCGCGTTGCTAACACACACGTGACGAAACCAGAGGCCACGCGCGTAACGCGAGGTACACGACGAGCCTTTTATCAGGGAGCCGCACAGAAATAATTATCTGTTCTGCTTTGTGTTTCGGTTCTTCAAACAAAATTTTAAAGGTTCCGGTTCTAGAAAAACAAAATTTCCTATTCTTTTCCGTTCTTAATAAGGTTCCGGTTCTTAAAAATGTTTATTTACTAGTTTTAGTTTCATCAAAATGCTTTTAAATAAAACATAATATAAAAATATTATATACTACAAAACAACTCATTTATATAAAAAATATCAGGAGATTGATAATTGAACAATTTATTTAAAATTCATGGTTCCATTTGCACATGCCATTAATTTATTTTAGTTGTTTTTTTCAGAATTCTAAAAAATATAAAAAAGACGGTGTTTGTGGTTTAGTGACCGAGTTTCTGTCTAGAGATCCAGAAGTCCCGGGCTCAATTTCCGGTGCTTCAGCCTCGTGAGGATAAATGAAAAGCTATTTGATTAAGTAGAGGTTTTGGTATAGAAAACTGAGATTAACGGCCAAAGGATTCATCGTACTGAACACATGATACCCTCTATCCGCAGAAGTTTGTACTATCTTCACCAACAGATGGAGGCCACTCTTTCGACATGGTTCAATTGTGGGCTGACGCCATCGAATTTTATTTTATATATTTTTAAATAGTCTTGTTTAGTTTTTAAATTAATGTATTTTTTAAAACTTTATTTTATGCAAATTTTCAATTGAAAAAAGATAAATAAATTAACTAAAGCCGGTTTGGTGCAGCCAAATCCGTTACTTACAATTTTGAAACCTAAGGGAAATAGTGTCTACCTATGTAATGTTTGTTTAATTGTATAAGAAATCTAAATCATATCTAATGTATATATAATGTGTTTTTCAATTCTGTTTATTAACAGGATATTATAATAATTTTAAGAAATGTTGTAGACTTTAATTTAAACATTTTAAACTTAATATGTTAGTACTTTCCTAAGTCCTTAATTTGTAGGAAAACCAAAATAATAAATTAGTTTGCGGGGTTATAATATATGCAATTTATGTAATTTACCTAAGTAACCATCTTAATAATATTCTTGATGTGTCATTCCCTCTCCATATAATTTAAAGAAGTTCCGCAATGGGTAAGATTTATTTCGCCTTATCTATCAAATGATTAAAAATATAAATTATTAATAAAACTATAAATCACTTCTAGACTACACACAATGAACACAAACTTTGAACGACTTGATATTTGAAGAAAGAGTGAAAAGATTTAACAATTTTAGATTCCCCCTTTTACTCCTTTAAGCAAACTGATCATCCAAAAACTACTTAGATCGTTTAACTTTTATGACTAGCACTATTAAATAAATGTCTTCGTATTTCGTTTAGACTTCTTGTACAGCAGGGAGGCTTCTCATTTATCAGTACTCACCCTTCTTATTTATGTTTGCTGTCACTCAAAAAGTTTAATACGTGTTTTTTTTAGTCACCGCGTCTTACTACCCATTCGAGTTATACGCTTATGTACTAATTACGCCAATGGTTTTTGGAATGTTACATTTTGAGGAAATGTACCAGCATTCACGTGGAGGGAGAGTTGAAACCCGTTTTGAAAAAATCACCCTAAGTACACCCGACCTATATTATAACCTCAATCTCCCTATCATTGGCAGTCTAGTTTATTGCGAGAGTAGCGCGTTAGACCATGCGGGCAGAGAAGATGGTCTAAATACACATTACTAAGGTCATAGCCTAAAGAGTAAAATGTGACATTCCCTAAAAATCTAAACTCATTAGTGCGTACTGCTATGTGCTCATTGATATTTTTATGATCCCCTTGGAAAATAAACTTATCCTACTCTAACAAAAATTCTTGAAAAAAGTGAACATTTTATTTTCAAAATAATAATTAAATTTCATAAAGAAGGGTATAAGATACAATTAAAAATTTTCTTATAAAACGTAAAAACTTTGATAAACCGATAATAGCCTTTATTAACCAAAAATATAAATCAAATTCCTTTCCGGTTGTTAGGTTATTTACTTTTTGGGTTCTTTTTTCGGTTCTTGTTCCTTAAAAGTAGCTTTTAGTTTTTACTGTCGGTTCTGGTTCTGGTAAAACTCCCTGCCTTTTATGTGTTAGTGCTTAGGTTTGTTTGGTTTACACCCTCACGCCCCAGTGTGTCGGAAGAATTATAATGAAATGTATTATTGCTGCTGTTTAGCGGGGAGTGGCCATTAGTGGGGTATAAACACGGAAAAAACATTGTTTCTCCCCCAAACCACGCATTCGAGAGGGAGACACAAGTAAATAGGACTAAAGCTGCCTACACATTATACACGAATAAAAAGTTACGCAAAGCTCCAGACAAGGCAAGGATACGCACAGTTATTTACTCAGTAGGCAGACACACATAGAGCAGGATTCTGTTAGGAGGAGACACTTAAAAAAAACACAATATTATTGTGTCAAAAAGTGAAAGCCTTTCACTATATTAGACCAGTGTCGTGTCGTGTCGTGGAGTGCTGCAAGGGAAGCAGACCTTGTTAAAACTCTATCTGTGATTGGTTCTCAACCCCTTGGGCCCTATTTGACCAATCATACATATGATCTTCTCTGCATGCCTCACACAGGAATGTATTCCCCTCAATACCTGACTAATGCGTGTTCTGCTGAGGGGTGTCAACAATTCACAGGTACAATGTAAGCAAATGTTCCTTACCCGGGCAACACTTCACGGCACGTCATTGTATTATAATATCTGTATTATTTTATAATTATTGATAGTACATATATCAAAAGTGACAGCTGCAGATCAAATGACCCGACGTATGAATATGTGAAAGCAGATCTAGTATATATTTTTTTATCTTTCAAATAATATTGTTCCTATATAAATTGCTCTATAAAATAAATCACTAAAAGAGAAAATTATATTAAAACATTAAATATCGTCAATAAGTAATCTTTTGGCATAGGTAAAATAAAATAGTAAAACCACTTCATTGGCGTCGTCTTGTGAAATGTGTAATCGAACTGTTAAGTTGTATTTTTAACATAATTACGTTTACTGCCAAAGCCATTAATGAAATAATATAATCGACTGGAATTAGAAGGGTGGCTTATAGGAAGTACACAAAATGGGAAAACCACCCTTGGTACGCCCTGAGTAAAACTAGAGAGATTTGAAATGATTTCTAAATTTATTTTTATAGACAATAACCGCTCAATGTGTTTGATAATGCGCTCAGCATATGGAACCTGCCTATAGCCCCAACCTCACCATCATTAGTAAATCAGCGCTCTTCTGACATACTTAAGAGCGAGTTTGTCTTTATACGTTTAATTGCAGAAAAAAATATCTTAACGTGGTCCAATTGGAGGCTGATGCGCAAGGTAGTAGTATTCAGTGAGAAATGCCAACACAAGAATATCTCTGCCAGTTTTTTTTTCTTTAAGAAAAATACGCCTTTCTAAAACTATACCTTGAAATACTATAATATTGATAGGAAGCCACCAAAATGTAAGCACCTGTTCACGAATATTTCTTATGAATATCCTCTATAACATTCTTAGCAACAGTTTAACTATGCATTCAACTTCTTTTTCATCGAAGTAAAAAGGATATTCCCCACTGCTTCCAAATTTCAAGTAAAGCAGTGGGTCTGGAACTGGGTCAACTCAGCTTAGTGAGGACAAAATGTGGATCTACTTGAATTTAAAAAAAAGTGATCTAGGTCTAGAAAACTGAAACTAACGAAGTGTGGGCTCATTGTGCTGGACCCATTATACCCTCTATTCGCGGAAGTTGGCCCTATCATCGCCAACATAGTGCAGACATTCATTCGGTAAGGCTAGAATGCGGGTTTACGCCATGGAGTTGTATTAGTGTAAGCAAAAATTTGTGGCGTTCAAAATTTTCCTGGGCCATAGCCCATAAGGGGAAACGGTCCCCCGAGTGGGTAAAAATAAGCAAAAATAGTTTAAATTTGATGAAGACACGCTAGCATAATTTTGAATGTAGATTTCCCTGGATTTTAACATGATTTGAACTTGGATTAAGACCCACTTAAAGTTTTTCTTAGGACCCTTAAAGAGTTGAAATTATTGAAATGAATCCAGAAACGTAACTAGATACCTCCACATGGATTATCTTAATGTGGTTTGGAGTTAGGTGGAGTGTGCGACGACCTCTTCCAAAACCTCCCCTTTCGACAAGGGTCTCGGGTTTCTAATCTATCCTAGGGGTAGGATTTCTTTGAACTCTTTCCTTCCACACCCACAATCCTCCCTCCCCCCCCCCCNGTAAAAATAAGCAAAAATAGTTTAAATTTGATGAAGACACGCTAGCATAATTTTGAATGTAGATTTCCCTGGATTTTAACATGATTTGAACTTGGATTAAGACCCACTTAAAGTTTTTCTTAGGACCCTTAAAGAGTTGAAATTATTGAAATGAATCCAGAAACGTAACTAGATACCTCCACATGGATTATCTTAATGTGGTTTGGAGTTAGGTGGAGTGTGCGACGACCTCTTCCAAAACCTCCCCTTTCGACAAGGGTCTCGGGTTTCTAATCTATCCTAGGGGTAGGATTTCTTTGAACTCTTTCCTTCCACACCCACAAGCCTCCCTCCCCCCCCCCGCCCCCCAAGCAGTTTATTTTGTTGATGGGAGTTCAGCTTGGGTTGCGCTTCGAGGCTTATGACCGCTGCTACGAAGTTATTCCCGAGGGCATTTAAATAATTCCTAGTCAAGATGTGAGCCGCGGGCGTATTTAAATATAACATATCATCCCGAGAGGATGTGAATGGAAACTAAACATAACAGTGGATAGTGCGCACTCACCATATAATTATGGCTTTTTTTGATTGAGTTATTGAATGTGCATTTCTAAACACACAGATTACATCGGTACATAAACTAGAACATAACAATCTTGCTCTCTTTAAGGTGGAGATGTAGGAAACGCGAGTTTTATGGCAAAACTATTTTTGGCAAAAATTAGTATTGCTTCAGTAAAAACTTAATAAATAATTTTATTTATATGGTGATATTAACAGTTCTTGAATATCTGTCATGGGCATATCAGCATTAGATGACAAAGTTTTTAAATGAAGAAAAAAAGTTGTCATTAAATACCAGAGCATCCTTGACCGATATTCAACAACTGTTGATATCACTCAGTGAAGAAAATTAAACTTTATCTTTGTACTGAAGAAATATTTGAGTTATTTTGACCAAAAAAAATTGATATAAAAACTCCTACCTTTTCTTGCGTCCCTTACAACCTAATCTTAAGGAAACCAATTTTCTTAGGAAGGGCTATTTCTGACTGCTAGAAAGGCTACTAGCTCTACTTTCACGTATTAACATGTCTATTCATGTGATATGAATTTGTCACTTTTGAAGTATATTATGAATACTTATAAAATAAAACTAATAATTTAGTAATGTGTTATTAATGTTGGCCCCAACAAATTATTTTTTAATTTTATAAAATACCCTTACTATGAAAGTTGGACTGTATCTAATACTTTAGAGGCAGCCTTAATATATATATATATCCCATCTTTGTTCCAGTAATTTAAAGTCTTACACTCTAATTAACTTTTTTCGCCTTTGATGAGAATTTCGGGGTTTAAATATCTGCCAGTTGCGTTAAGAGTTCATTTTGCTTTAGGATATTCACATTTTCTTGCCCCGCTGATGCGTGTGTATTTCCTCTAAACTACCCTCCTAATGTAAGAAAGTAATGCTCTTCACTTAAGTATAAATGAGAGGCGAAGCTTGGCAGATGAATTATTATAGCTACCATCAGCCGTATCTTAATAATATTTGAATGGATTGAAAAATGATAGCTAAATATGGGAATCGAGCCCGGGGCCTTTGGCTTACCATGCCAACAATATTCCATTGAGCTTTCCAGGGATTGTCTGGTGCTCAAGGTCACTCTCCCCTCTTATTTTAAGGGATATTTTGTGAAGGGCGTGTGGATATTATCGGCTAATAGTAGCTATAATTGATGTTACAGCCAACGGCGACTCGGTTGGGGTATTACGATGCCAATATTAGGGTTCCTTCCCCGCGTCCAGGTGTAATTTTTCAATTTACACGAATATGGCCCAGATACCACGGATTTCCGTAATTATATTCATTCATCCCCAAGTTTAGCTTTTTATATTTACTTAATTATATAGCGGTGCTTACATCCATCTTGATTTGCTTGCAATGTACCATATATTGGCAGCATTAAACCACAACCTAGTCGCCGATGGCTGTAATATCAATGATAGCTCCTAGTAGAGGATGATATTTACACGCCCATAACAGATTCTGCCTTAAAATTTGAGTGAAAAATGGCCCTGAGCACGGGACCAATCCTGGATAGCTCAGTAGTAGAGCATTGGCGTGCTTAGTGTTTAATTCTCGTAGCAAGGTGTCATTTTTCAATTTATTCGAATACCCTCATAATGTCTAACCCCTTATGCTAAATAATGGTTAATTATCGTGTTGTTTGACACCTTGGTTCAGTCTATAGAGCATCTGCCTACTTATTTAGGTGTCCTGGTATGGTTGAAAATTGTTATCAATCGATAAATTGAACTTCCCTCTCACATTGATGAATTAACGTCTCAGTGTAGAGTTCATTCCAGAATTAAATTAAGTTTTTAAGTTTCTTCTGATATGGTCATTTGGTTTGGTAAGTGTAACCTCCTTTTATCCAGAAAGGTATCAAGCTGAACTTAATGGGTTACACTAGGGTGCATCCAAGAAGAAGGTATAGTGCATTAATAGTTCAAGGCACGATCACTATATTTCAGACGTAGTGTACGTTAACCCAGCACTCCCCAAAAATACGTCGAACGAATATTTTGTTCACCTAATAAGGTTGCAAACTTCCCTTTCTTGGTTCTACTATGACATAGTTTAAAAGATGTGTCCATAGAGCAAACAATCTAGTAATGATTGCTACCTTTCAAGTTGAACTAATCCCTAGGTCTATGTGTTACACACCATTCGTGAATTTTCCCAATTCATGAATCGGGAAAATTTCAACCCATTCCGTGAACAGGCTTCTTCTCCTGATAATTTCTCGAACTAGGCAAAAAAATAGTCCAGTTCATGGTATTGTGCCGCGCTTGTGATTCTCATTTCATGAACTGGTCAGCTCCAATCATTATCCGATCAATTAACTGGACGAGTTTTTTCCCTGTCAATGAAATGAACGAGCGAAGAACCGGTTTGATCTTAAGTTTTATAATTTTAGAATGAAAGATTAGGCCAAGTTAGGTTAGGATAACTTAGAATAGTATCTTAAAGCTAAATTCAGTTAAGCTTTTAGTAGATAGTAAAATAATTTCCAGTTAGTGAAATGTGCTAAAGCGGAGGCCAGTAAAGAGAATGGGCAGAAAATGGTCTGATTCAATGAACTGGGCAAATTCACGGATGCGTTGCAGCATAATACATATAAATAAAATGTATCTCATATGAAGTAAAACGACGCTTCAACGCATATCACTTAAAAAAATTGATTCCACTCGAGTTTTTTTAATATTATATTCACACGTCGTTGATAACGTTCTAAGTAAAAGTTTCCGAAAAGTAAAATGCTTCCAGAACAAAATTATAGCCTGGTTATGCTATTCCTCCTGTTTTTAGAGTAACACGTCGTGTCTTGAATGTGGTAAGAGTGTGCGTGGTTGGACCCTATCTATAGCTGATGTAGCAGGCCAATATGCATCCTGAGTGCAAGTTCACCTGCTCTTCACACGCGAGCTCTCGCATGATGGTCATTCCTCTAGAGATAGCGAGCGTATCGATGACACGACCGTGAAAAAAAAACTATCTCTATTCTCGAAGGAAAGCCTTTCACTAGCGGCTGGCCACGTGGTGAGTATGGTCATGTACAGAATAATCTCACCCCTTTTACCGTCTAATACTTCTACTTTAAGTTGTGGTGAAAAATGGCGAGTTAAAAAAATAAAAACTCGAATATTATATAAAATATCAATAATTTATGCTTTTATTTTATAACAATAACTTTTATAGATTTTAGCTTGTTTTTTTTAAATATTACTAATAAATTTACTTTGAAAAAAATAGTAAGGTTTCATTTATGATATTATAATAATTTAATTTATATATAATTATTCATATCCAAATGATAGTTACAATTAAAGTAAAATAATATTCATACCTAATCAGCAATCATATATTTTAGGCTTGTATATGAGTTATATTATAAAATATATATATATATATATTAGTATATTTTAACAGTTTATAATATAGCATATATATATAGGCATGTAATATATGGTTACCGAGTACTTCATTCACGGTAGGAATTACTCTCAGAAAGGTATTTTTTCCTACCAATACCCTACTATATAATATATTTCTGGTAAGGAAAAAGGCCTTTCTGAAAACTATTCCTACGCTGAACAGACTTTAGGCATGAATATTATTTTACTTTAATTATAACTTTTATTTGTATATTAATAATTATATATAAATTAAATTAAAACTATTATTATACTATATTTGAAAAGTTACTATTTTTTCTCAAAGTAAATTTATCAGTTGTGTTCAAAAATATTAAACTAAGTAAAAATATATAAAAAGTGTCGTCATAAAATAATAGCATAAAGTATAGATTTTTTTAGATTATATTATTTATTCATTAAAGCTGTCCAAAGAATTAAAGACGTCAGCTGTTGACTTAGGGTTACATTAGAGACTATTTCTAGTAACTCTTTGAGCTGTCATCCAAGTAAACTCGAGGGGTGAGTTTACTATAGGTGCGCCGTCGCTCCTAAAAGCCCTCACGTTGACGCATTGGACGTATTAGAGAGATGCCGGGTTCAACGAGAATTTGTTCCGTCCCTTTATAGTAGAGACGTGACCAGAGTTGTAAGCAAACCGTGGTAGAATTAAGCTCTCTGCTATCCAATTTATTTTTTGGCTCGGTAGATTTGTGGCATGGCCCGTGGCAAGCCGGTTAATACTATTAGATAACCAATAAATAACTTTTCGTATGGTTTCAGAAGCTGCTGCTATCCAAACATCAAAATCTGAATTATTATTTTAAGCTATGCATCTTACTACCCGTTCAGGTTATACGCTTATATACTAATTACGCTTGTGCGTCAGGAATGAGTTAAGTTAAATTTAGAGGAGTGTATCCTTATTGGTGAAGAGGGAGAGTGAAATCTTTTATTTTTAAGGAAAATCACTCTTGGTACACCTGACCGAGATTCAAACCCCAATCTCCCATCATAGCAGACTAGCCTTTTGCGAGATTTACACCTTAGACCATAGGTTCTCAAAGTGTCCTGTAGGGGTTTGCAAAACCAATTTAGATTGTTTTATTGTTTATATTCTCACATCATATAAAAATATTCAATATTCACGATAAGCTTGAACATCTGTTTGTTTCCATTACTGTCAACCTAAATAAGAACTGGTATACGTAGGGTACTAAAAATGTGTGCGTGGGTTTTTAATTTCACCTCGTACGACGGAGATGATTAAGTGGGCGCGACAAATTATAATAGGCGTCAGGGGGTCCGCGATATGGTAAAGGTTGGGAACCAATGCCTGACTATTATAGAAATCATACATTATTTCAATTTGCATTAAATTCTTTAGATCTGAATTTATTACAATTTTTTATTGTTTTTTTTATTAGAATTCGATATAAATAAAGATTTTTTTTCTGAGACCTAAAATTTCACAATTTTGTACAAATGTAGATTAATACTGTTTTTCCTGAAATTCTTCAGAAGTATGCATTTGTTAGTAGGCTTACGCCTGTCACCTAATTAAACCAGTCGACCTGAGAGCACAAGAGAAAAGGCTGGATAATAAAATAATATTTATCTGCAGAGTGGCTGAAAATTATAAAGTTAAAAAAAAACCTACCACCTCAAATTCTGCCGTCTTAAGGTGTTAGCTGTAGATATGTATTGATTTTACAAAAGTCTACGTCTCGTTTCTAAGAAGTAAGGAGTTTTTGAATATAGCTTTTAGAGGTTCTCATTCGATTTCGGTTAAGGATGGAGATATTCACTTGTTCACATGGGTTCACCCTGAGAGTTAATTAGTGAATATAGTGGGCTTTGTGTCTAGCATTTGAGGCACTCTACTATACTATGAGGTGACCTGGCAGTCTAGGGGTAAGGTGTTGGACCTACGTACTGTGGGTTCGGAGTTCAATATTCAGTCTGATTTCCAAACCCTTCCTTCCCCTCTGACAAGATGTGTATTAATCAAAACTTGTATTTGTGTGGAATACCAGGCCTCCATCGTTGTTCGGATTCCACGTTATACTGTAGGTCCTCCATTTCATTTCATTTCATAATCACCCTGACATTACACATTAGCGTCAGTGCGTATGGGTAGTAAGGCACGGTGGTGATGATAATAATAATGATGATAATACTTGACTAAGTTATTCTGTAAGTCATGCTCTGATATAACTTGTGTTTAGAAAGCGTACATTTCCAAAATAAAAAAGAGCAATAGACAGGATTGCTGATGACGAAGAGGAGGTGGTTTTACATAGCACGTGATTAATCACCGTACCATCACTATCCTCTCCCCCGGCTGACGGTGACGCAGTTGTTATAAGTTTTTTTTAATCTCTGCGTTTTAATACCCGCTCAGGCTATATGCACCTGTACTAAGCTACGTTAATGTGTTAGGGTTGAAGAAGGTTGAATTTAAAAGAAGTGTAACCGTATCTTCGTGAAAGAAGATTGAAAAACCATTTTGGAAATACACCTTCAAATCACCCGACCGGGATTCCAACCCCATTATCCCCATCATCGGTAGGCTATTCTATTGCGAGGGGGACGCCTTAGATCAAGCGGGCTTTCTTTAAGCTAACTTCTTAATCCCTACTCCTTGGAATAAGTTGTTAGTAGCCTTCATGTTGAACGTACAAATGTGTAACTACAACATATAGAATAAATCACATCCAAAAAGGCAGAGTGTTTCACTTTGGAATTAATTCCTTGCTCAAGGTGATAATTATATTAATGGAAGATTGACCTATCAGCCATCAATTTTTTTAAAGTATTTATTTATGGCAAGTGCTAGTAGGTGAATAGTTCTTGATCGGGATCAAATGTACTGTATATTGCTGCAAGGCAGTATAGAATAATGTGAGATACTTATTTTTTAGTATACAATTTTTACTTTTTATCTCTCTCTCTCTCGTGGAGAGAACTTATTGAGTTTCTGGATTTTAACAACCACAAAATTTTCTTAAATGTCGACGTTTCATGACCCCCTGAAACCGAAAAAGTGGTTTGGACGATTCCAACTCTTTGTTTCTCGGACTAGAGCCGAAACCATTTTACCAATCGGGCTAAAGCTTGGTTGGTATCTAGAGTTTTCATAGGGTTCTCCCATGGTTTTGGAATTATATATTTAAACTTAAAATTAATTGTAATTTACTGAAGGGTAAAAAATAATAAAGCAATTCGATTTTCTCAAAATCTACTCTAGAAATTCAATTTTCCATTTGATCATATCACCACAACTTTTAAAGATAAGAAATGTCTTATCATCTTAAAGTTGTAGTAGGTCCTACTATTGAAAATAAAAATAATTTATTTGAAATATAATTTTATAAAACCAGTAGTGTCTGAGCTCTAAGCAAATATATATTTTTAAGGCGCTATTTGAAAATAAAATATTGATTTTTATGCTCTTTAGTGGAAAGAGATGTTCATATTTTTTCATTGTTTCTGCTACAAAGTATATTATTTTACTTAAGCTCTTTTGTGGCAGGTTTCTGCAACAATGTATATTATTTCACGTGTGCTATTTTGTGAAGGGTTTCTGCAACAATAGTTTCACAAATCTTACGAGGTTTTAGTAAATGTTTCTATATTAATTTTTAAGATAAAAGGGAAAGAAAGTGTTTGCGGTGCACCGTAACATTTATTTAAATATATTCTGAAGTGGCATATGCTCTCAAAAATACAACCATAAAATATGATATATCAAGAGATAGCTATAAATATTCCCCCACTAAAAATATATTTAAATATTAAAATGCATTATGTAATAAAAGTGAGTAGGTATTTAAAGGCCTTAGAAAACTAAAATATATTGTAAAATCGATTAAATAAACTGAACAAGTTTACCAATGATACATTGAGGAATGAATTTTTGTTACAGTATTACATAAAAGCTGGAAGTGGATCGCATTTTGTCACCGAAATAATTATAATTGAGTAAAATGTATTCACATACTATAAACCAATAGCTTACGTTAAAAGTACTAGTAAATGCCACTAATTATTATTTAAATGTTATCGTGTGTATATATTTGTTTCACATAATAAACATATATTTGGATTAATATAATAAGAAAATGTTATAACAAAGAATTTATAAATATTTTTTCATCTCATCTTATTCATTATGACTAGCCATGCTTTACTAACTTGTAGGTGTATAAAACTTTAAAATAATTATAGTGTCCTTTTCTCAATATTGGCTACCCTGTAAGTTTCCTTTCTCGAACAACTTGGAACATTCAACTGTATAGCTTTTAACTCTGACTTGAGGATGATTCCGTCGTAGCATCGAAACATGTCAAAACTTTAATGACCTTGCAGGTGGCCTGGTGGTCTAGGGGTAAGGTGTCGGACTTTTGGGCAGGTTGTCTGGGGTTCAATCCTTGGACCCGGCACAGATTTATCTGATTACCACACCCTTCCTTCACTTCTGACAAGACGTGTATTATCCACAACTTGTGAATGTGTGGAATACCAGGCACGTTAAACTGTAGTCCTTCATTTCATCTCAGAATCACCCTACCATTACATATTAGCGTAAGTGCGTACAACCCTAACGGGTAGTAAGATGCGGTGATAATAAAAACGTTGCAGGTATTACGGCAGTATTTACAAAGAATAGGGAATTACAGATAAGAAATAAATTCAATTTTCACATATATTTTTTATATTTTGTATTTTCTCAATTATTACAAATAATTATGTTTAAATTCTCAATATTATACAAAGACATATAATTTATGCATGATCACATCATCCTTGCTTAACAATATATAATTTTAATATAATTCGACTCAAAAGTATACTGAAATTTACTAAATGTATATAATTTTTTAGATGTTTTGTTATAATTTCAATGATTTTTATAAAAAAAATTCTTAGAATATCTCATAGCTTGTAATCATTATAACCAATTTCACATGTGTGAATCAAATATAGTGCATATATTATTATTATTACATTACATTATAAATCTATGTCTTGCATGTTAAACTAACACAATTTGTACAGTTTAACTGAAAATTGAATTATATTATAAATAATCGTAAACGTACCTTATTAAACTATGACAAATGTTTTTCAAAAATACCCAAGGCTTATTTTTACACCCAAAAAAATCTTCCTTTAATTCCAATCAGACTATACACGTGGGGCACGGCAAATGTTATAAATCTCATATTATAGCCAAAAGATTTCACTGACCACAAATTGACGTGATATTTTGAAATATGTTCGTTGCACTAGATTAATTATATCAGACTATACGGAACTGAAAGCTGATAAAAAAATTTTCTATCGGCGATGTAATTTAAAAAAGCTTTTGGAAAGTGCGATTTGAGAGCAAATCCGCTATGTACAAGCTTTATGTATATACATATATAATACGGATCAACGTATTCAATTGACGAACAGGGGACTAGACATTAATTGGTGTGTCATCAAATATGCATAGAAGTACATGGTTCCACGTGCGTATTTGTATGTGTCAATCTAGTCCCACTGAAATGACAAGTGGACAAGAGTAAACTAAGTTTTAAATTGGACGATTCAGATATATAGTAGAGGGAATGCTAGGACAATAAGTGGGCAAGTGATTAATATTTAAATAAAGAGAATCGTGTTTGGAATCCCTCGGATATATTTTTATTTGAGGTATTTAATGTACACTCTCTGAACCGACTGATTATATCCTCACATGATAATTTCTATGAACGAGAGCGAAAGTACATACCAATTTTGCCGGTAAAGGTATTTTCACATACCTTCCAGAGCTCTTTACATGCCACAATGAACACGGGACCAACGGCTTTACTTCCCCTCCAAAGAAGTTGTGCTACGTATTTTTATAGCTCAAGAAAAATTCATTGATCCCGGCTGGGTTTGCACCCACGAGCAAGCACGCTTAGACATATATTTTAGAAAAAAAATAACTCATTATTTACAAAGCTGGCTTACAAATTAATAAATTAACCCTTGATAAATGGAGAGTTTTACTTGTGATCAGGTATAGTTAATGTGAGAAAGTTGTGTTTCACTTACTGACTTTACATAAGTATTCAACACAAATCTCTCTCTACGGAGACTTAGTTTGCAAAGAGGCAAGCCTTTGAATTCCAAACTCAAAAGAGTGACAGCCTTGCCCCTGCGCCTTCATGAATGTTTTGGTGGTAAGCCTTGCTTTAACACTCACGCATATTACACTTTGGTAATGTGTTCGTGGTGAAATAAACTTTTAAGTTACGGTAAGTCTTTGAAAGCAATGTTTAAATATTAATTTGAGTATTTGAACACGCGTTGAACATCAAATGGCAAATACATTGTAAAAATGGGATTACGATTACCTGGGTGTTTAGTATCGTTTCCAGGTATGGCTTTGCTTCATACATGCGAGTACAGTTGGTTTATTTTCTGTTATTTTTATTCATGAATATAATTAATTATATCCTAATGTAAAAGTTAAATATAGGCTATGTTATTTTGCTGATATACAAAATAATATGCCGCATTCGGAAGTCAACATACTATGTGTTCTTTATAATGAGTAATGAAAAAATATATTCACAAATTTATTTGGGGCTAACATATATCAATTATTTACCACATTTAAATTTTCACTAAGATGTATAGCTTAAAAACTAAAAAATGTAATAGTAAAAGCGCTTTGATATGTTTTTACTGTACACATCTAATAAAATATATTAGTCTTCTTCAGTAACACGTCAGTTGTTATTATATTTTAAATTTGTTCAAGTAAACAATTGAACTCATTTTATAAAATCACATAAAGTTAATTTTCAACTCGATTCCAAAATTTTCCATACAAGTTTTCAACTTACATAAACTTTTTATGAAAATCCCACTATATTATGTCATTTGCATAACTGTATGTATTTATTTAATTTCTGTTTTTAAACACCTACATAAAAATAATCAATACATCTTAATTTCTAACATCCTGGGTTTTTAAACTACCATATTCAATTTTAACATAGAGTATAACTTAATAAAATGTAACAACATATTAAACTGAATCAAATTAATATTTAGAAAAATTGAAATATCAAAGTCTTAAATCTAAGATTAAATATCGCTCCTGACTTTCAACTTTAGAATGTTTTATAAAATGCTAGTTCAGTAAGCCAGATACTCTTTCTGACCTGGAGTGTACTTTTTACATCTCACGCATAGAATAAGGTTTCATTTAGTAGAAGTCAGACAATTACGGATAATGTAAATGTAAAGAAAAAAGGATCAAACAATATAATTTTGATGAGATGATTAAAATAAATTCTAGAGAAAAGGGACCAAAAAAACCCAATGGGTTAAGAAATATGTACAAGTAAAAAATTTTTTACGGCCATAAACATTATCAATAAACGTCTAACAACTCAGTCAGTAGCATGTCTCTCTCCTGAGATAAGGGTCCCATGTTCGAATCCCGGAATGGCCGAGAAATGTTTAGTTGGTGAAATGTGGGTTTCATATTTACAGTGATAAATTAACGGCCGGGGGTTGGGTGTTGTGTCTAATTTAGTTTTAAGTTAGTTTATATGTCGTGTGTTGATCTAATCAGTAGGTTCAAAGTGTGAAATTTAATTACCGCAAATAAATTAGACACAAACTACTATTATTAAAACCAGATAAAAGTTTCAAGTATAGTTTACAAAATCTTATATTTTATTTATATGAGAAAAGTTATTCGAAATACTAAAATAGAAATAAAAATAATGTTCATAAAAATGGGTCAACTAAGACATGTGGTTGTGCATACAAGCTACAAAAGTTCAGAGTAAATCCATCTGAACAGTCCGCCGAGAGTAAATTCATCCAAACGGTCAGTAAATTAATTTCAGCAAAGATTTACAAGAAATATTAGAAATATGGCCAATTACATAGTTATTTTATTTCGAGTGAACATAATAAAAGGAAAGAAGGAGGGTCGTACCTGTTTGTGGGTTTCGATTCGAGACTTCTCCTCCTCTTAAAGTATTATTAATTAGCTGGTGTGCCCGTTATTCGCATGGGGAATCTACAAAGTAGTTTTGCTCTATTTATAATATATACAATTAACCACAGGGAAAAGTAACCAATACTTAAATTTTGTTCAACTATTAATCCTTTATTGAGTTAAATTGTTATACAAAACATGAAAGTAAGCTGACTAATACACTATTTCAATATATAGATAAAATCTAAATTTGTTATAAAAGTTGACATATATTTTGAAAATTAAGTTATAACTTCTCTATACACAATCATTTGAACTCTTGCAGGTTAGTGTTAGTAAAAAATAATCAAGTGTGTAACACCATAAATTATTGGTTCTTAAATGGTTGTAATTAAATTCAATAAACAGTATTTTAGTATTTTCTATTGCATTCACTCCATTCAACACCTTTACCACGTTTACCATTTTTACCCTATGTGCCTAGAGAAATAACTTTCTTACCATTTTTCCCTATTCAGCCTTTTATACCCTCATTTCCCTTTCCACCCCGTTTATGTTTTTTTACCCCGTTAACCTTTTACACTTTCCATTGGGTAAAGAATTAAAAAGTCTTAAAAAGGGTATAAAGTGTATAAGGTAGAAAGGGTAAAAAGGTTTACATTTATAAATTTATTGTTACAGTCATATAGGATATTTATTAGAAATAAATCACAGCATTTAACAGCTTACTATGACATGGGGACATGCTAAGATGATTTTATTATAGATACCAAATTCTTCTGGTTCACTCTTTATGGCAACAAAACTACATTACAAATAATTGTATGAAATGTACTAGTAAAGCTTTCTAGTGGCGTTATACTTTTTTCAGTTTTTAATTAATAACAACATTCTAGTAAAAATTTCAAAATTCTGGCTTCGAGGTGAACGTGTCCTTGCACAGGTATTAGTAATTTTTAAATTTCAGACTTCTGCGTGCGATAAATATAACGTAACATTCATGACAGATATGCAAATTCTTTATTTTATTAATATAAGAGTGTAGTCTACAACTATACCTTTCTCATCCCTATTGTGTTATTATAAGTAAATGGGAATAGCACTTATAAGTAGTTAGAAAATCAAATCAAAAGACATTTTTTTTTAATTGCTATGTCCAGCATAAAGGTTATCAACAGTTTATACCAAAGGTAGTAATGAAGAAGAGAATTTGTTGAGATGTAGCCCCATATCTGTAATTTAATAGAGGGAATGAGATAAGAGAAAGTTCGCAACCAAAATGCGCCCACCAAGATTCGAACCTTAATCCCTCCATCACCTGCGATCCAGTGTATCACGGGACTTACGCTTTATACTACTAAACCATTGTTGAGGATTAATGAAATGAACATTAATAGTATATATGGCTGTAAAAAAATAATTGTTTGTATTTAAAGGCACGTTGACACAAAATTAACTTTTACTGGCATAAACACAGATACAAACTTTTAAATAATGAAAAATAAATAAATTGTTTGATACAAAATTACATACTTTCTTACATAGTATATTAAAATTTGGAATAATATTTTCAAAAGTAAGTTTTATTCAGAAAAATAAACAGATTGGTTTGATACTCATATGAAACACATTATGGATATACATTATGGACACAATTTTAAGTTATCTTAAAAAAAATCATACTATTTCAAAAATCAGTAGTTAGCTAACTACAGCTTGGCTATTATTTTTTTTTTAGAAAAATGCTATGATTGATCATATAACTTTTAAAAAACTTCCCAGATATTCATTTTGAACAAAATCTTTAGAGCCATTTCCAAAAAAATTCAAAAGTTAGAAATTGAGTAATCAATAAAATTCCCTTAAATGAAAATTTATCCACAAAACAATTATATAGTGCTGTTCATGGTGTAAAATATTCCCTAGCTATCCATTTTAAACAACATCATTAAAACCATTTTCGAAAAATCTCAAATTTAAAAAAATCAGTTATATTTTAGAGATGTTAAAGACAAATATACAGAGACCGAATTGTAAACCCACATTTCTTGAGTTCGGGAGTACATAGATCTTTCAAATCCATAATACATATATAGGTAAGTGAAGGCTGAGAAGGCGTTAATGCATGAGAGTGAGAAAGAAACCGCGAATAGATCTGGAAATGGAGTAGAAATCTTTAAACCGTCTCCCTTACAAAATTAAAGCGTTTACCATTTTGTTGGAAAAGCACTTTGATAATAGGGAAAAAACAGTAAACCATCTAAAATATAGCATTTTATACAGTTGGTTCATATTATATAATTAATGTTAACATCCTTATAGAAGTTTTAGTGCTCAATCCTTAAAGCACTAATAAAACATACTTAAAAATATTTATGAAATTATGATCTGGATCTGGATCAATGTTTATTTTAAGCCATTAATTGTTTTCTTATAGTATGAACTGTTTCAAAGGTTAGGTTTCTACAGATGAGCTTCAGTTTCACATTTACTTTAGTTAAAAATTAGTTCGGAGTGATTTGTAAAAACTGGCATTGCACGGTAAAATAATGTAATATTACAGAATTTATAAAAATACCGACATAGTATTATATCATTCAAGCTTTTGATGCTATAGTATATTTAAAAGAACATAGATTTTTATAAAGCACGATTCTTTGTAATTTCCGTAATTTAATTCTTTTAATTCAATAGTATTTATCTAGCAGAAAGGAGCTCAATTATTTTTACAATTTTTATAGAATATAATTTTTTTTGGCCAAAATATATAAAATATGTCTCCAGTAGCAACATAGTCTAGTTTTCTGCACATGCTAATATCAACAGATCTTGAATATTTGTCAAGGGTGTCCTGGAATTTTGTCAAAACTTTTTAAATAAAGAGAAAAAGTTTTGATAAAATTCCAAAACACTCTTGACAGAATGTGCATGTGCAGAAAACTAAACACTATGTTGCTAATGGAGAAATATTTTATCTATCTTGGCCAAAAAAATGTAATGTTATTTCAAACAATTGTGTAAAAATGTTTTATTATATTTAATTTAAATAACAATTAATGGTGTCAATATATTAATATTGAAAATGACACCCTGGCACTGAAACTACCTGTTAAAGATGAATTGCAAAATTAATCTTGAGCCTAGTACAGTGTAGATTTAATTTATTTCCAACGGAGGGAAACTTGAGCCTTTCTTTCCAGGAGAAGAAAAAGCTCTTTGGAGCAGCAAGGTATAGTTAAAAAAAAAAAAAAAAAAAA
>CABFOV010000254.1:206895-222074 GCA_902141375.1 Timema poppense
AAAAAAAAAAACACGCATACAATTTTATTTTTATTTATTTTAAATATAATTATATTTAAATAAGTCACAGACTTGATTAAATTAAATAGTTTTTTATTCTATTCCCAATAAGTATCTTATCAGTAACATTTGAAGTTTTGAGACATCAAAGCAAAGGCTATTTTTTTTCTCATCGCGTCTTACAACCGGTTCAGGTTAAACGCGTGTATTTTAATTACCATAATGAGGTATGTATGAGGAAGGAAGCATTTTAGATGTAATCTAACCGCATTTGTGTGGAAGAATAGTGGGAAACCATTTAGGGAAAACCACCCTCAATCAACCCGACAGGGATTCGAACCCCAATATACTCGTTATCAGCAGGCCAGTCTAGCATGAGAGTGATGCCTTAGATATTCTGGCTAATGAAGTGGATCACTGGCTATTAAAATCTGGTTAAAAATTACATATAAAATGAAGGTTAGTGTGAAACACTTTCAAAACGTTTCTTTCAAAAATCAAGAGTAAAATAGCCAAATCTATTATTTATGCTTTTATAGAGGAATACTCCATCTAGATATCATATTGTGAAAATTGAAAAATGAAACCTGGACACGGGAATCGAAGCCGGGACCTTTGGTTTAGTACGCCAATGCTTTGACCACTGAGCTATCCAGGAATAGTCCCGTCTCCAGGGTCATTCTTCACTCATATTTTAAGGCAGAGTCTATGATGGACGTGCAGAAATCTTCGGCAACATAAATGTGATTTTATTGAGATCACGAGCTATCAGATAACAAAGCAACCTTCGACCCAGTAGGAATTTCGTTAGGAATTTCAAAAAATCTGTCATTATCTGGCTTCAAATTATTTAGACATGTACAAATCAAATTGTACTGTTATTCATAATGCAAAACCACTTTCAGATACCAAATTTGAACTAAATACTATAGGCCACCAAAAAAATATCATTTTTTAATATAAGTGAATACCTAAACTACCTTATTTAGTTAGATAAAATCAATATATATTTTTACTTATGATTTAAAACTATCTCCATATACTAATTTTGAGCCAAATCATTTAAGGTATTTCTTAAAAATTATAATTTTTAATAAAAAAAAGCCATTAGTAAACTACTTTTAATTATTTTTCATGTCGAGTATTCTCCAAATACATTTTAAACAAAATCGCTAGACACTTTCAATACATTACGAAATTTCAAAAATGTTTTGTTATTAAGCTACCAAATAACTATTTTTTACCCGAAATACATGTATTCAGTGCTATTTGTCATCTCAAACACCCTAAATATTTTAATTTTAAATTAACAGATAGAATTTTGAAATATATATATAATATGTAAAACCACTATCTGTAAGCTAACCTATTTGAGGGCTGGAATAAAAATCAAATAATCTTCTCAAGGTAAGACCATATAACATCTGAATCACTGAACGTCAAGCTTGAATAATACCCATCAAATCGTTTCGGCTCCAGCCCCAGAAACAGATAGACAAGATATTAATGGGATGGGAACAAATAGACATGCAAAACCCAATGTTTGGGTTCGGGAACACGTAAAAAGTAAAGACTCATCATAATACCGAAGTCAAAAATGTCCACAATGTCAACACACTTTCTTTGAATCAGAAACAAAAAACACTTTTTCAATGAAACACGTAAGTTTTTGATTACAGAAAATGGCCGTCTGAAAATGGAACTCAATTTAAAAGTTATTCAATTTTATTATTTTACTGACGTTGCATACATATAAGTATGATGTCTTATTTCCTGTTCTACGAAAAAAAAACACCTCTGGTCTCGAAATCAGGTTTCAGTATAATACTAGACATAGAAAAGCATACTGACGTTGCATACATATAAGTATGATGTCTTATTTCCTGTTCTACGAAAAAAAACACCTCTGGTCTCGAAATCAGGTTTCAGTATAATACTAGACATGGAAAAGCTATCCATTTCCAAAGATGGCGTTAAAAACACACTAGAAATTCCAGGCGTAACATTTACATGCCGCCAACAAAGACTGTAAGAGTGGAAAAAGTAATAGAAGTTGAACGTTTTATCGTGTGTGGGAAGTATTTTTATCACGAGAAGGGGTTGCAAAGAGGCTATAAACTGTGGGGCTTAGCGGAACCAGATTTTACAGCTCTGGTTTGATCGTTTCCCCCCTCCTCCTCTCATCCCCACCCCTCTCAAAACATTTTACAAAATCATCCAGACAGAGTAAAAAAAAAACACATGAGACGAAGAAAAACATTTCCTCGCCATTCCATTTCTTGGCATCAATAAGTCTTCAACAAAATACTATTTTTAGCGTGCTCCCCGCGAGAGCAAAATATCATACCCTCGACCTTGTTGTAAAAAATCTTTTTTCTCTTTCTCTTATGTGTGATAGAGGAGAGGATAGTGCGCATGCGTGGTGGACCTCGACCCTAGTGACGTCAGAACCCCCACCTCTTCACTTTTCCCTTCAACTAGCGTCAAGACGACACTACCCCTCTACCCCCAGTCACGACCCACTAATTGACCAACCAACACGTCACGATTGTACGTTGATGCGCGCTACTATCCCTTACACGAATGAATTATTATCCCCAAATACCCTTCCTCATCACACCAGCCACTCTCATCCATATTCCGGGGAAATACCTGACTCTAATGCATTAAACTCGGACCAGATTACATGCGTCACAGACATGAGCCCAAGCTAGTATCAAGGACGACGTTGCAAGCTGATGTCCAGGCAAAGGCGCGAGTCCTTATTTAACTGTGGCAACGTTGGAAGTGTCCTGATCCCAAACATGACATTTTTGATATATGGGAAGGAGTCCAGATTGCGAACACGCCATTTTACTATGCCATCCTGCCCCTAATTTGATAATAGGGGTGGCCCACGGGGGCCTAGCAGTCGTGCGTTCTTTCAGCCTCGTCAGTCTTAGTACAACTAAATTACATACACGAGTATTTCTAGACTGGGTTAGGCTAGGCTAGGTTAGGTTAGGCTAAGGTAAACTTGGCTGGAAGGAAATCCCCAGTGGAAGTGGGTGCTGCTAGTAACGCCTTACACCCGCTTACCACCCTAACGTAGGAATTCCCGCGAGCCGCTCTTTTACTTGTTCGCAATCTGGACATTGGTATTGAGATGGCCATAACACTGTGAATGTGTTCGCCAAGCTGAACGAATTTTGACCTGTTTGCAATTAGGATACAAACACGTTGTCAGCATATGATCTTGGACAACGCATGTAGACCACCTGGTATTACTAGGGACATATTTATTTTAGAAAGGCTGGTTTACCAAATAAATCTGTTTTTATTTAGCACGGCACGATCCATCATAGATATTTTATAAAATAATATATTTTACAAATATTTTATAAAACGTTTACATTATCGACCAAACAAAACGAGGTTCTGTTTTAACTTCATAATTTTCTCTTTCGTCGGTCTGTTTATACGGATGTTTTTTCTGCCATAAATGTAAAATTTTTAGACCAATTTTAACTAAAATTGGTAGGGACATTATTTGAGCCTTTGTCGAAGAACGTATATAAGGCTTATATAGTTTATTAATCTGGTGATCTGCTTAAAGGTGTTGGTAATTACAAAATTTGTCTGTCTGTTTATTTGTTGTGCAACCACTGCCAAATGATTTGACCAAATTTAAAGAAATTTGTCAGAAATATTATTTGAACCTTTCCGTAACTATATATGCATAGTAAATAATTTTTCATTATGATTACTCTTTTCAATAAATAAGCTGCTCAAAAACTTTTCATTTAATTAATCTCAAGTGCTATTAATTTTTAGCTTCAAGCAATCGGTCGAGTACTTAAGATAATGTCTAGTGGTAGGGTGATTGTGAGATGAAATGGAGGACCTACAGCTTAACGTGGAATCCGAACCACGGGGGAGGCCTGGCATTATACACATTCAAAAGTTGTGGTTAATATACGTCTTGTCAGATCTGAAGGAAGGATGTGGCAATCAGATAAATCTGTGCCGGAACCAAGGAATGAACCCCGGGCCCCCAGCACAGAAGTCTGACACCTTACCTCTAGACCACCAGGTCCCCCCCACCCCCTCGAGCTGGCAATCCCGGGAAGACACCCGGTTCGCCCGGCCTATAAACCGCTCCTGACATTAAGACTGTAGTAATTATAAGAACAAGGAGGTACTGAGGTCTACTGATTACATTACTACTAGTAGTAGACACGTTAAGGCTTAATAAAATAAGATAGCAACATTTGAAACGTGAGAAGTCGTCAAAGATTTAATTGTAACGTCTGAAGCAAATATATATGAAGGAAATATCGCATATATACTTATCAACAGTATTGTTTTATTGCTAATGAAACAAACAACTTTGGTGAGCAGCCTTTAAAATGGGTGTCTGTTCATTCGCAAATATTATTTATATGATTCTAGCTTTTCAATTTAAATTTCGTATAGCCGGAAGCTGTTAATTCTTATTGCCCTACATATATTGTACAAACTTTGAAAAAAATGTTATGTGATTTGATGTGATGTGATGTGATGTGATGTAATGTGATAATGCATCTTTTTATGACCTCAGATATTTTATTATTTATATCAAATGAAAGGACACCTATGTATATGTGTGTAATATCCAGCGTTACCCGAGTTTCCGAGGTAGAATTCCTTCAAGAGATATCCGCTGGGCTTCATTTATAGGGGATTGTCCGTGTCTAGCACGTGATTATACCGACAGCTAAATACCTACCCCTCTAGAATGGAGTCCAACCAACCGCTGAGTTGTCAAATATTTAACACTATGGTGTGATACTTTGGGCGTCTACACGCTTATGTCGGGTGGAGAGCAAACTAAGAATCAACCACAATGAACGAGCGTAGTGGGGATAGAATGAAAGAAATGAATTATTGTTTAAAGCATACTCACTAGTAGCTTGATTTCACTTATTACTTTCTCGCTATCTTACAAGTAGAGAAAGTATTGTGATCGTCAAAAGATCGAACTCAAGATTTTGATGAATCTTGACGTTTCATGATCCCCCGAATCCAAAAAAGTGGTACTTAACTTTACGTCCATCCGTCTGTCTGTCTTTTACCTCCAACTAGAGCCTAAACTATTTTACTGATCAGGCTAAAACTTGGTATCTAGGGTTTTAATAGGGTTTCCCTGAGGAATTTTTGGAATTGGATATTTAACCCTAAAAGTAAGGGTAGTTTACTGAAGGGCAAAAAGAGAAAAAGTCGATTTTCTCAAAATTGGCACTAACGATTATGATTAAATTTCATATCTAAACATTTATAAATATTCCAAACAAAATTTATTCTCTCAATATTTCGTCAAAATGACTTTAAGGGCTCCGGTCTGATGCGTATATAATATCTCCTAAACTATTTGAGATATGAAATTACTTATTGTTACAAATATGTAGGTCTCTTTATAATACAAATATTTTAGTCTAAGCATATTTTTACAAAACCAATAACTTTCGAGCTATACGTGTGTATGTATATATATATATATATAATATCATTTTCGAACACAAAAGGTAAAAGTATTACGACCACAAAAGAAAATCTAACCTGAAATAGTATTGATGTCAACGCCTCAAGACCCCCCAAACCCTAAAAAGTGGTCTTTGCAAAGACGTCTGTCTGTGTGTCTGTTTAAACTTAAAATTAAGAGTAGTTTGAGAACTATTAAGATTATCAATAAACTGGCTATTTTTGTTTTACAATGAAAATTAATTTTAGGGTACCTTACAGAAGCAGAAACTTCCGTATCTCTGCAACTATTTGATATAGACCTACTAAATACTATTAAAAATAAAAATAAAATTCTATGAAATATAGTTTTAAAAATCCAACAGTTTCTAATATATTGGCAAATATATTAATACAATTTTGTGAGCTTTAGTTTTAAAGAGATACTTCTCGAGCCTTAACGAATTAATTTTCCAATGCCATAGAGTAATTAAATTTAAGTAAGTCTCTTAAAGTTTGTGTTGTTTTTCCTTAAACTTCTTAGGAAAAATGTTTGTACAACAATGATCTATATCTATTTTAGACTCAATAGTCAATATTTACATTTTTTATTGGTCAAAATTTATAAATGAGTAATTTAGTAGCAATGCGATGGCATGAAGATTTGTAACACCAAATAAAATGTCAAAAATTTTAACCGAAAGTTGAAATTTTAATACAAAGTGTTGACCCTTGCGGACCTAACATTGATCCTTTTTTTTTATCGGTCCAAACATACAAATGAGGAGATCAATTCTTTAAAAACAAAATTTTAAAATTTAAAACTGGGACTAAAAAAAAGTTTACATTAGTAAAGTGCAATTTATGCTTAGGTTTGCTAGTGTATATTATTTCGTTTCACATATATTACGAATTTTGAGTATCTCTCTCCATTTTTAAACAATAGAGCAAGAAATTCCGTGCGGGGTTCCGTACCATTTATTTTTTATATGTTTAGCATCGCGTATTTCTGCCTGTTCGTGTTGTACGCATTTACACTATTTACAATAGGTTTTTTATCGATTAGGGAGGCTATATTTATAAGAAGTGTAACCACATTTGTGTAGAGGGAGAATGGAAAACTACTTTGAAAAACACTCTCAGGACCCTGACCGAGAGTCGAACCTCAAACTCCCAGCCATCAGCAGTCTAGTCTACTGTAAGAGTAGTGCATTATATCATGCGGCCACCGAAGTGGGTTGATTTCCCTTATTAAGACACATACAAATCAATCTTAATATAAATAGATATCAATTTTCATATTTAACTAGTTTTTCCAATAAATAGTAACCACTGCGAGGGAGGAGGCCTGCAATGATACAAAGGGTGACATGTTCCCTCGTACCCCTCTCCCGAGGTAGATTCGTCCTTGTATCATACCCTTTTACCAGGTGTAATAATCTTTTTCTATTTTCTCGTTCTACCCTTATGGGATGAATCTATTTTTAACAAGTTTGGTAAAAATTGTAGCTAAGTAAATTTGGGCCTCTCTTGTGGGAAGAAAGGAGTTTGTCCAATACAGATGTAATCAGGAGCACAGCTTCTCTGGTCCACCAAGACTGATGTCGTGACAGTTTCGGAGTGAGTGACATTTTATCCTCATGCGATCTCGATATTGAACGAACAGGAAAACTAACGGTGTCATTTACAGGCTTGCATGTATTCTACCCTCAACAGCTCAGCAACGTCAACACCTATGAGGTAGGCTATATTAATTTAATGAGCTAATATTAATTAGAGACTATAATAGTATTATTCTAATTGAAAAATGTATCTTAGGCAGAGAGTTTAATTCCTGGACTGAATAGCTTGATGGTGACCTGGCGGTCAAGGGATAAGGTGTCAGACTTCTGTGCTGGCGGCTGGGGTTCAATCTTCGGTCCCGGCACAGATTTATCTGATTACCAAACCCTTCCTACACCTCTGACAAGACATCTTGTGAATGTGGGGAATGCCAGTCCTCCACCGTGGTTCGGATTCCATGTTAAACTGTAGGTCCTCCATTTCATCTCACAATAACCCTACCATTACACATTAGCGTAAGTGCGTACAACCCGAACGGGTAGTAAGACGCGGTGCTAATAATAATAATAATAATAATAATAGCTTGATGTTCCACAGTCAGGTTTTTTCCGAATGAATCATGTGTTTTTTGTTGCTTTTTCTTATTAGCACTCTGTTTTACCACCCGCTCGGGTTGTACGCATATGTACTAGCTACAATGTTGTGTTTGGGACGAGTAAGTTTTAATTAAGTGGACGTGTACACGCATTAGCGTGAAAATAGAGCTAAAAACCACCATCAGTAGGCCTACACCCAACCATGATTTGAGTTGCGATTTCCCTGTCATCGGCAGTCTAGTCTATTGTGATAGTGATGCTTTGGATCAAAGTGTGTTGTTGTGTGGGTCGAACTCCGGTGAGAGGATGACAATAGATTGGAGTCAGATATGTCCGCATGTCGCAGGATTGATCTAATCGCAAATGGCATGACCGCAGGAAACCTACCACATCAAACATCGAAGCTTGGGAATTCCTTTTAGATATTATTGTCTGGTGCTATGCATTTACCGCCCGCTTGGAATGTCCACGAATTAATCTAGGAAACTCAACGGATATGCATTTGTAAAGAAGTCCCGTAGGTCAAAATTAAAAAAAAAAATTGTCCTGGTATGAAAGCAGAATTCAAACCACTAAATAAATTCTGTTGGATAGTTCATCATAGAAACAATAGATCAGTTGGTCATTAAGTTCTTTTCCAGAGAGTGGGCGGTGAGAAAATAGGGTTAATGAAAGGGGATAAAGGGTTCCCTTCATTGACCCTACTGTATGATATGAGACTGGTTATTTAAAGGAAGTGAAAGTATGCTGAATCTTGTATCAGGCAGTAATGGCTTCATTTGTTTTATGTTTTAATACATCTTTTTTAAGCACCAAATCTTATTAGTCTTAAGGATTATATGCATGTATACTAATAACGATAGTTTGTTATGGATTATGGAGGCTGAATTTAGAGGAATTTCACCCCCATTTTCGTGGAGAAAGAGTGAAAAACCATTAATAAAAAACACCCTCGTTACAATTAACCGGAATTTGAACCCCGATCTCCCCATCCACTACAGCCCAGTCAGATGCGAGAGTGACACCCTGTAGAGTGAGAATACTGAAGTGGGTTGATCAATTCAACTAACGTGATGATTATTATTGACATAAAATTAGAATAATAATTAAGAGGAAATACTAGTATACTCCCAGGCAATATTTTAACTCGAGACCTATCCATCCACGACCGGATTAGGCTCGCCAGAAAATCACGATAACGTTAATACTTGAAAATATAATCCCTATTTAATTTTTACCGGGTCGGTGAGGTGAACATGCAAGATAGCACAGAGGAGGCTGTGGCCTAGTTCTATTATCCCGTACCTATTTTGACTGATTGAATAATCTTTTGTGTGATGAAGCCTCACTACCCCATCACCACGATAAAACCCGCTAATCCATATAAATTACTTTTTCAGGTAAATTTATAAGTGTACGAAAATAAACTTTCTGATTTTTTTAAGCCCCGATTCTTCCTACCTTACGGGTTATACGAATAGGTACTACTTACTCTAATACGTTAGGGATTATGGACATCAAATTTAGAGAAAGTGTACTCGCATTTTAGTGAAAAAAAGAGTTGAAAACCATTTAGGAAAAACCACTCTCACTACACGCAACTGAGATCAAAACCTGATCTACCCGTCATCAGTAATTCAGTCTATTTCAAGAGTGATGCTTTAGACCATGCGGCCACCGATATTGAAACTTTTTTGAAATATTGTACAGCTGTATGTTGATTCTTAAATATTTTTAGTATAAGTAGTACCACTATAATACACTTAAGCTAAGCATATAATAATAACATAGCACACAAAATACATTCTGAAAACTATTCACCATTTGTAAATATTCAAACAACATTTCCTACCACACACAAATGTAATTCGAATAATGAAGGTATGAGGTTAGAATCTTATTAATAGTTAAGAAAATGTAATTTATCCAGGGTAGGAATAGTTATTTAATTAACTTCCTTGTACGTTTAGATAAATTATTCTTTTACAGGTTTTGAATAATTAACCACAAGGAATCAACGTTAATCCAACTATAAGGACCGGAACGGGCTTCAAATGTTACCGTAAAGGTATTATATATGACGATTGGATTCTAACTACAGTCATTATAAAAACCAACTGAAGAACTGATCATTCATTGTGTTGCACATTCATTAATAGTATGAGATTAAAAGTATTGATTACCTTTGAGTTGGAAGAGATAATAGGTTTTAAAAAAAATTGGGGATATGTGAAGATTTGAAATAAAATTCTAGCTTGATCAAATAAATTAATGACAACTAAAATTGAACAGTTAATTTAAATTCTTGCAATTCATTATTTACTCATCTTTTGATATGTTAGTGACAATTTATTAATGAAGACAAAATCTGTTAAACATTTTATATACAAAACGATATGAAAGTTGTTTTTATTTAATATCTAAAGTTAAATAATTACAATATATTAAAACAATTTTCCTTAACATCAACCAAAAACAAAATATTTCAAACCTAGATTTGGCTTAGGCAATATTTTATATCTCATATTCGGCTTCTGTTAAAAAGAAAAAGTGAACATAACAAACATGTAGATTGTAGACCAACTAAAAATAAAGTTTCAACTCTCTAACGTATTTCACACAATCCTTTTTCGATTTGTAAATTTGAATAAAAGTGTGGTTTTCTACAACACATAATATGATGCACTAGACATTTCAATTTTTTTTTCCGTCAAATTAAGTTTTAGGGTTTCTTTGACACTCCAGGATTATTATGAACTCTCAGGAAGAACTAACAAGGAGTTGAAAGTCTGAGGTGAGTGGTCAGCAGTTTTGACTCGAGGTGGCATGAATCGTTTCCAAACTAATGACTTATCTTTGTTTTTTAAGGACGAAATTTCAAATATACTAAAGTTTTACGATATGTTGGGTTTTCTTTCAAAACATAAAAATATAAATTAAACTTTGTTACAACATGAATTTTGACTTATTTAAAGATAAAGTGTTCAATTTTACTTAATTTAAATATTGACTAACTTGAGTGTTTGGATTTGGCAAAGAATTAAGATTTATAAAGTATATCACTCTACAATCACTGCTCAATTTTCTAATGTAAAACGACCTTTATCTATTTAGTGCACATCGCTGAAAACTATGATGTGAGCTATTATAAAATTAGCCATGATTTTCCATTAAAGCTATTTGTTTTACCAATCGTCACAAAGATAGTTGATAGTTCACACGATAATAGTAAAGTTGACTTGCAAAGAATAGGTAAATTAAGTCAGTCGTTAGTGCGTCCACCTACTGATCTAAAGTTCGTGTGTTCAATTTCCGGCGTGGACAAATAACCTGTCGGTAAAATTGGGGCTTTCCCTTTCACAGTAATTAATTAAAAGCGAAGAACTAGCTGTTGTGATTGTTCTTTAATTAAGTGAGTTTGTAAGCCGTGTGCTGATTCATTCAATCTATCAAAAAAGTCCACGTTAAATATTTAATAAAAAGATAATGGTTGCCCCATAGGACAAACAAATAGTATTACAGTGGAGCGTCGTTAATCCGGATCGATCGGGACCGGGACCCATCCGGATTACGGAATTGTCCGGATTTTCAAATGTGCTTTCAATAACTGTATACATACGTATACGTGTGGTTTTTCTTTTCTGTGAACCTTCTTCAGAATCTAGTTTTGAAGCAAAACGTTGCAAACTTTCTTTTTTTGCTTTAATGTCACTAATGGTTGAAGTTCCCACACCATATATTTTAGCGAAAGATGCACCACTTTCCCCTTTAGACCGTCTTTGTAGAATTTCTAACTTATCCTCTTTATTTGATAATGATGACATAATTAACAAAGTAAAAATATGTACCGTTTTAACTCGCACACTAAAACGTCACAAGGCAACTATACCACAGCTGGGCCTCTAATTTTGAAACGTGCGAGTAGCGATTCGCTAGCGTATTTCTCTCATCTCGCACACAATCTCGCAAGCCCCTAATTTTGAAACTTCTGCGCTGCGAAAACTGACGTCACACGATCGAATAGCGAGCGGATTCTACTCGCCTGCCTCAACCCGTGCGAGACAGGCCTTGTCTATCGAATAGGCAGTAAAATAACAAAATGGATGCCATCCCCCTCTTCGGTTGCAGCTTTATGAAAGTGATTTTGTCGAAATATACCTACCATGGCACAAAATAGGTTTACAGAAGAAAAAAATATGATTGCTTTGTACACTTTATGCAATCCTTCAATAAAAATATTTTTTGGGTGAAAATATAATTATATACACTAATTCTTACAAGTTTTCTTGACTGTTAATTTGGTTGAGTTGGCAACGTAATCTTCTAATTATCCCAAGATCGCGTGTTCAAATCCTCGCAACTCAATTATCTTTTTTTACTATTTTCAGACTTTAAACTTTAATTTTATTATTATTATTAGCACCACGTCTTACTACCCGTTCGGGTTATACGCAAACTTTAATTTTAAATAATCGTATTAGTAAGCATATAATATGTTTTAAATATATTTTATAAAAGTAAACAAGGTATTTGAGCCTACGTAGGCTAACATAATAGTCCTTAAACATAATTTAAAAAGGTATTAAACTAAAAACGCTAGGCCTACATTAATTTTAAAATTTTGTATGTAGGTGATTATTTAAAAATTATATTAATGTGGTGTATGACATAAATTTGTACACATTTTAAAATAAGGCTAAGTAAGCTAATTATTATTCACATAGACATTTTTAGTGTATATTTATGTTTTAAAAATAGTTACAATAAAATAATATATTACTGAATTATAATTACGAAAACGTGATTTAAATTCAGACAAAAACTTAAAATATTTCACATGGGGTGGGATTGAACATGTGGGATCTAAAGTTTGGATCAAGCACGCTATCATGTGTGCTAAAGTAGATAATTACCGCTGCAACGGTTTTACTTATAGTGATATAACTTTGAGAAAATTTTGAGACAAGCTTAGATGCATACAATTGGAAGATGGTTTCCCAATGAAACTAAACAAATAGTTGTATATGATGGAGTCAATACAATAATAGTGTTTACTTTCAGTTACGTTTCTTGTATAATGGCGTGTTGTGGCATCTCATCGCCTCAACCTTTTGTCACGTCATGGTTTTACAGTGTTATCAGATTGAAAACTCAGTCGCAAGCGAAACAACACTACACCGACTCGCACGACAGTAGAAACCTTTCAAAATTAGCTCTGTTTCTATACAGCCTGCGATTTGCGAGTTCATAAGTTGCGAGTTAGCTCGCAAGCGAGTATTTTCGCAAGTTTCAAAATTAGGGGTCCTGGACACCTTCCACTACCTCCACTACCTGCTCTCACCACCGATCCGGATTTGCGACGCTCCGGATTTCCGACGCTCTACTGTATATATATATAATACTATGTTCTATATATACACACATACATATGTATACATACATGTATACATATTATATATATACATATGTTTAACAAAATTTAAACATATATAATTAAACATATTTTGTATATAAATAAATATATATTTTTAGATAAATATACATCATATATAAAAATATATATCTGATATTTATATTACTAAAACCCAATTTAAATTATTAAAATTAATTTATTTTTGATTAAATTTTTTTTCAATATACATTTTCGTGTGCATATATAATATAGAAGTAAAGTTAATAAATAAACTAACTTTTTCTTCAAGATACATCCGGCCACATTTCCTACCAACGTTGATTCAGTTTTATTAATTTTGGCATAACACATAAAATGCGAAGTTTGTGTCTACGATTTAAAATGTTTTGCCCATTATGTCCTCACTAAAAAACTATATCGTTATGCCTACTGAGACAAAAGTGAATTTGAGTTTTAAGATTTATATACTTTTTTATTTCCATGTTACACGTCTTACTACCCTTCAAACTGTATTAACACTAAATGGAGTATGAATTAGGAAGGTAAATATTTAAAAATAAAGCATGCCCGCATATGAGTGGAGTGAGAGTTGAAAATAATCCAGGAAAATACTAAACAGAATAATACCCAGCCGGGATCCAAAATTCGACCTTCATATCAACAGCAATCAAGAGAAGGTAAGATTGACGCATTTGCCTTTGTACCCATGCTATTTAAGCTTTAAAAGCCAGATTTGTTCTATCACTTTCATCTGAATATATAAATATATGTGATACTTTTCTAGTAACTTAGGGTAGCTCAATTGTCTTCATATTAAGTGTTTAAAATGAATTATCACCTACTGTAACATTATGGAAATGAATGGATTCAAATAAAAAATTAAAGTACTTTAACCAAATAAACACAAGCGATTTTGATTTCGATGTAACACTACTACAACGATTTTTTGAGTACATTTCACTATTTTATAAATAATAAAGTGTCAATTATAATTATATTTTTTGACACGGTGATTCCTGACGTGTTTACCAATTTTATCAATATGTTGTCCACATAATTGAATGTGTTTGTTAACAATCCAAGCTAAGCTATGCCTTGCTACGCCACGCTATGTTTTTTCATATTGCTGGCTGGGCAATTTTTACATATTCTTACTTGATTTTTGAGCCGTCTTACGTTGCGCATGCGCATAGAGCAGTTTGGGCTATGCGTTGAACGAATACACTACTGGATTATTGAAACTAACCAAAGAAGTGTTGAAATTTTATTTTCAATTTGTTTCACATGTATTTAAGCAATACTGTGTTTATATTTTATATTTAATAAGTGTTTTTTATATTACAAAGGAACCATTAATTGAACAAGTAAAACCTCCCCCTCCTACATTTTCTTCCTATTACAAAACAGCTGTTAATAGCATCTGCGCCTCTTCCTCAGTACTATTATTTGAGCCCAAACAAGACATTTAGCAGTGTGTCATAACTTAACTTCACTGGAGCAGACCAGAAAGAAACCATAGAGTGTTCAGGAGGGAAAAGAAGAACCATAACTTAGCTTACAATGAGTGTGACCAAAGTGACAAAATCTTAGCACAGTATACAACAGCGTAGTGTTGCAAAGCATAGAGTTCTGTGTGAACCGGCCTCGAGCTCAATAGACAGACACGCTACCTACTGAGCTAAGGTGGTGGGGTTAAACATAGTTTATGTTTTATGGAATATATTCAATTGTATGTGCTTTAATCTTTCATTTAGTTTTGAACGAGAGGGGCACAAGTTTTCGGCATAGTTTGTGTTAGTTGATCAGAGGGATTCTTACTCAGTGGGTAGTTTAATTTAATCGTGTTTGACTTATTTTACAAACGTTATATCATAACAAAACCCGACTTACAAACTAACACAACTAAGACAGCACTCTAAATACTGTATGTTCTATTTTAATACTAGAATCAAATTACCTTGCGATAGTAATAGTAATAATAATAATAATAATATTGTCTGGGCTATATCAATTTGTAGCTCAAATTGCGGAGAGATTAGCCAGTTCTAATTTGTCCCAGGGGATGCCCGAATGTACTAATTGTACATCCTTTTCATTGAATCTCTTTCCGTATTCCGATGAGATTAGGG
>CABFOV010000254.1:228348-241052 GCA_902141375.1 Timema poppense
TTTTTTTTTTTTTTTTTTTTGCTTCAACAGGAATAGGATATTGCACACACTCATTTTGACTGACATCATCAACAGATTCCTTAAAATATTTATTGAATCCTAATTTTAGCAGTTTGAGGTGGTCAGTGATTTAAAAAATTTGTTAAAATCATGCCACACATTGTCATGTTCTTCAAGCGTTTCATTCAGTCTTTGGAACATGTCAAGAAAACCTTCTTCAACTTTAGCCAGGCATAGATCCAGTTTCCCAATAAACGCACTCACCTTGTCACTTGAAGTGAAATTCAATCCAGACCGTTGCATTGGCGTGTTAAAGATATTAAGAATTTCAAGTATATCAGGAAGATACGATAGTTTGAACAAGAAACTGTTTTCTTTAGTCTCATTTTTACTACCGGGATAGTCATTGTCTTTGAGGTAAAGACTAATTTCATCCTTCAGTTCAAATACCCTTGCAAGTACTTTCCCACGTGACAGCCGCGTGCAGCAGAGTAGTATAAGAGAGCACAGTGTTCAAAACCTGTTCCCTCACATAAAGCAACAGACATACGTGATTCAGTTGGTCTTGTCTTAATGTAGTTCACTATTTTAGCGGTGGAACTAAAGACAACACTTAGTTCTGTACTCACGTTTTTTGATGCAAGTGACTCCTTGTAGATTATACAGTGAGTCCAGATGGCATCGGGAGCCTTTCCTTTCACGAGAGCTTGTAAACCACTTCTTTCTCCAGACATGGCAGGAGCACCATCTCTGCACATACCAACACAATTTTCCCACTTTATCTCATTTGTTGTAAAAAAAATCATCCAAAATTTTGAAAAGTCCCTCAGCACTGGCTCTTCCTGGAATTGGCTTGCAGAACAATAGGTCCTCTTTGACAGATCTGTTATTGATGCCGCGAATATAAGGTATAAGGTGGGCATCCTTCACGGAGTCAGTAGCTTCATCGACATATCTTGCAAATGTTTACATTTTCAAAGCTTCGGTTAGTTATTCTTGTATGTCTTACGCCATGTAAGATATCCATCTTCTCACTGTGTCATCTGCTAGAGGGATCTTCTGGAATAGATCTACAGATGCTTTGTCAAACATTATTTTAATGATTTTGACAGCAGCAGATAACGAGTCTCTCTCCAACATAATGAGGTTTCTTACATTTTTCGATCATATACGACACTTTGTATGATGCCATAAGTCCCTTGGTAGAAGTACTTGTCATTTTTATCTTTGATTTGGTCTGTCCAGAATATTCTTCTAATTTTTTCTTTAAAAAAATCACCAAGTTTTCCTGCATTCGGGTTGTGTTTTGACTCTAGGTGTCGCTTCAGCTTATTAGGTTTCATACTCTCTGAAAATAAAACAGACATCTTTTTCATTAATAATTAACCCAAACGATAAAATATCTTCTACATACTTTCTATATTTTTATTTTCTTACCAGACTCACCCTTGCTGCAACTAGCAGAACTTCTTTTTAGGAATTTATCCATGTCGATTTTAATTATGTTGTTATTCACATTCACTTTTGTGAACAAAGGAGGGAATCGTATGGAAACACACATAAATGAAAACTACAAAACAACAATACACAAGCTTCCCAGATAAGCACACACTTTGCACGATCGCGATCGGTGGTTGACCACTCAGGGAAGCAGGCTTACTCAGCTTCGCTAACACTCGGCTTTTACAAGAAAGTGAACGAGAGATCACAGAAGAAAATGACGAGCTTGGCGGATATTCTACATTTGAACAAAGCGAGGGCTTGCAGTGCCACTCCCCCAAATATGAGGCTGATGAAACTATGTCGGGAAACATGCAGTCGGTGTTAGCTAACCAAAATATTCAGTCTATATTTGGATTTTGAACTCAACTATACTCATCAAAATCTCATAAAAGAGTAAATACAGTATAAGGTTTTAATCCTCACAAAACTTGCGACCTCTTCGGTTTAACGCCGCGACCCCCAGGTAGGAAACCATTGGTTTAATAAGACATGCGTTATAATCAGCGTGCTTTGTTCTTCGATTCACATTTTACATCTAGGCTATACAAATATATTTTAAACTTGCAGTTAATTATCCCAAATTCACAAATACTCCAGAATGTCTACCAGTTTTTATTTTTGCTGAGAAATCTTCCACTCTCCCTGTTTTTTCTCCAGACAGTAAAAAATGCCCTATGTTTTCCCGTCCTTCCTAGAATTCCCCATGCATGACAACCCTGCACATACTTTATATTCTTTCGAAACGAATCATCGATTTGCACTCAGGAGGTACACATGAGAATATTGATTTAACCATTTGTATTGACATGTTCTGAATGACTCAACTTGATTATTTCCCCCTCGAACACAAATTATTATTACTCAACATTGTAAGTCATTATGTTTTGGGTCGACCCAATAACATCATCATAGTTCCCCGTTCCCCTGTGTAAGTTGTCGATGGCATAGTAGGAAGGACTTGTTTCTACCCCCTATCAGGGTTAAAAAATAAAAGTATTCAAGTCTTCTCCACGGTGCTTATACACGTGGCAGAAGAGGTTTTTTTTAATAGCTGCAAGACGTATCAATTATTACGTGCCAAAAAGTTATGTATGTATTCATTTGTACAAATAGTAAAATAATTTTTACTTTAGTGGGTATATTACCTTTTTTTTTATGAAAATGTGTTTTAATATCTCCTGGCTGTTATGTCTCAGACAAATCATTTTGTACAATAAATTATCTCATCATAATTACAAATGGTTGACCGAATAAATTTTAAAATGACACTTGGACAAGGGAATCTGACCCGGGACTTTAGGCTTAAAGTGTCTATGCTCTACCACTGAGCTATTTAACTATCGTCCCATGGTCGGGGTTATTCTTCACTTATATTTAAAGGAAGAGTCTGTGATGGACATGTGAGTCTCATCTTCCACTAAAAGCCATAATTGATATCACACCCACCAGAAACTTGGTTGTTCTTTTATGCTGCCAGTAGAACAAATACATTGTACATTCTAAGCAAATCAAGATAGAAGAAAGCAACGCTATACAGTCAAGTATGTGAAAACGGGATGATCCTTGGATAGCTCAGTGGAAAAGCATAGGCAGGCTAAACCAAAGGTCTCAAGGTTGATTCCCGTGTCCAGGTGTCATTTTTCAATTTATATGATTAAAAGTGAAATACGGTTCATGTCCGTAATAATAATCATTAATTCCCTGTGATTCGCCTCTCGTGTATACTTAATTGCTTAGCGTTGCTTTCTTCCATCCTACAAATGGATGAGTTATGTTATTAGAAAGATACACTTGCATTGGTTAAATAAATTGTTTTCAGTAAATATTAATTTGTAGACCACTTAAAAAGAAATAACCAAAAAACCCTAAAAAAAATCTGCTTGTTAATTTTAGAATAAATTTTTCAGGAGGAAATCAAAACAAGAATACAACAATTATAACATATAATTAAGTCATTCTAACATACATGTTGAGTGAATAGACTAATTTCTAAATAAGAATAGTTTAGTTTTAGTCCTATTTAATATGAATTCTATTGGTGATAATGTGTTTTAAATAAACTGTTTTTTTGCAAAATAAATGATCAAACAACAAATAATTAAAAATTAACAGAGCACACCACAAGTTTTACACCATTGTATTGATCCATGAACATAAATATATTTTATCTCAAGTTATAAACTTAAATAAAGGATTTACCAACTAAGTTTTACAGAAGAAATTTCCAATTTTACAGGCACATAGAACAGTATGAGGAATAGAATTTAATTTTTCATAAAATTTACTAACGGTAACAAAAAATTATTCCAATGGTGTTTAGAATAGAATGGTTTGGCCTTGATGGGTATACACGAAGTTGATAAGCAACACGATATTTCATGGGAAAAGGAGAAATTGAGGGGAAAGGACATCTATTTGAATTAGTATGATTTTCACTTCTCTTTTTCTTCTATGCAAACACCTATTATTTAGATCTTGCATTTTAATGTTTCAAATTTAAAAAAAGTTTCAGTATGTTTATAAGTTTTGTCAAATTTAATGTGTATTTTAATGGTTCTGTCGGCCACGAAAAATCCCACGTGTTTTCCTGGTTCGGCCGTTTTACCAGGTGTGTGTCAACCCTACTAAGTCATTTTGTAAGTCGTGTACTGATTCTACCTTGATATGGTTTGACATTTTAACACTAAATTGTGTTGATTTAGTTAGAATTCTATGAGGAAATAATATGTTATTCAAAATGTTTGGCAAATAACCATATAATTGAAAAAATAAAAGTCATTGGTCCAATACCTTCGTTCAGTCGGTGGCGTGTCATTGCGGGTTCAATTCCTGGTGTTACAAAAAAAACGTATCCTTTGTGAACTGTGAGTTTCCCCTTTCACAGTGATTAATCAACGGCCGGGGAAAGGATGTTGTGTCTGTTCTAGATTTAAGTTAGTTTATAAGTCGTGTGCTGATATAATCAATTGGATCAGAAAGTTCACCTAAATACCACAAATAAATTAAATAAAAAATATTCAATGAACAATTCTGACTTGAAATTTTAGCAAATTTCAAATTTGTCTTTCAAATATATTAGTCTTGAACACAACAAAACCACTTTTATATTTTTAGAGATTTATTTGAGCTTATGACTTCCAAACAAAATATTTATATATATAATGAGTTAATATTGATAAAACAGGTGATAAAACTATAAGGTAAAAAGGGTGTTCTTTAATCTTGAGGATAAAATACATTTTAAAATGTTCTTTTGTTTTGCATGCAACTCCCTAAAGTGGTCATGGGTATGTTAAAAAAAGAGTTATAGTGTATGTAGAATACAACTCAGTATCAAGTCTCGTGGGAAGTGCTATCTGATATTAAAGCCTTGAGTGCATGCTATCATTCACGGGTCTCGGGTAGTGCTACAATATCACTAATATATCGAACAAGTGAAGATAAGTCATAATATTCAAATATGTTCACAAACATCCTAAATATATATTTTCAAAATCTGGAAAATATTCCTCTAAGATTGATTTAATATTTATTTATTTGAGGTATTTAACGTGCACTTTCTGAAACGAGTGATTACATCAACAAACGATAATTTATATGAGTGAGAGTGAAGTTGATTACCAACTTTGCCTGGAAAAGTTATTTTCATATACCTTCTGGGGTAATCTTACATATCACAGTCGACATGGGACCAACAGCTTTTTTTCCCCCCTCCGAATAATGCTGTGCTATGTATTTTTATAGCCGAAGAAAAATTCCGTTGACTCCAGCTGGGTTTAAACTCATGAACATCAGATCCTGTCGCGAACATTTTACCCCAAGAGCACCGAGTTCAACTCGGATTTGATAGGCGAGACGGGTTAAGTATTACTTGTGTATTTATAAATTAGGCAAGGCACGAATGATTCAGCGTTCACTATAGATGTGATTCCAAAAGTGAATAATAACCCCACTTTATTAAAATGTTCAGTAAAATCAGGAAAAAGTTTTGCACCTCCCCACGACGAAATATATTTGACCCTGTTTACATTTCTGGAGTGTAATTTTTATAAAAGTATTTAATAGATATTCTGAAAATTGAAAAATGACACCTGGACACGGGAATCGAACCCGGGACCTTCGGCTTAGTACGCCACTGCTCTTACCACTGAGCTATCCAGGATTCGTCCCGTGCCCATGATCATTCTTCACTCATAGTTTAAGGCAGAGTCTGAGATAGATGTTTACATATTCGTTCAGCTCTTATTTCAATTGGAGTTTTAGTCATCGTGGTTGCGGCATCTCTTGTATTATGTTGGGCTAATAAACGTGGTCATGCGACTTATCTGCCCGCCCCCCGTTTAGATTTGCACTGAGCTATCAGTGGAATCGGTGAAAAGCCGTGTTAGCTGAAAGCATTGCTTATACAATAATCTGGTTCCGAAGGAACTCAATATAATCATCGATCGGTTCAATTAGAAATAGGTCTATTAAATAATTAAGTGACAAACTTGTTGGACTGGCTACAGCGTCAGCACTGCAAAACAAAAGGTACCTTCTTCGGACGACCATACGAATAACGTGCATGAAAAAGTATCACATATAAAACCAAGCAAACTCTTTTGCACGAACGTAACACGATGATTAAATCTCTTCAAGATGAGAGAGTGATAACACGTGCTATAAAAACAAAACTAATGAGCTTCTTACATTTTTATGAATTGGGTCACACTCCAAACAAATTGTGCTCCAACCCGAGCTTGGGCCTGGGTCATCAAAATATCCACTACCGCGATGCGCCATCAATCGACGTTCAAACATAGTTCCCCTCCAGCTGACTTAGTAAGAAAAGCCCCAAACCAATCTTGGCCGCACGCATTCCCCCACGCACTCTACAAGACATTCCCCTAAAAGGTCAAGGATTGACTCACGACCAGGGCAACAACTCTGCATCTCTATCTTTGAAGACTAAAGTCTCAGGGAAACGTTAAGAGAAGGCGCGGGAAAATTCACGCACGGCTCAGAAAAAAAATATGAGAAAAGCAACTAATCATAGCTCATTGTATGTTTTTATGTATTTGCTAAATTAAAAGACCAATCTAATTGAAAGAAACATTTCTTCCCACTGTGATATTTCTTATGGTGTGAAATATATTTTAAAATAACAAACCACTATTTAAATAACGTGGTTGGATTTTTTTTTATGCCTGCGATGCATCTCAGCGCTTCGGTAATCAGCCCAGTTGGTAAATGGCTGCATTAAATATAATTACTCATAAAGATGTGTTTGGCGGTTTAGTTAAAAGTGAAATTAGTTTATTTTCTTCAAGCAGACAAACTC
Source organism: Timema poppense (assembly GCA_902141375.1). Classification (NCBI taxonomy): domain Eukaryota; kingdom Metazoa; phylum Arthropoda; class Insecta; order Phasmatodea; family Timematidae; genus Timema; species Timema poppense. The sequence continues at coordinate 235,172 of CABFOV010000254.1, forward strand.
GTACGTGTAATAAACGTCAATATCGTCTGATTTTTTGTCCTGGTGATAGGGAGATCAAGGTTGTAATCCATGTCTGATCCGTGGTCCGTAGGTCACTTCAGGCCCCAATTAGGTCTGTACAGACCATAAATTCAAATTTTAATACTTAAATTACTAAATAAACAACAAATTAGACTCTTATGGCTGACACAAATTCTTGTTCGCTTTCATGTATTTTCGAAAATCAGAAGTATAATGTTACTTGTGTAATATATGTATGAATGGATGGGTGTGGGTATGTATATATGTGTGTACTATATTTGGACTTTAGGTATTATAAATCTCATGTATGGCCCCCAGTCAATTCTCCAAGAACTTATGCTGCCCTCAGTCGGAGAATGGTAGAACATGCTTGTTCTTCTCCAAGCCGGTTATACTGAGAAAGTTTTTCCCTAACTGTTTCCCTACTCTCCCTCCGCGCAAATACCGGTAAATTACCTCTTCATTCTTAACCCATGAATGTAATTAAATGCGGATAAACCAGACAGGTAATAAGAAAAGGAAGTGGAAAGAGGAGTAGAAAAAGGAGTCAATTTATGTTATTCCACACAAAAATGAAATGTTAAAAATGTAGATTAATTTCCCACGGGAAAATAACTTTTCTTTTAAAATAATATATGTTGTGTTCACCTAACTATATTATCATCAAAAAATTATATATGTATTTTTTTATATAGTTAGCATTAATGATTTAGTAAGCATACATAATCAGCTTACTAACTGTGTGTGCTATTCTGTAGGTATATTATGTTCCATTCTTATTAAAAAAAATTATTGAAAAACCTAATATCAGTATTTAAAAATATTAATAATTTCATTTTCAAAGAGGAAACACAAATAAAATGCATACCCTTCATTATTATGACCAGGTTTGTTTTTTACGCCGCGTCTTGCAGACTGTCCGGGCTGACCACCTATAGTAATTACATTAATATGATATAGGCCTTAATATATGCATATGAGTCAGGTATAATTTTAGTGGGAATGTAGCCACATTTGCACGAAGATAGAGCGGAATTCAAATCAGGGGAAAAATCTCAGTAAACTTGGCCGGGACTCAAACCATGATTTCCCCGACACTGGATAGCCTAAATAGCCAAGCAATTAAATTTGTTAGTTTCGGATATTGTCACATCTATCATTTTCTTTAAATTGAAAAGTTAGTCGGGAACCGAGTTCGATTCCCGTGTTAGGTGTCATTTTTAAATTTAAATAATACGAACTAGACGAGTTTGACTTGTAGTCCATGTGTCCAACGATGAGGGTCATTTCTAGTTATTGTCAATGCTGTCGACTGCAATCAGCAGAACTATAGAATTAAGCAACCCCCTGCCCTAAGAGCGTTGTTTAAACTGATTAAATCAAAAACCAAAACAAAAGAAGAAGAATATGACTAAGGGTTCAGCCAGACTGAGCGAGCGCGTGATTATCAAATAGGTCTTGATAGCTGTTGACGAGGAGGTAAAGGTTCGAATCTTGGTTCAGTGAACTGAGGGTGGTTTTTGACAAGTGATTTATTGATGTGGTTTTCCTATCCTCCCTCTGCACTAATGGCGATTCTTATTTGTAAAGGCCTACTTTGATAATATTGAAGTATTTTAACATATTAGTCTTACGTATATATAGATATGGTTTATGATCTTACCAATTAACTTAGGCCGTTAATAGCAAGTGTGCCAAACCTATCGATGGTAATAAAAATGTCAAAATGAGAAGTTTTCCCAGCACTCAATGGACCAACATAAAATAATATTGCCTAACGCCTGTAAACTAGACTGTACCGGGTCGAGCACACGCGCTTGAAAAATAGAACCAGTATATCTTTCAAGCACGCGCGCTCAGTCGCTCGCTCGCTCCAGTCTGGCCACCTCTCATTACAACCAATGTGTTATATATTTTATTTTAGTCGCTCGCCCAGTCTGGCCGTCCCCCTTAGCAATATTTGGCTCAGCTAAACCCGACAGGCCATATGAATAGAAAGTACTCTTGTCTTATTATAGTAAAAAATATTATCTCTACCAGAAAGGGGTTCTTCTTTTAATTACATTAAAAGAAATATTTCTAAGGAAATAAATATATCTTGATAAATAATATACATGTAATGTAAGATTAATTACTGTCCATGAATACCGAAACTTGGGAGATCGAAATTATGTTTAGGTTATGGATATAGCTGCATCTAGTATCATGTTCGTAGATCTGAAAAACGACATCTGTGAACGGAAAATGTACCTACTAAGTTCAATTACCGTGTAAAGGTGTAAGTTCTCAGATGTAAGAACCGAATACAGATAAAGATAGCTAAAGAGACCCTAATATAGGTACACCTTACCTTTTGATGGGAATTTAGTTGCAATCATATGGATTTTTTTTAAAGAAATTTAATTTAAAAACGGATTTAAGTCAAAAGAACGTGTTCGAATAGTCAGTTAACCATTGGAATAACCTTATCTCACAACCCTTAAACAAATTCATAAAAATAGTTTCATGGTTCAAACGCATCTGTTCTGCCATTGGTACTTTTTGCAGCTGTAAGATGAATATAAACTCCTTTAGTAAAATACTCCATATACATTTCATATATCCTTTAAAAGGTTATTTTTATGACGATACGACTATAGAAATTAATATTATTCCTATAGGGATAGGACTATAAAAACTTAAGGTTATTACTATAACGACTCGACTATAAAAACGTGTTTTATTTTATTAATTCATTTGTATCATAAACCGATAAATGATAAATAAAATTCACTCAAGTGAAAAATTACAATCTAAACACAGAAATCTAGCTTGGGACCTCGGGCTTTGCATAGAAAAGTTTTCAGGTTCGATTCTCGTGTCTAATTTGTAATTTCCCCCCTAATTTAACAGTTTAATTTTCCATCTGAGGGAAAGCACTCACTGTGGGTTGAGATAAGAGGTGGCAAGTTTTTCAAATAACAAATTTGTTGTTTTGGGGAAAAAATACTTTGATATATTTAGGAAAATTGTTTCAATTATTTTAATGGAACAAATAAAATCAACATAGCTCAAGTTTTAAAGTTTACACTCCAATAATGCAAAAAAGCTATACCGGTTGTCTTCACACACTTATGGGGGCTGCTGCAAAATGATCACTAACGTCAGGGTTTCTCACTATATTTAAGACAATACATATATATATATATACGTTTTTATATGTATTCCTAAAAAGAAGCATTGAGGGAAGGAGGATCTTAAGAAGAAGGAGGATTCAAATATTAGATTATTTTAAGGAAAGAATAAAATTCTGTGGACAGAAGTAGGAGATAGAGATGGTTCAAGTTCACTGAAAATGGACTGGACCTGTCGTAAGACAACACATAATACACCTACTATAAATCATATATATAAATATTTTTAACTTATGCCATCATGATTTTAAGGATAGACATTCCTGATCTTCTACTGGCAGTGGCGGATATGTGACCATCTTCGGAGGTTGTGCCAGCATATAGTTACTTCGTCCTGATGAAATGAGGATAGTGATTATTTGGTTCCAGTAGAAATCTTAAACCTAACTTAAGCCTAACTAACCAGACCATGGCAATTATGGGAACAATTCCCCTTCGCGAGGAGAAATACCTATGTTACGGCCGGGAATTGAACCTGGGACTTCTATATTAGTAACCAGGAATTCTGACCATGATCAAGAGTCCAAAATTTAATTCTAATAATCGACCTCTACGATGAAAGAGTGGTCTAAGTCATCACTCTCGCAAAAAGACTGGAGTGCCAATGACGGAGAACAGAACTAGAATACAAATCGGGTGTACTATGAGCGGATTTTTATCTAATGGTTTTCCATTCATTCTCCATGCAAGTGTGGGTACATTTATTATAATTTCAACCTTCATTATCCCTAATATATCAGCGTAATTAGTTAATGTGCGTATAACTCAAACGGGTAATGAGACTCAGTGACATAATTTTTATATATATATAAATATATATTAATTACGTTAGTAAAGGTGATGAAGGTATATTTTAAAGTAAATTTACACACGTGGACGATTAAAGGAAATTATTTAGGAATAATAAACCTAAGTAAACTTGACCGAAAGTCAAAATCCTCAATCCCCTTCAGGATCAATTAAGTATAATGCGGCAGTAACGAATTAGACAACCATAGAGGGTCTGAAATTAAATAGTATTTAAAATAAATCCTTTACTTCATTGGGAAAACCTATTGGAAGATTTGATTATGTAACATTTTGGAATTTAGGTGACCAGGTGACCTAGGGTTAAGGTGTCAGGCTTCTAGGATAAGGAGGTAGGGTTCAAATCCCAGTTCCAGCACAGATTTATCTGATTATTAAAACCTTCCTACCCCTCTGGCAAAGTGTGTGCTTTCACGCTCTGTGAATGTGTGGAATGCCAGGCCCTCACCGTGGTTCGGAACCCACGTTAAGCTGTAGGTCCCCTTGTCTTTCCACCACCATCATCAATCTCACGTAATATCTTATCATCTGGGGATAGTGGAATTCGTCTTAATGGTGTCCTCACCTTAGAAATGAATTCCTCCATACGCCAGGAGATCAAAGGTAAATATAAGGTCGATTGACCAAGATCTAGAGCATTAATATTATCCCCACAACACATTTTGAAAAATAAATTCTCAACTTGTTGAGTCTTCTCTAAGAGTGGCTGAAACTGGTACATTCAGAAATGTACGAGTCTATTTTCTCACATATAAACAAAATGAGGTTTTAGGTTGGCTGTAAAACAAAAGTTTGAAGAGATGGGTGAAATGTGGCCTGAACACCAATACTAATACAGAGAATACGCAACGCACCAAGCCACAAGAGTTTTTCAAACCTTGGGTTAGCGTCAAGGAATAGCGAAAGAGGGATGGGAAGGGATTAGGAAGGCACTTCACGTTGTCTTGAAGAGGGCTAACATCAAAGTCCGATAATGTATCCGTTGAATTACAAAATTACATCGCGAGTCCCTACCGCATGACGAATGAGGCAAAGGGAGACCAATTTACATAATTACTTGATGGGAGTAGAGGGAACACAAGATTGCATGAGAAATGAGAGGGAATAAGGCAGTGGAAGGATAGAAATTAAGGGGAAGGATTTGATAAAAATGACGGAAGCCAAAGTGGCTTACAATTCTATCACTACGATGATTTTCAATACACGTGATAGAAAAGGAAATTATTATTATTCTAAACATGTACACACTTTCCAAATGATTGTTTTGATGTTGTTTCAGCATCAATATCAATCCCCAGAATCGCTGTTTACAAATAACATGGTTTAGGGGGGGGGAGGGACACTGTGAAATCGTCCAATTACTAAATGGATATTTATGTTTGTTTAGTTAAATTATTTTGTTAACAAAAATATAATAATTAGTTTCAGTGTTTTATAGCCCCAAGTTTCATCAAGCCTAGTTTGAAATAACGATATCAGTATATAAACTGAGAGCTGAGTATCTTATTTTGACACGGATATTCAAAAATGTACCTAAAGTTTAGTTTTATATGTAATACTTGCTTTGCTCTACAGGGGCTCCACCTCCAAATTCCAGATGAGTTTCCTTTGCAAGTGGATGTAAGCTAATTTAATCCCAGAACGTTTGTTGATAGGTCTTACCGTTTAGCCACAAGAGACCTCAAAAGAAAGGTCCACACCGACTTTAATGTTGCTCCGCCATTTTGAATTTTTTTCGGGGGTTGAATTTTTTTAGCTTTTTGTAACTTTATCGTCGGTTAAAGGCTAGAAGCTATAAATTTGCCAAATTTCAAGTTTCTAGTTCATCTGGAAGTGGGTAAACATTGATGTCAGTGAGGGAGTCAGCCATGTGGTTTTAT
>CABFOV010000255.1:0-13120 GCA_902141375.1 Timema poppense
ACAAATAATAATGGCTTAATACATTGTAAAGGGCTTGCTGGGAAGGGAGACCTGGAAAGGTTGCGGGTTGTTCATATATCATAACTTGTACCAGAAATATTTTATTGAATGATTAGAGTTATTCACTTGCTATAAACATTTGGGTAGAAATTAATTTGCTAACACACTCCACATATAACCTGACAAATTCAACCATAGGTATTTGAAAGCGCTTGTTGATGTGTTGTTAGGCTGCCTACAGTTACTGTCCTCATCATGTAAGCCACTATCTAGGCATGGACGTACACGACACTGCTCTTATCCCCCGAAGCATACCACTAGAGCCAGGAATGATAATCACCATAGAACCAGGTGAGTAATCTCTTATTACTATCCTATTAAGTTTACCACTTTTCTATTATAATATGAGCTAGTGCTTGCTACTATATGGTACAGCTAAGGATGATAATAAACCTTGTGTCATTTTATACTGAAGTCATGGTTTAAGTTACTACTATTGTAATAGACTAGACTGGCGAAGGTTCGATCCCGGTCGGGTGTACTGATGGTGTTTTTCCACTCTCTCACCGTGGTACTGGATTACACCTACTCTGTGTGTATGACAGTTGAATATTGTTACTTCTCTGTGGTTGTGTGTCCACAGGTGTGTACGTGAGCCCCAAGAACCAATGGGCACCTCCAGAGTTCTATGGCATGGGGATACGTATTGAGGATGACATTCTCATTACTAGTGAAGGACCGGTAGTCCTCACAGAGTCCTGCCCCAAGACTGTTGAACAAGTGGAAAAGTTGGCCTCTTTTATACCATCTGTTCCCACTGTATCAATCACACATTGTATGTGACTCCTTCAACAACCACATATATTATTTTGCCTCATGAGAGAAAATTATAAATTACATATTTCTTTGAGTTATAAAAAAAACTGTAATAATCAAAAATAATAAAACATCAAACTAAGAAATTTTTTATTTTTCTGGATATAAAAATGTCATAAAATGCTGTTAAAACATTGTCAGGGTGGCACTCGAACTCTAAAATAAAACTCCTGCATAATTTCCAGTTTTCCTATTTAAAAAAATCCTGATCTTTTAAAATGCTTTTCTTACAGTTATAACTTTGAACAAATTATTTTGAATGAAAAAGTTAGGTAAAAGGTGGGCTGAACACACCACCAAGTTTTAGTACTCTAGCGAGTTTTCTCAGTATTTTATACTCATTGACTAGGTTAGTAGATTATTGAAGTCCTATACAATTCATGCCACCTATAACCTCAATTTTGTCTTAACACACTTTAAATTACTTCAAGATAGAGATCTTTGTTAAAAAAAAAATCCTAATCATCTTTTGGAGAAAGACTTCGGCACCATAAATATGACCCCTCCCTTTTCTTTCAAAAAATGAACACAGTTCACACTTTACATTGCTGCCAATGGACAAAGAGGTAATGACCGTCTCCCCCCAAAAATTGATCATTACTGCCCAATCTCCAATCTAGGTTTCATTTTGTCTAAACTTATCTATAGGGAGTATGAAATATGCAACACAACTTCCTAAAAGAGGAAATAAAAAAAAATAAAAGGGAGAAAAAGTAAATTTGTAAATAATTATAGGACACTTTGATAGTGGAATATAAGAGGAAGACTGTTGGCACAATGTGTTTCTACAAGTTTTTCTTTAAATTCAAAATGGAGTAATTCAGTGTTTGTGTTATTTGTACTCTTTTCTTTGTTTTGATAAAGGCAACTATGCATAAATATTCTATTTGTGTTAAAATGTGTGCTTGACTACTTCTACTATAGAACACAAAAGAAAGGAAGATGTCATTATTGTGCTCTGGATTCTTCCCACGTTTACTCTATCCCTAGGTGGGCTTTCTTCATCAAATTTACTCTTAGTAGTTTATTTTTCCTTTTTCTTTAGTTTTATCATTTTCTTTTATTATAAAATTATTTAGCCATTGGGCCACCTCATTTTTAAACAAGCAAGATAAGCAAATAAGTGAGACAATAGCCTGAAAATATGGCAACATTGTTGTACGAACACGTTGAAACATTTTTATAAGATAACTTATATGTTCCAAAACTAATCAAATATTTTTGAAATAGAGTAACATTTTATCAAAACAATATTTTTAGTTTAGTTAGATAGAATATGATTAATTTGATGAACATAAAATAAATCTATTTTTTTAAACCCTTATCAAATTATCACAGTTAGATATTTTGATGAGTTTATTCAATTATAATTAACTATTAAAATTCACAAATATTGTTTGCTTCAATTTAAACAACAACAAAATCTGCTTCACAGAAGTCTGGTCACTTGGTATTGAGAAGCAAGAGAGAGACACCCATGCACCCGAATATATCACCTTTGTGTATTGGACTGTTCTCAATTTTTTTTTTATAATTTATATCAATTTACATTATTATAAAATCATTTAGGTATTGGACCTCCTCATTGTTAAACAGATAAAAAATAGTACACATTAGGGGAAAATGTAATTTGATTCTATTTCATATTGCAAATCAATGGATAGATTTTTATTGAACTAGGAAGAAATTAAAGTTGACTGAAATACAACTATTTCATAAAAGTCCAACAATTTAGCTGTTAGTAATGTGTTTGTCTAATGGAATAAAGATCTCGGATTCGATTCCTGGCATGGCCAAATTTAAGTTAGTTTATAAGTCGTGTGCTAATATAATCAGTCGGTTCAGAAAGTTCCTGTTAAATACCTCAAATGAATTTTTTTAAATATATATTTCATAAAAATATTGCAAGTGGTGATGGAGGAAGGAAAAAATATGTCATGAACATAATATACATTTATTTAATATCAAAATATATAAAATATATGAATTTCTAATTTGTAAGAAAATTTGATTAAAAATATATATTTTTCAATTCCCCTTGATTGACATAGTCAAGTGCGGACCATCTTGTCAGCAACAATGAGGGAGATGAAGTTGGTAAGTTGCTTGACACGCAATCGTGCCCAGATAATGTGGTCGTGCAATGCATGGATCTGTGCTGCAGCCAGAGCTGCTGCTTCAGGGTATACAACAGTGGAGCAACCGAGACCTGCACACAAACACAAAACACTTAGTTTAGAAACTGAAAATTTTGTTAAAGAATCGTTTTTAACAAATATTATTTAATTAGCAGGCAAATAAATACTGAGGAAAGGATAATTAATAAAAATATGTTCTTTGACTTCCTATAATCATTAATAATATTCAAGATTAAAATTATAATCATATTTGAGATTTATAAATATAAATATGGGACTGACAAAGTAGCCTATTATACTTTTAATTAACAATAAAGGCCAATTTTACCACGAACAGACGGTACCTTAAACCATGCCAAATTTGTTGTATTTGTAAATTTTCAACCTGGCATAGGTTAACTTAAATGAGAGATCATCAATACCAATATGGCAGGAGGTAAAACAATTTGTAATATATTTCAAAATGTCAGAATGCAGAAGTAGATTCTCATCTCCCTTTACCTTCCACCTTTTTTATTTTTCCAACTAAGCATCAATCGCTTCTTCCGCCTCCCATCCAATATAAAGGACATGGTTATTGACTTCTTTGAAGGTTAAACTATGAGTCATCCCATCAGTTACTCAACTACCTGCCTTCCTCTAAAATATTGCAACCGATATTACCTCTCACTTGATTTTCTTGTTTTAATGAGGTTTATGTCAATACCACGAAAATTCATTTTTACTTTGTATTAATATTAATAGTGATGCAGTCAACCCCAGTGGTCTTGGGGTAAGGTGCTCGCTCGCCTCAGGACCCGATGTTTGTAAGTTGGAACCCAGCCGGAGTCGACAAATTTTTCTTGAATTATAAAAATCTGTAGGATAACTTTCTTCGGAGGGGAAGCAAAGTCTTAGGTCCCATGATGATTGTAATATGTAAACAAACCCTGGAAGGTATGTAAAAATAAATACCTTTCCCGGCAAAATTTGTATGCCCTTTCGCTCTCGCTCAAAGAAGTTCTCATGTGCTGATATAATCATTCGGTTTAGAAAGCGCACGTTAAATATCTCAAATAAAATAAAAAATATTGATGCACCTCTACAAAGGCTCCATGCATACAGGTGTCCCAAAAATTCCCTGCATAATTTGGTGAATTTCAAACAAATTTCTTCATGACATGATTATAATATGCGTAGCCAGCACACTTACCTTGGTGATAGTGGAGTAGAAATTGTTTAGATAGAAAAATAAAAAAATGCAAACACATTTTTAAGGACAAGCTTTCGCTGTCACAGACAGCTTCATCAGGTCAAGAAAATACACTGATGCCCTTGGTTAAACTGCAAGGTTGACGGTCCACAACTGACTTTTTTCAGTTATGATATCGCTGTATAGATGGCACTATGAATAAATAGATATATCGAAAAACTAAAAATTGTGTTATGTACTGTATTATTATTGTGACAGTGAATGTAATAATAAGTGTGCTGGTAGGAAAGAGAGGAATTACCCAAGGTTTAGGTTAAGGGCTTGTCTGGATTTGATAATATATTGTTAGTTTTATAGTTTTTATTTTTGTGTCATGTCGATGACCATTCATTCTCCTTCTTAATATTTCTGTTGTGAGACGAATGTATTGTGTTTGGCACTGGTTGCATTCCAGTTGGTAGATGAGGTTTTCAGAATCACAAGTATGGTGGCCTTTTATATAATAATTTATTTTAGTTATGTTGCTGGATGATTTATATGTTGATTTATGTATGGTGCAGGTTTTTCAGGAGGTACGGTTGCAGGGAAATGCACCTGATATTTGTTTGGGTTCGGATTGAATAGTGGGGTCCGGCAGTTTGGGTTTTACAATAATAGTACAGTATATAATACAATTTTTAGTTTTTCTATCTATTTATTCATAGTGCTGCCATCTATACAGTGATATAACTGAAAAACAGTCAGTTGTGGACAGTCAACCTTGCAGTTCAACCAAGAGCACCAGTCTACTCTTGACCTGATGAAGCTATCTGTGACAATGAAAGCTTGTCCTTAAAAATGTGTTTGTGTGTTTTATAGTGTTCTATCTTAACAGTTTCTACTCCAGTATCGCCAAGTTAAGAGTGCTGGCTATCCCTCCTAATTTAAACCATGATTTAACCTAGTGCTCTATTCCAAATTATTATTTTTATAATAATTATTATTTTATACTGACGATGGATGTGCATGAACAAATTTTTGTAGTAACATATAACATCAAAAAGATTAAATTTAGTGATATTAGGCAAACATTTTCAAGAAGGTTTCATAAACCTGGTCCTGTAGACAATACAATTCATGCACTGGTGAATAAATTTAAAAGAAATGGAGTTTCATAAAACTAGAGGTGTATCTTAGAAACATTCAAGATTTACCAGATGTGCATCAAGGAGGCGATTCTGAAAATAACCTCTGATATGTTTGGATTGTGCTATTCAATGCAGCTAATCTATTTGAAACTTTTGATGGAGCACATGTGGAAAGTTATGATTAAAGTTTTGAGCTGTTTGCGTTATTTTTTTATTTAATACTGTATTTTGTACCAAAATTTACATACAGAGGGACTTTCAAGACACCTGTATTAAAATAATAAATTATAAGTTGGGGGAGGATAGTGTATGTACTTTTCCGGATTAGAAAAAAACAACAGAACTGTGTACTGATGACTGTAAAGCTAAAATAAACCTAATTTACATCCACATAGGGTCACTTTTTATATTCCTTATTTATCTTTATTGGTCAAACTGTTGAAGCAAAATGTGCCTGAGAGTATTAAGACTGAGCAGACTTGGTTTTAAAATGCAATGATTGTGTAAAGTGGTCAGGGTTTTAGGCCCTTAGCTCTCAACTATTTCATTTATATAATTAGTTTGCCATTGTTTATTTACTAATTTAATACCACTCTTAAAACCACTATATCCACTATGGTTGTAATAGGCTTGCAAGTGCCGAATAATTATAATATTCAAAGACATTTAGTAACATTTTATATATCATTTTACAAATACCCTTCTTTTAGTTTATTAAAAATCATGTTAATATAATCAAGATACTGAGAGTACTACACATATAATACATTGTTTTCCAGTCGTCTAGGCCTAATTTAATCTATATTACTATCAAATGTTTAGCCATAAGAAAGTGTGGAGTTTAATGGTAATTAAAAGTTGTAAGCAAAGCAATATATGTTTTAAATTTCAATTCTTTAACTTCATTTTTAAGCCTTTAACTTTTAAATATAGTAGTGTTCATTATTGTAAAGTCTTAGTTGGAATTATATCGTCATCGAGATTTATTAATTTTAGCTTTCTATTTTATTTTATCTGTACCCGGAAGCTGTGAGATGCGCCTGTGGTTTGCACGTGTGGCTTCACAGTGGAAAGGGGAGGTTTGGCGCAAACAGCTAGCCAATCAGCACATCTGATTTAGTGTCTGTGTTTTGATAGTATGTGGAAGGGAAGCGTCAGACGCAAGACACTAGCCTGTTAGCATGCGAGCTGATAAGACCTATAATAAGAAGTATGGATAGTCTCGTTCTATTTAGGTTGGCCAAGGAGGGTTTAGAGATGGGTGGGAGAAAATGGAGACCATGTGGTTAAATGGCCACAACATTAACAATTTACCTATCTTCATGTATTAAGTAATTTGTTTTCTTTTCATTATGTAAGCAGTGGTTTAAAATGTCTATTAATTTCTTTCACAAATAAAACTTCTGCATCTACTTCATATAATTCAATTTATTTAATTGGCTATGTTCTCCACCCCCACCATTATCTAACTAACCCCGAGAAGCTCTACTGAACCCACTGGCTGCTGTGAAAAATATCTGTAAAAGAAGATGGAGAAGAGGAGACTGGAGAGTTTTGACTGGTTAGAAATGGCACCCAAGAGTGGGGCCAATGGTTCGATATTTGACTGGTAAGAATTGTTAATAGAGATGTGCCACTCGAATCTTCGAATCCACCGAATCCTGACAAGTATTCGAGATTTGAGGATTCGATGTTCGAATCTTTCACCTCATAAACAAAGCATAATATGTTGAATTCAAAAATTACTTAGTTAGGCCTACTTGAAAAGCACAACTTAATCCATAATATTTATTTTGTCAGACAAAAGAGATAAACATGAATAAAATCTTCTTTAAAAAAATAAAAAATTGTTAGGTGTGGAAAATCTTACGTGCCTAGTACCCTACCCTCCCAACTGTATGGGAAACTTGGACTCGACTGTTTTGGCACATGCTCACTTCTAAAACTTTCACCTCACGAACAATCTTGTAAATATTTTAATAAACACATCAAAACTAGAATTACAAAAAAAAATTGAAATAAATTAAACAAATTACGTTGTTTTTTTAAAACAGAAATAAGAACACATTACTGATGATACAAAGTCAGCCGCCATTACACACGATATAAAGTCAGTCACCATGACGTATATTATGTTTACTCGCCCGAGTGATGATTAAAATAAAGATATTGTTAATTCTTACCACCCAACTTGTTTTAATTATCTACAACTATGTAAAGAACCCCCATTTATCGCACACAATCCTTAAGTTAGACATTTTGTTGGGTTTCATGAAAAATAAATACTGTCAACAGTCAGACAGCAATAAAACTTTATTTATCAGTAAAGCTTATGCATAGTATATCGATTGTTTGTTTAAAATCGATTCAGGTAATCTGATCACTTAGTAAGCACTTCAAGTTTTAAGAATCAAATAACTGCTTATAATCCATTATTTATTTTTAAATTGATTTTAACTTAGTTTTTTTTATATATGTTATTGAAGTAATTGTAGAAATATTCAAATGTAGTCCTGAATTATAAAATGGGAATGAACATATTGTAGTGGAAAATATGTTCGTGTTTTAAATAGAATGTATTCTCATAAATCGATATATCACAAGAATCAAATATATTTGTTTTCTATGCAAAAATAGATAATGGATATAAAAGAATATAATAATAAAACACTTAAGCATTAATGAGTTCACTATTTCCAATGTATGTTTAATTGTTTAGCATATTGTTTTAGTATTTATTAAAAATATCCGTTTGTATTTTTATTTTTGCTGTCTTAATACAATAAAATATCCTTTAATGATGATTAAAATTGATCAAAGGATATCTAGGTCTAATCTGTTTATTTCACATGTTTTTTTAGAAACTTAACCCATTCTAACAACACTTTTAAAAATAACTAAAAGACACTCAAATTTTGATTGATTTGATTTTTAAACAGTAATATGAGTCTTGATGGTTTAATTTAGCTGGATTTTAACCTGTATTTTGCGAGGGGGGTTTGGGGTTGATTAAAATTGAAAGCATGATTGAAATAAACCTTAATTCACAGTTTAGTCCTATATTGTGTAATGTAGGTATATTTGTAAATCATTAAAATTTATAGCGATTTGCTAGGATTCAGATTCGGATTCGAGAAATACTGGATTCGACCCATATCTAATTGTTAAATATGTATACCAACCTGAGGGAACATTAAGAGAGGACCAAACATCTTGTGATACATTGTCACTCCTCACAGGAGGACAGTTGATGACAGGAACTGTGGTGTTTCCTGATAAGACTGGGCCCAGACCATTGCTTCTCCCTGCGACTGCTACAAACACTACTTTTCTTCCACTACCTGAAAAAATTATTGTGTATATTACAAAGTTGCTAAGTGACTTTCTATTTCAAATATAAGTCGGAATTATACATAAAATAAATCACACAAAATCCTTGTTCTGTTGTCAGTGACACTAGCAATTTCTCACCACTCAATTACATAAATACACAATCAAAGCTGTGGTAAAAAATTCAGTGAAACAATGTTTCAATACTGTCAACATTATTTAACACAATTATGCTGGTTTGAGTACTGAGTTGGAGAAACAAAAATTAGTGACTTTTTGACTAAAAAATTCCTTCGGTAAACGGGTGAACATTATATAATGCATATACAGGCATAATTCACTCACACGCAACATTAAACTTTAACTAGCTGGCGAATGTTAACCTTGTCCTTGGTATCACGGTAAAAAACAATCAAGCAACTTATGGCATGGCATCATGGGTAGTGGCTGGCTTGACATTGACAGATTCGCATTGTTACAATGTGTGAGAAATTCGAACAAAAATATTTTCATGACTTTATGACCAAAATATTGAAAATTCGTGTCTTTTCAAGGACTTTCGTGATTACTTTTTTTTTTAAACCTTTTCATGACCCAGTGGAAATCCTCCCTCTTTTTTTCTACCGTTTGATGATGAGTTTCTTATTATTAGATTTGCATGAGCATAATAGTTCCTGTGCTCGTGCTAGTTTCTAGATTAATTTTTGATCTCTTGTTTATTATTAGACACAGAATTGCTGACCTCGGCACAGAAATTTAATAAGGAGATATTCCGTGGCATGTCAATATGAACACTATTTTTGTAATTTACATAAGAGCACAAAATGAAATGGATTGAACATAAATGCTTTCAGATTTAAACAATTTATTGTAAAAACTTTTGTCAGTCATTTTTTTCTCAAAGCAAAGTCAAAGTTTTCAATTAACACTCCTAATTGTGTGGATATACAAACTTTGGTCTTTTTTTAGTCTAAGAGATGTTAAAGGAAGGCAATAATCGGTTTGCAAAAACGGTTTAAGACACACATGATATGTAAAATAATATTTTTCTTTATTCCTATCGTGGAATCAAAGTCTTGTAATTTAACTTTTGATGGTGACAGTTGAATATTGATCACTTACCTTCATATTCTGCTGCGATTTTGAGTGTTTCCTCAGTACCCTTGTGAGCAGATGTCACCCTCAGTTCATTGGGTACCCCTAAGTTTTTCAGATGAGTTTGAATCTTTCTGCTGTGCTCTTCATCAGAAGGAGATCCCATTAGGATCACAACCTATAACCGTGTTTGGATTTCAGCAAACTCCAAAATGAATAAAACCAGATAATTATGGAATAAATATAACATTAGAGTGATTTTGAGATCATTTATTAAGATTAAGGTATGATAGATGAGTGAATTTTTATAGAAATTTAGCTAATTTTAGAATAATTATTAATTATAATGATGTATTTTTATAGTGGTGGCGAGGATCTTTAAGTATAACAAATTTGTAAGGTTATCACAGCTCCATGAATCGTTGAACGAAAAGTTGTTTTCTAATATATTTTTGGCAGTAAGTAAATATTTAAAAATTGATTGAAGAGATGTTAATGTTACATGAAAGTATTAACTGACCAGTGAATTGGAGGAAGGCATTAGGTACTCCAGCTTCTCTGCAACCCACTTAAAATTTCTTTTCACTATATCTAAGTCTTGCTGTGTCACTGTGTTCAAGTTACGATACACTTGTTTGTCTTTCATAAGGCGCTTGTCCCCAGAAGGCCACAGTCTCCAAGAGTCGGAGTCAATCACGTCAGCTATTAGAATATCACCTGGAACATGATACAAAGTATAAAGTATGGGTTCTTATTGTTATGTGTGTACCAAATTACAACTATATCTGAAATACATTTAATCGTGTAAAAAAATATAATGAATAACATGTTATCTCCCCCTCACCCCCTTTAGGAAATTCTTAGTGTGTACCCGTGGGGATACTCGTACCATAATTAGGGAAACACTGCTTCAGCACCTAAATAATTGAGGTATTTTTATATCTTGTGAGTGCAATATTTAGTATTTATATACTCATTGAAACTTGCACATTTGTTTTTCTTTGATGTATGACACTTATTTATTGTGAGCTGCACAAATCACTTCATCCTGACTGAGCAACTAAAATGACAAAAATACCAACCAGAGAATGAACATATTCTGGTATAAATTAATATGTGTAAGACTAAATCAGTATCTAGGATTCCTTTTTTTCTGGTTGTAGAGCTTAAATAGAGCTGTTTGGAGATCCAAAAAGCTAAGGTTTTATGGCCGTGGGTTGTGGTTGTGTACTCTCTCATATGTAAACACTTATATCAATACCCCAAGAGTTTTTTTTTAAATAAACAAATGAATTAATTAAAAGCCTTCTTTAAGCATTATTATATATGTATTTATTTACATGTCAGGTTACAAAAACAAATACATTATAATTTAAATCAGTTGAAAGATTAATTGAATTGTGGTGTCCTCCATATGGACAGTGCCATAATTACAATAATTTAAAACCTGTATGTTGATATTCGCGCAAACTTTAGCTCAGTAAAAACTTTTACAAATATCATATGCTGCTCAGGTTTAATTTATTTGCATAATGGCATAAAAAATGTCACAATGTGTGGTGAGATTGTTTATCTGACTTACCATACTGATTAAAAGAATACTTTTTTTAATTAATATTTATGAAACTCTTTCTACACCATTTGACTCCTAAAAGCCTTCACGCGAGTAGGAGTATTAATACCACAGTTCAGGAAATAATGCCTTAGAGGTATTTCACAAGGACCAGTTGCACTCTATTGCGAAAAAACAAAACAAACCTTTTAAATCAACACCAAACTCTATTTTCATGTCCACCAGAGCGCAGTCCTGGGAAGCCCAAGCTTTCTCCAGCACTTCAAAGACAGTGATGGTGACCCGACGCATGATGTCCACCTCATCTTGACCAATAGTCACACCATTCACCTTGAACTTGGCTGACACAATTTGATGCTCTGACCATTGGGGATCATGGTTGGCATCATCCTGACAACACCCAATACTTGTTCATTGGTTCAGAACATGAATTAAAAACATTCAACCCAAACTCTTTATATCATCTGTGTAGTAGGAAAAACCTAAACATGCATGGTAAATTATTTTAGGCACAATTTAAAGTGAGCTATGGCCCTTTTAACAATAAATTACTCCAACTTTATATTTTTAACTAGAGGTAATTAACATGCATTTTCTGATGCAAGTTATATCATCGCACGACTTACAGTTGCTAAGCATTGTATCACAATAGAATAACACATAGTTTCTCTGCTGTTAATTTATCAACATCAAAGGATAAGTATCACTAATGATGCTTTATCGGTCGCGCTGAGAATTGAACCGCAGATCCCCTATTTCTGGTGGACCTAGCTAACTCGCCTGTGTTATTAAAAAAAAATCCCCAAGAAATTAAGAAATAAACACATTGTGATGGAATTTTATTTCTATCAGACATACATGCTCAGCAGACTTGACCTAAGATGGTGAACAATACCGAGGCAGACAGCACCCATTTTAGAATCTAGCCACAGTCTAAAACACCAAACTTGAGTTATGTTGACAGCAAAGTAACTACATAATGGCTTTGCTTATTTGGCTATTTAAATTAATGAAACAGTAAAAATATTTATTATAAGTAAGAAACCAGAAGAAATCTTTCTTCACATCATGCACCATGAAGAAGCTAAGGGTATCTTTACCGTGTGATGTAGTTTTCCAAGTTAAATTTAATGTTTAGTAGCAGAGTCAAAATGTCTTCTGTATTTTAAAAGAATCCCCTTCATTCCCCAATTTTATCTAATAACATATTAATTTGCGACAATTATATGAGACCGAATCTTGGACTACTATGTGGCCAGATATTAGAGCTTTGGTTATAAAATGGCAATGTGCGTGTGATCTAATAATAAAATGTATTATTACAGTTTGGTTTTTATTCAAGTGAAATACCGTTTTTATATAATTCTAGATGTTGCCCGCGACTTTGTTCGCATTTTCACTCTTTATTTTTAATGACTCGCGCACCACGCCACCTATTGTAAAATCTGGAAACTGAGGGTAAAATTACTTAAGTTGTTATTCAAAAAATCTGGCCTTACTCCTTGTCTACATTATAAAGGGAGCCTCTGTGCAAAATTTCAGCTTTCTAGGTCCAAGGGTTTGGGCTGGGCGTTGATGAGTCAGTCAATGAGTCAGGAATTTTCTTTTTATATATATCAATTAAAACTCTACAGTAGAAACATTTTTTTTATTTCAACTGAGGAACGCCATTTTTTTCTTCTGATCTGTTTGGCCCATTAGTATTTCCATTTAATGCAATAATTTTATTTAATAATTTAATATAATATAAATACAACATGGCAGCCATCTACAAAAAAAAAAAAAAAAA
>CABFOV010000255.1:13135-31508 GCA_902141375.1 Timema poppense
AAAAAAAAAAAAAAAAATACACACAGGTTTGGACATACAACAGCAGAATCCAAGCCTAAACCTTTTTTTGAATCAAAAACAGGCAATAACGGTACTATCTAAGTGACCATAACCTACCTCCGGCCATGCTGCCATAATACGGTCTGGTTTTACTCTCTTCTGCTGAAGAAGGCTGATGTACCACAAAAATGACATAATTATGTGTTTTGTTGTGATTTAATTGTGAACTTTAAGGCCCACAATTTTCTGTTAATTGTGTATGCCTTGCCTGTCTAGCTCCTCTCAATGTTTAAATTAATATAAGCTTTTGGCATTATTTTTACTTTAATCCTTAGCCACAAATTGTTATTTGCCGCCAGCTAAAAACCTAACTCCAAATCTTGACTAAATATGATGGTGATTTTGTGAAGCTTTTCTGGAAAAAGTGTTGCAACATGACATTATTTCAAAGCTCAAAGCTATCCCTGTTTGGCAAAGTAGGCCAGATGGCTATAGAAAAGAAATGATAAATCTGTTGTTTCAATAATGTCCAAGAGGAAAGGACATGACACATTTTAATTATTAAATGTTTGAGAAAGGCTGCTGGGCAGACTGGGCAAATGCCCAGAGCACCAGACTTTAGGGAGCGCACAAGAGGACCATATTTTTTAAGAGGAAAAATATTTATTTCATCTACACAAGAATTAAAAAGTGACCTAATTACACTATTATCTTTGTTTCATTTATTCTGCTTGTAAAAAATGCGGAACGTGTAAATCAGTCGATTTCCTGCTGTCCACGCATTCTAGTGTAGTAATTTGCAAACTTACCTTAGTTACTTTCATTCTCATCTGCCTGCCTTGGCATTTCATCCTTAATGTTGACGATTCATTCCCATGCTCACTGTCAAATGTTTCATACATAACCTCTTTTCAGTGATTCTATGTGTGTTTTAAGTGACTCATTTCCAAGTGTTAGTCTTTAAATACATGTATCAGTAGGAAATTAAGTGGTGACGAGTTCAAAGAGCGTGCTGATAAAAAACATAATGTTGAAGTTGAACTTTTAAGAGAATTGTCTAAAATAGAATCTTTTTTACATCAATTCTAACTTTATCAACTACTTCTAAGTGTCCACAATGTCCTGTAGCACTCATGATATGAGAGCCCTGCGGGGCTGGTATTTGCAGGTTTATCAATATTGTGTGTATGTTTTTATGTAAATATATATTATGATGTTCAAAAATAAATAAGACTTATAAAACCGAAAGGTTAGATAATCAATGTGCATTTTTCAATTATAAAACATAGCTTATAAAAATTACAAGAGGGAAGCAGGAGGTGTGGTGGTGATGGTTAGTGCTGGGGGGGAGGGGCTGAGCTAGCTATGCCCAGGGCACCAACCACATAAGCCTGGGGCCTGCTGCTCGGAGTAACAACTTTTGCAAATGTATGTTTTGATCAGTTTGAAGGATGAAACAGATGTAAATTATGTTATTTTGAACAGAATAAACTGCTGTTCAACCCAATTCAATGACTATGGGTGCTAGATAACTAGATGTATTAGTGCACTCTATGTTTGTAGGTCAGAGCAGTGCGACAATGGAGAAGTAAAGTAATTGTGATATAAACAGAAGTAAACTTATGGTTAGGATAACGAGGGTGTTTTTTGAACACATATTGTAATATTATTAATTAGACATGGTAAGAAGTTATGATAAAGTAAATTAAAGTAGAGCAGCAAAGTGTTCAATGTGTGTTACTGGGCGAGTTTGAGATTCAATATTTATTTAGACGAAACAGATGACATCAGTGCTAATAGATAATTAGTTAACATGTAAGTATAGTCTATTTTATTGCTCTTGAAAGAGATGGGTTTTTTAAAGGAGTTTATGAGTTGTGTATTGCTATTATTAGGCTAAAAATGTTTCAAATCCACCAGTTTGTTGAGTGTACAAAATTGAGTATTCATTATGTACTTCCTTCCACCCTAGTAGCCAGAATGGTCTGTGATACACTCCACCAGTCCACTCACCTTATAGAAAGTTTCTTGAAGAGGGGGATTGAACCGATGACCCTCTGCCACTCCAGGATGTCTTTTTAAGAAGGAGCCTGTGGCCAGTCGACGTGTTACCCATTCTATTGGTACCATCTCACACTTCTTTGCAATAAATGAGGTTTCACCGGCCGTCTTTACAAAACCAGTTCTCATGCCTTTAAAAAAAAGTTAAAGCATGCATAGAGTGTGTGTTAAAAGTTAAAGCATGCATAGAGTGTGTGTTAAAAGTTAAAGCATGCATAGAGTGTGTGTTAAAAGTGTGCCAGTCAATGTTGTCACTTAAGTGATTTTTTCATTATATCTAGCAACTTTGTTGAGTGTATTAGCACTAAAATTTTACAGTGGCACTTTGCAAATAAAGTCAACAACAGATAGATTATTTTGCCTTGTATTTTTTAAATTATATGCAAACCATTTAAAAAGAAGCTGATTAAAGGATATGCATAGTATAAGAGGCAAAAAAAAAAAAAAATTGCTAAAGAATGGTTTGAAATAAAAACATAACAGAAAAGCAATATTTACTACACATTTAACATTGACATCAAAGAGGGAGGAGACCCACAAAAAAAGAGGAAAATTAGGAGTGTTTTTGCGGTTGACCTGGTATCGATGTTAAGGAAATGTTTATGACTGAGACAATACCAAACCTCGGTTTGGTAATGCTTTCCTTAACCAGACTAAACAGTATGGTTACGACCAATGAGCTGAGAATCTGTGCGACAATTTTGAACTAGCATGATTAGAATGATGGAGTTTCATGAATATAGTTTTATTATGAAGGAAGATGGGAGATTAATTAGATCAGATGATGGACATAGATATTAATTAGAAAAAAATTACAATAAGTAAAGTCTATAACTTAAATTTAAAAAGTTTTAGGATATTTAAAAACAAATATTGTTTATGTGTTAATCATTCATTATAATTATTATTTGCTCTGGTTACTTATGCTCATTTATGACTAAAATGAAATAAGGATTGATTTATCATAGGCCAATTAACCAAACCACATGGTTTTTTACCTATACTTTTGTGAGAACATACGCAAATAGTGGACACATCTCATTTTATTTATTTTTTATTTTAAATGTACACTAATTAAAACCAAAGTTTATATTATTAGTGCTAATCCATTAATATACTTAATTTCATTAATTGTTCTAATCTTAGTACAAGCCCCTACCACAATAACCTGCACAAAAGGTTTTTGTGTGGAAAACGTGTTTATTAATTTATTATGTGAATAGTTTGACAAATTAAAATGAACTGTCTCTTTAGTTAGTTAAATGTCAATACCTGAGAACACTAAATGTCGAATTAAATCTTGCTCCATCACCATTTTTGTTTATGAATAACAACTCTAAAATTATTTTCACGCTTTAACTTGGTCAGAACCACTTGTTCGATAACACTCGATATCAAGATGTATGTAACCAAGTCAATCGCAAAAACTCGCCTATGGTCTTGCTACTCAACAGCAATTATATTACCGAAAATCCAGAGCTGGCGAAAATGTCATTATAATGGTAACTAAGGAAGCAAAGGAAAATAGAGGTATTTATGTTCTAATATGTGATTTACAACAAGCACTACCAAGATCAAAGCTTTCAACAGGACCAATATGGTATAGGGGGGAAAAAAATGTTACAATCAATTATTCAAGAATGTTCATAAACGCAAAGGATACTTTTATTTCTAGAAGTTGATGAAATAGCAAGCTATGTGCTGAATTATTTTGTAATCTATAAAATTAAAGAAGAACATTTAACTGTAATAACTTTTCCTAAATGGTTTTCCACTTTCCCTCCATTTAAAAACAGGTATAAGTTCTTACTTCTTCTTAGTTTAACCGTAATAATACTTAACACATTAGCATAATTAGTACATATGTAATCTGTGGCGCTAAAAAGAATTGTCATAACAGACACTTGGGGAGCAAAATGAAAACATATGCCTCCCAAAAGAAAACTTTGTGGTATAGTGGATGACACAAGATTACTTTTTGACTGTCTCTAATGAGAAATAATTTTTTTTAAACATTCTCTAATGACATAGATGGCATCAAAAACATTTGAGTTCTGTTTTTTGAGTAGATCTTAGGGGAAATGCAAGCATTATAAGACTAATATACTGATACATGTATAGTTTTCCTTAGGAAAACAGGTCAACATTCTCACATTCGAGTGACTTCCCACTAGGAAACAATGGACCTCTCCTTCTAAAATATTAAATACCTTGTAAAGGACATTTGGTCTTGCCATGTTGGTGGTTGGTTGGATAAGTTGTGGGAAAAGGGCTAAACATTTCTCTTCTGAGCAGGGAGCCGAACCAGAACCGATAATGAAATTAACAGTTATTTTTAAGGAACTGGAACCCTAAAAACACTATTCTGAAGAACTGGAATTGGAACTATCAAATAATTTTAGGTTCAAAAAGGTTCTTAAAGGTTTCTAGTTTTACAGAAATGTATATAATTTTGATAAGGTGCACACTTTTTTTTCTCATCTTAATTTAATTTTGAAATGTTGTGCTTTCCCCTTCATTAGTAAGTTCTGAAAGGGCTTGATATATTTTAGTTTACTATTTTGTTTGAAACCTTTTCTCTAAGGTGATTAGAAAACAGTTAATAAGCCCTTAGCAATACACGATAATGAGTTTAGATTCCAGAGGTATGTCACCACTCATCACTGTCACATTGTTCAATGTTTTCTCACCTTAATGTTTAAGCTAGAGATTTAAGAAGATGTATTTAGCTTTGATAGATAGCAGATAATAACACATTCCTTAGGAGTTGAAATAACTGAAATTAAGAAATCATCTCTTTTGGACAAGCACTTTAAGTCTATTTTATATAAGAGGGAAAAAAAGAGAGTGAGGGTGGCAAAATGCAAACTTTAAATCAAAAGAGCTCGGTGAATGTGTTCCTTGTGTACAGTGCAGAGGTGATATTTTTGTTGTTAGTAAGTGGTCTAAATAATATTATTGATGGGGCTCGTTAAAGAAAATCCAGTTCAAAAGTTTTTTTGACTTTGAGATTGACGGTGACAGATCAAGATGCAAATTAGAAGGATGCACTATTGTTATTAGGGTACATTATATTTTTTTTAAACATAGCAATACTTTTGATCCAAAGCATTATTTCTAAAGTGGTTTTCCACTCTCCTTCTACACCAATGCGGCTACACTTCCTCTATGTATAAAAATATATCCTTACTCATCATTAAAAAAACATTATAGAAATTAATACTTTAACATAGCCTGAGAGGATAGAAAGACACTGTGCTAATTTTCTTTAAATTAAAAAACCAAAACCGGAACACAATCAGGATCCGAAAAGAACCAGAACCTTTATTGTCCTCTAACCAGAATCAGAACCTTTAAAACGTTTGGAGCAGGAACCAGAACCAGAAACTGATAAAAATTTATGTTCGGCCTACCTAAGTGGAATGCCACGTGCTAAACCTATGACCGAGCTCACAGTGAGTTGGAAGTATTTTGATTACGAGTATAATTGATTTACCATTCTACCAGTGCCTCCAATATTCACACACGAGAGTATATATTGATTATTTTAATAATCTACCATGTCCCTGTGTTCCCCATACACTCAAAGTATTACAATACTAGGCCCTTGTGTTTCACATTATGAGTATGCTGGGTTTTGGAGTTCTATGGCGATTCTACCTGTGCAATTGATGTGACAGTGACTTGTTTATTTAAATTTTTTTATTACTAAGACTAAAACCAGTGGGATCTTTTTTGGGACAAAAACTTTAGTGGTAGTGGCCCATATGTATGGAGAGACAGAGAAATGTACCCCAAGTATCCAATAGTCACGTTTTGGCAGGACAGCGGTGACAACAGCTAGATAATTCTTCCTTTACCCTCCTTCCTGCTGTATTTACTGACGGTCAAGTTCGGAGATATTTATTTGCCAGTTGTGGCCCTGAAATATCCGGGGCTAGCCTATTCAGCTTCACCTGCCTAGGGGTCCCAATGAGGGGATATTTTGCCTACTGCAATTGAAGCTAGCCGAGAACAAACTGAAGGTAATTTAGAATAAGTCAGAAAATAGTGACGTAGGAATTTATGTGACAACAGTGAATATTAATTTTTGCAACCATAATAAGAAGGGGGGAGAGGGGACGGGGGGCGAGGGAGGGAGGGTAGTGATTTAACTTTAAACCTCTTCGTTTATTTGTGCAACTTCTTAATTTCACTGACACAAAATGGCCATTTGAAATATCAGTTTGGATAAGCCTATTACCAAATGTTTCATAAACTAACAAGCCGTGTGTCAATATTTCCTCTGGCCCTTCTTTGGTATTTTATTTCAGGCTGTATCTTTTTCAGTGTTCCATCACTCAATGGCATCAGCCAATAATGTAAGTTACTTCTTATTTCCCGTACATTATTGTTTAACTTGATCCTTTTTAAATCTTCACAAAGCTTAGAGTATTCAATACTTGTCTGGACGATTGTTCTTATGAGCATGTAGAAGAATTAGTAAACATTACCTGAAGTCATCCCCCAACAGTAAAACTTTTCTTCCAAATGGGAAATAATTATTCATTATAATCTTTTCTGTAAAAAATGATTGACTGCATATATTACATAGCTCGGAGACAGGGTTGACTCATTCCATATTAGCAGTTTGGCCCGTGATAATGTTTGCATCATTCAATGTCATTCTAAAGCAAGTTTTAGTTCTGCGTTCAATGTCAAATACATGCTGCTGCATTTTTTTTTTTACCTTGGTCATGTCAGACATATCTTGGATGATTTCCAGAAAGTGGTGTGGAGGTTTCTTCTGGTTAAGTTTTTTGACTTTCTGCCTTGTAGGATCATTAATTATGTTGCGTACATCCTGGAGAGCCAAATTTTCACAATAAAAACATTAGGAAATGCCTGAGAATATCTAGCATTTTGATTGAAACATCTATTTCTGTCAATGTATCCTACCACAATCTTTCATTTTCAAGATCCCTTTTAATTAGAGTAGTCATTGATTTGTATGAATACATATAATACATAAAATTTCAAGTCTGAAGACACTAGCCAAACTAACATTTTTGGTCAACACTATTTTATATTCATGATTATGAAAAATATGATTTTTTTTTAAATGATGTACTTTAACAGTTTATGTTTTTGTGTAGCGCTGCCTTTCTGCACTGAAGTACCACTTGTCAATCACAACTTTTGGGTCAAACTCTAGTTCAGGGAAAGTAAACTTACAGAAATTCTGAGCATATTATCCAGTGTCTAAGTCTGAGTTCCTGTAAGCCATCTTGAGTCTGTTATGGCCCTTCTCACATGTAGCTGTGCTCACTGGTAGAACAGCACAAAATGTGAAAATCTGGAGTAAATTGGGTAATCTTGCTGAACACTTTTCACTATGAATCTTCTCCAGCGTCTGAATCAAAGTCAGTGAAGGAAACAAAAGTTTGTATTCTGTCCACTCTGCTACAGGAGATCCAATTTCTAACTGAACAGGATTGGGTTCAATCAAGTACACGAAGAGCTTCTTTATTTTATTCACCCAAAATTGAAGAATTTGTTTTTTTTGGGAGCCCAACTCCAGGTGTCGAAAACAGAGATGTACTCACATTTATTGATATAGATTGCAATCTTAGTTTGAAAGCATGCGCTTTCCAAGGCACTTATACACGCTGGTTTGAGACACAAGAATCTGAGCCTATATTGTTTGGGCGTGTTTGAAATATGTTTTACAATACAAAGTTTTAGTTACCAAACACAAATGTTTGGTCGCCTTGTATTATGTATCCATGTACATGTAAGCTTATATAAAATAAGCATTTTGAACATACCTGTATGATTTTTATTTGCCAAAGAAACACTTTCTTATTTACTAATATGAATATGAAACAACAAATAAAACTATAAAAACCGGCCACTGCCATTTCTCCTTAGATTTGACATTGGAAATTTTATTCTAATTTCTCCCTGCTTTTGAAGTACAAATAACATGTCGACAAATTTAAATGATTAAATAATGAATCACATTTTGATTTTTATCAATAATAAAGTTTAAAAGTTTTGCACATCTCTTGGGTGGCTCCTCTACAATTCCACCAAATTTCAGCTTTCTTGTTCATTAAGAAGTACTAAAAATTGTTTGAAAAGATACACAAAAATACATACGAACACAATTAGATTTTTTTTAAAAAATATAGATCACCCATAAGTCACCACCCCCATGCCCTTCCATAAAATGGTCATTTTTAGTTTGTAGATAGAGGTTTTGAGTGCTTAATAATATAACTTTATTATTTCCTATTTATTGTTTATAATTAATATATACATTTTCATTTTGTTTTATGAAAAAATAATATAGTGAAGTGATGAGAATAGCATGAAATATTAAAATATATACTCTATGGAAAGATTTTCTTTATAAGTTTAAAATAAATTAGCAATTAGCCTACATACTTAGTTTGTAGAAAATATAGTCCAACATTTTACTGTTTTGAAAATTTATGTAGATTGAATTTATATTATGTGTTTGCAGCATGCTAAAAATAAATGAAACAGGAAAGTTTAATAGGGTGGCGAATTAACCACATTTGTATGCTGTCATAAGGTGTTGGTAGCCTGAAAATATTGGGAATCACTAATGTATATTCTAATTACATTATTATTGTGATTAGCACCCGTACAGGTCGTACGAACTTATGCTAATGTGAGATGAAATGGAGGACCTACAGTTTAACGTGGGATCCGAGCCACAGTGGAGGCCTGGCATTCCCCACATTCACAAGTTGTGATTAATACACATCTTATCATCGGTGAAGGAAGGGTTTGGCAATCAGATAAATCTGTGCCGAGACCGAGGATTGAACCCCAGCACAGAAGTCTGACATCTTACCCCTAAACCACCAGGTCACCCTAATTACATTATTAATTAATATGAAGAATGGAGAAACTTTGATGAAAAACTTGGCACTGTTCTCAATGCTCTTGATAAACTCATCATTATTATCAACTGTTTCCAGCCTGTGGCTGGGTCAGTTTAGTAAAATGCCTCTATCTTCCTTTATTCTTCCACCACTCTTCCTCCTTTAATGTCTTCCATTCTTCTCCTCTCACTTGAACACTTTCTGTTATCTGCTTCTTCCAACTCTTTTTTGGCCTACCCTGTGGTATTTAACCCACAAATTTAATTTCCAACATTTTCTTTGGCATCCTTTCTTTTTCCATCCTTATTACATGCCCATACCATCTCGGTCTTGCTTCCTCTACTAACTTATGTACTCCCAGTAACCCTACTCTTTCGTGGATAACTTCATTCCTAATCCCGTTTCTACTGACAGCTGACATGATCTTCACAAACTTTATTCCCATGGCCTCCACTTTCTTTATTATTATTATTATTATTATTATTATTATTATTATTATTATTATTATTATTATTATTATTAGCACTGCGTCTTACTACCCGTTCGGGTTATACGCACTTACGCTAATGTGTAGTGGTAGGGTGATTGTGAGATGAAATGGAGGACATACAGTTTAACGTGGAATCCGAACCATGGTGGAGGCCTGGCATTCCCCACATTCACAAGATGTCTTGTCAGAGGTGAAGGAAGGGTTTGGTAATCAGATAAATCTGTGTCGGGACCTGGGATTGAACCCCGGCCGCCAGCACAGAAGTCTGACACCTTACCCCTAGATCGTCAGGTCACTTACCACTTTCTTAATCTTTCTTACATTCAATGCCCATGTTTCTGACGCATATGTGACAATGGGTACAAAGTACGCCCTCCTGTACATTACTTCCTTACACTTATTGATATACTAATTTTATAAATCTGAATCTGTTGAATGATTAAACTAGAAAAGCCATGATATTGAATATAATGCAGATGAAACAAGACATACTACATGCATTAACAACACAAATCTTACCAACAGAGTTGAGGAGCTCAAAAACTTTGGATGTGGTTTGGTTGGAAATGGCAGCCTTGCCCTCCATCTCATGAGACTTGACGCCATCTCCGGCAGTGATACGATCCTTGCTCTGCAGTAATACATGGCCCGGGAGGTTGGGCAGTTCAAACACTCGCTTGGTCTTGCCCTCAATGACAAGAGCACCCAGCTTGTGGCCTTCTACTGTTACAAACATACACACCACACAATGACAGTATTAATACTGGTCACATTCTAGTAACATAAATAATTATTGTACTAGTTTATGGTTGAGCTAGCCTCAAGGTTCTAACAGTCAGTTCTTTCTGTTCACCATATACCTCATTAAGGTTATAACACATACATTTAATTTCACTAATAAAATTAAGATGAGAAAATAGCATTTTAAAGAAAATGTATCAACATTTACTTAGCAAGAGTGGGGTCCCCATTAATGAAAAACCACCCTTAGTATACCTGACCAGAATTCAAACCCTGGTTTCCCCATCGATCCAGTTTAACGAGTGAGTGATTTGTTAGACCATGCAACCAATGATGTGAAACAAATAGTTTTTATTCTTAATATCCAAGCTAATTTCATATTGATGCAGTAACAGGTAGCTAGCTGGAAGAAAAAACGTGTTGACCACCAATCAACTTATTGGTTAATGTATTGATTTGTATGATCATGGTTAATGTTAGTGTTTTCTTTTGTAAATTTTCTGACATGCTCTTTGAAAGTTTCACCTTAACACACACCGAGTTTGAACCTAACTGAGCATTATTTGTGGCATGGCGTCAAGTGGTAACATTCCTATTGTACTCTTAAAAAACTTAATTCCATCTCTTAAAGTGTTTATAAACTAATGTATTGTAGGTGTTGTAAAGTTATCTTTGTATAAGTTTATCAAATTAGTTTTAATACTTATAGCAAATTTTTAAACGCTTTCTATATCAAAATAATAGAAAGTTAGACATCATACAATACCTCTACTTTAATAAGGTACATTCAATTATGTCCATTCATAATTAGTGTATTTTACCGGTTTAAAATGGTGAGGGACCATCTCAATCATCTAGCAGGGAAAATGCCTGATCCTTTGATATTATTACTTTTTATAAACTTTCAAATATCAACTACTTTTTTATAAGATGTCTCGACCAAAAATTACATCAAAATTCAATTTTCTGAATTCTTCTCTTGACAACAGCAAAATTGAGATAAATAACATAGCTGTTTTGTTTAAATGTTTTTGCTATTTTTAAAAATATGGTAAAATGAGTTAACTCATCTCAATTCCAGTGCCCTATAATGAAGACTCCCGGTTACTGCTTTACGATGTGACATTTGGTCCAAGCTGTGTTACCTAAATATGTTGTCTCATCAATGCTGATGGGCTCTTACCTTAGTAATATATTTATTATTACTTAAGGTTTGGATACTGTTGTGACCAACATTGACCTTGTTGGTCTTGGGGTTAAGCACTCTTCTCAGGCCCAGGTATTTGTGGGTTCAAGCCCAGCCAGGATCAACTGATTTTTCTTCAGTATTAAACATCCCTGGTACAACTTCCTTCAGAGGATAAGTAGAGCCGTCGATTTTGGCATGTAAAAAAACCCTGAAATTTATGTGAAAATATCTATCTGGCAAAATTTGTAGGCCCTTTCACTCATAGAAATTCTTGTATGCTGATATAATCAACCAGTTCAGAAAGTGCTCATTAAATACCTCAAATAAATTATAAATAATGTTGTGACCAACATTTTTAGAATGCTTTAATTGAAAAGTTATTTATTCATACCTTTATCCAATCAAAATTTCAAATATGTATTTGAAATTTTCAGACTGTTTTATAACTGCCCAACTCTATAATAACTCAAGTGGTTTTATTCACTCTTTATAAAGTGTGCTTGCCAAATTTACATCTACCTACTTTTACAGACCTAGATTAAATTTTAAATTTTAGCACCGAATCTTATTACCCATCCGGTTTGTATGCTTATGTACTAACTACACTAATGGTTTTAGGAATTAGGAAGGTTATATTTAGAGGAAGTGTACCTGCATTTGTATGGAAAGTGAAAAACTATTTTGTAAAAACCAACCTCAGTACACCCAATCAAGATTCAAAACTTGACCTCTGTCATTGGTGGGCTAGTCTGTGAGAGTAGCGCCTTAGAACACGTGGCCACCGAAGAGGGTCTACTTTTATAAGAAATT
This sequence comes from Timema poppense, assembly GCA_902141375.1. Lineage (NCBI taxonomy): Eukaryota > Metazoa > Arthropoda > Insecta > Phasmatodea > Timematidae > Timema > Timema poppense. Next base: position 25,323 of record CABFOV010000255.1, read on the forward strand.
TAAAATGGTGGATGCTGTTGAACTCTTTGAAGTCACAGCGTAAAGACATATACAACTCAAGGAAGAAAGTTACACTATTTAGCCCGCTTAAGGCTGCCAATTACTACATAGTAATTGGCAACTTCTATTTTACCAAATGCTTTGCCTAGTTTATTTTGAAGATATATATACAGTGGTGTAGCTGCAAATGGGTTACTTGGGGTCAAAGCCCCCCCTCATAGGTCAAAAATAGAAAATTATTAAATCCAATAAAGTAAATACACTAAAAATGATAAAAAAAAACTAAATGTAATTATTTTCAAAAGTGTACCACTACTGTAACACTGAGGAATGAATTTGAAATTCTCGCTGCGCTTCACCATGAGCATTCTTCCTACATTCACACGGAACACTGGCTACAAGTAAAAATTGTTTGCTATTTGTTCCCACCTGTGTCAGACCAGACCAGGCCCCACCCATCAATCACTAGTAGAAATTCTTATTGAACACAACACAACACAGCAACTAATGTTCAAGGAAATACTTTTGGTGCTGTGTAGATGTTTTATAAGAGATGTTTTTCTTCTCATGTTAAGACTACCATACCTAGACAATGCATTTTATAAACATCAATGAACAAAACCTTTCACTTTTGTTTAAATGTTTAGGTGCAGAATTAGTGAAGTATTTATATTTCCTGACTTTTACTCATTTTTGATTAAACTCCCTGACATTTCCCTGAAATCAAACAATTCCCTGACTTTTCCGTCTTTAACCAACATGATGTTGTTGTCCATTTCGACAGTCAATGAGGCTAAGGATCCAAATATAAATTAATTTGGGTAGATAACCTTTATGGTTCCTTTTGAGGAGGGGTAAATGTACAGAAAAAAAAATGCTTTACAGTGAACTATTAATTCCATTAGACAAAACAAAAGACCATTAAAATTATTTATTGGTTCTAAATGTATCAATCCATCCAAAATGTTATTGTAATTTAATTTTGATAGACTAGAAGGTTAGACTAGGCTTGGTTGATTACTTAATTTTTTTAATTATAAATACAGATGGAGGATTGCGGAGGAAAGAATGGAGTGGAAAGAATGGCATGGAAAGACATCAAGTAAAAACTAATGATAAAATAGATAAAGAAATATTTTAATCATATTATAACTCTTATCAGCTCAACAGCCCCTTGGTTAGTACTTCTTGCCAAAAGATAGACAATTGATTAGTTAGTAAAAGTGACCATAAATGTTCTTGACCCCTTATTTTTACTCTTCTATTTTGTGATTTGGGGCATTAATGCTCGACTCTTATTTATGTTGTGCATAGGTTAGCTTTTGGTGGCAGTGACATTTGGGGATAAACATGTACAAGCATTCATGGGTCTTCAAAATGTAACGTGGTAAAAATTGGCTAAATTTTAACATTTAAAAGTAAGTTTAATTAGCCTAATCCCTCTACCCCTTCCAATGACAATACTTACTTAACTTACTCTATGGCATTAACTTAGGAATGAGTTCATTGTCGCACTTACTAAAGTACAGCACCTATTCCTTTCTCTAGCTAGTTATATCCAGTCCCCCTCATTACAGCCTATTTTGTTCCGATCCATTCTAATGTGGTTTTTTATACCATGTCTTACTACCTGTTCATATGAGGAAGATTGAGAAAGAGAAGTGTGCCCCATTTGTGCAGAAAACTATTTTCGAAAAACCACCCTCAGTACACCCGAGCAAGATTCAAACACTGATCTCCGTGTCATCAGCAGTTTATTCTAACACAAGAGTGACGCCTTAGACCATGCAGGCACCGCTGCTCAATGACAAGAGCACCCAGCTTGTGGCCTTCTACTGTTACAAACATACACACATTGTGTTTGTTACGAAAATAAACTAATTGTTTAGGGCTGTAGTCTTTTGTGTCTGGCGATACCCTGTGAAATAGGTGAGTCAAACAAATGTTTGCTAAATTATTGATAAAATAGTCTTAGTATATAAATGGCAATTTTTTTTGGGTCTAATATTAACTATAACAATCTTTAGTAAAAGGCAAACTTTTTTGTACTAAGGATGCTAGGTCTAGTTTCAATGCAACTTACACAATGTAGCTTTGGGGCAGGTGGTAGAAGGTGGGCGCGTGTTCCCCATAAGCCTCTTCACACATAATTTTATATTTAATGTAATCAAGGTTAGCTTTTAAGGCCAGTATCACTAAGGCAGGCAAGCCTAATGTTTCCCCACAAACATAATATTACATTCTCTAGCCTAAGATGGGACCTAGATAAAGAAATGCTGAACAGGCTACATTTTACAACAGGCTTAGTGATTAACCAATAAATAATATGACATGTATAGAAATAGTTAGGGTCTAGGTCTAGTTTGTTATCCACATTAGATTATCATGATGGTGGAATTCACAAAAGAAAAAATATCTAACTTATGCCTAAATTAATCGTTAACATAAGAAGCAAGTTATATTAAATTTATTATGCATTGTGGTAAACTTTTTGTATAACTAATTCTTAGATATTATAAATGAGTTATACATTAATATATAAACTGAGCTTGGCAGTTCTCTCTAACATAAACTAATTTCGTGGAAATTGTCATAGACTTAATGAGATTTTGTTCAAAGAATGTATGCAACAGTTAAAATCTCGACATTAGAAACACTAAGCAAATCCAGTTATAACTATTAAACATAAAGGTATTGCTAAACCTCATTAATACAGGATTAAGATATACCAACCTGTTGTTCCCGCCATTATTCCAAACTTTGTAGCCTTCAAGTTTCGGAGAAGACCGGACTTCGGTCTGCGTAATTTTCCTCTGCTACTAAAATGTTTTAAAGACACTCAGTGGTTAGTAAAACTTGGTCAATCTAGTTCGATTTATTTACTAATTCATTCTCAAGTGACCTTATTGGGTCAAGGCTTTAGAAAAAGTGACCTTTTGTTGTTTACTTGATAGTGATTAGACAGATCGACTTGTGTAACTAACTATTTCATGAGCGAGCTAATTTTTCAATTCTAGTTTATTCATCTTTTAGAGTTTCAGGGATTTTTTCCATCAAACAAATCGTGTTTATTACATCATCCCGTGTAAGGCTGGAATTCGTCTGCTGCTAACGTCTCCTGCTTGCCAAAGCTCAAAGAGCCAATTTAGTGATCACTAATCAGTATTAGGTAAATAAGAAGAGAAACTAACACGCTGGAGTGTTCTTGGTTTTGTAAATATTTCGTGAGTAAATTTGTATTATACCCTATATTCATACTTTAATAACTCACTAATAGTTTACTATTGCTATAGAAATAAATTTTGTAGCTTACTGTACAAGCTAATCCCACGTTATAAACATTACAATTTCTGTGCGTATTGTATAATCTTATCATGAAATAATTATATACGTTATTAGTTGATCAGTTCTGCCGTTTATTAGAGAGGCCAAGGGTTGACTCATGAAATTAAACAGTAAATGTTCTGTGAAAATATTTTTGACAGAAATGTAAAAGGTTAATAGTTTTAATAAACGGTGAACTTAAGCGTAGTCTACGTTATAGTGCACATTCATAGTGCCTGAGCTCAATAACACCGGCAACCAAGATGTAACAAATCTTAGTTCTACCTTCCCCGCTACGCCTCTCTTCTATTTCCTATAGTTTTGTCTAACGGGATTATCAAGGCTTAGGGGAGGTTTTCTATGGACGGTCAAATATTTAACATTGATAACGCTATCATCATTTTACACATATTCTTTTTTTTAAATTCTGAACAATGATTCTGTAATATTAAAACTCAATCGTATAAACATGGAGATAGTGGACTCTAATGGAGTTGTTTTTGTAAATTAATTGTGTAGATACATTTTCAATGGCCTTCTCTATGAACATTTTACTAAGATTAAATATGTCTAAGCATGCAGTGGCGGCTTTTGAGTTTGAACACTGGAGGAGTAAGTTAAAAGAGGTTTTAAGGGAGCCATTAAGATGGAATTATCCAGAACAATTTGTTTACAATTCAACATTTTACTAAAAGTAATGATCCTTAAAGTTTCATATACATTTCTTGTATGAAAATAAATCTTTTTAACAGTGATAATTTGATAATTTTTCTCTCTCAATTTCACTATGATGATAATTTTTTTTTTATATATATTTGTAAACAATTTTATTGAAATAATCACAGAAATTATCTGGCGGAAACTGTCTTGAAACTCACTTTATTCATGTTATTAATTTACAAAATCAACAAATTACAATTATTTAAACCTATTGGTGACTTGGCGGTCTAGGGGTAAGGTGTCAGACTTCTATGCTGGCGGCCGGGGTTCAATCCTCGGTCCCAGCAAAGATTTATCTGATTACCAAACCCTTCCTTCACCTCTGACAAGACATCTTGTAAATGTGAGGAATGCCAGGCCTCCACCGTGGTTCGGATTCCACGTTAAACTGTAGGTCCTCCATTTCATCTCACAATCACCCTACCATTACACATTAGCGTAAGTGCGTATAACCCGAACGGGTAGTAAGACGCGGTGCTAATAATAATAATAATAATAATAATAATAATTTAAACCTATTATTATTTTAAATTAGTTGAAAAATAACACCTCAACATGAGTATCAAACCTGGAACCTTTGGCTCAGCACATCAATTCTCTACCATATAGCTATTCAAAATTTATCTAGTGAAGAATGATGCTGAGCACAGAAAAATCCTGGATAGCTCAGTGGAAGAGGATTTTTCTCTGCTCAGCATCATTCTTCACTAGATGAATCCTGAATAGCTCAGTGATAAGAGCATTGGCGTGCTAGGTCGAAGGTCCCAAGTTTGCATCCTGTGTCCAGGTGTCACTTTCAACTAACTTAATTTAATTTAATTGTGGCCTCCATATGGACTGTGTTACAGTTACAATGATTTGCAACCTGTTTTGATTTTAGGTATTAAATAAAAAAATATATTTTTACTCATTTTAACTTGGTAAAACCCATCTTTTAAATCAAATACACAAACATAATTTTTACTTCCCATTTTGGAACCTGTCTCCTCAAGAGTGGGAATCAACACATAATCTCGAACCAGATTTCCGTTAAGATCCTTAGGATCTATGCACAGCACAGCCTTATGGCCCCTATTTTATGTTTCTCTACAATTAGGTACTAGATTGTTTACCCATTCACCAGCTTCATAACATACAATAATTACACGCTATACAAGATCATCTAAATGCACCTTAAGTTTACTTAACATTTTTAGGGGAACTCTATGAGCTGGGCTACTTTTAGGTATGCACCTTTTTTAATTTTAAATCAAGAACCCCTGGGAAACATCCAAGGCCATTAAAAACATCTTGGTTTGAATTCCAGAAGTTTTGAAAATCGGGCTTACTTTTAGCATTGAGAACCCCAACAAAATTTTTTGTAATTAGATTGAAATTCACACAAGATGAAAGGCCAAGTGCGGGTACCTTAACTGAATTGACAATAGTAAACACTAAGCTATGTGTTTTGTTTACATAGACAACAGAAAGGCAAATTTCACCCAACAGGTGCAATCTCAAAATCCCCAAAAGCTTCAATATGAGTTTTAGGAGCACTTAGCCTAGAACTATAATCTGGTCCATTGAAATGCAAAGACCTTAAAGGAAGGATAACTTTTGTCCCTGTGTATGATTTGTAAAGTACAGGTTTGCAGTTAATTAGCAATGATATGCAGCAATGACGATTGGTATTTGCAGAATTTAGAATTGAAAGAGAACCAATATCTGAATAACCTGAAACAGGGGGCAAAGAACAACCATCAGTATTTTGAAAGTGAAAAAAATAATTACACCCACCAACATTTGAAGTCTGGTTAGCAACATTATTATCAGCATTCATAGCTCCTAGTTCAAAAGTATTATTACCACTAGAAAAAACTATTTGTGGCAACACAATTTCTGGCAAAATGGTTCATACCTTGGCATCAATTACATCGCTTATTAATAGCGGGACATGGCCAGTTTGGATGGTCATAATCACATTAATAACATGCTTTTCTAACAAACTTTTCACTTAACTTGTTTCTTGACACACCAAGATTTTCTTTGGGGCCGGGACGTAACTGTTCAGTCTGCTGTAGATGGTTACAACTTCTTGACTGTCCTGTCTTTTGAAGGTGGCACCGATTCTGCACTTTGGAGTGTTAGGGCTGGGGGGGGGGG
>CABFOV010000255.1:31552-77626 GCA_902141375.1 Timema poppense
GGGGGGGCTTGTTTTTATACTAATTTTAAATATATCACTCTGCGAGGATTCCCTCCATTTGCAATGGTTTTCAAGTTTTTGTCTGCTAGCTCCACTGATTTGCAATATTCCACAACTTTTTGTAGGGTAGTGTCCTCCCTAAGAAGGTGTTGTTTTATTGATTGTGAGCTCACGCCAAATATTATTTGTGCACACAGCAACTTATCCTCCTGGTCACCAAATTCACAAGGCGTGGCAAGAGCTCTTGAGTTCTGCATAGAAGTTTTCAAATGGTTCATCGAGATATTGGTTCCTGTTAAAATTTTAACACAAGGATGGTTTCATTCTTCTTCAGAATACAGTGAGATTTAATAACAGCCAATATACCATTCACTGTTTCTTCTTCATGTTTGATGGTTTTATAGAGTCAGACAGCATCTCATCCTAATAGGTTTTGTAGCCTGGCTATTTGAATACCCACAGATTTTGTTCCGATCTCTTTCACCTCAAAATATTCCAGGACTTCTTCCTGGAATTCATTGAAATTCTTCAAGTCTCCGGCAAGATTAAGCAACTTTGGCTTATTAAACTCCATTTTAATAACTGCTTCTTTACAGGACAAGATAGTCGTATTCACAAATTTGAATCACAGATAATTCACTGTAGACACTACTGACTGCGCCATGTTTTATTATATCACATACCAATTAACTTTCATAAAACAGTTTATTGGTCACAGACATAATTAGCAATTTCAAGATGTCTCATTTACATAAAGTACACACTATGAAGGTTATACATAAATTCATGTTAGATCAAAACACTAAAAGTATCGTACACAGTAAGGGCAACTGACCAACAAAATCAACTTTCAGCTGAGTGAGCCACCACTATACAATTTACTAAACAATTGACCATACATTTATACAACAGATTTCACATGCAAGACTTATTCTCATCATAGTCCAACACTTTAGTTCAGTCGGTAATATGTCTTTCTACTGAGCTAAGGGTCCGGGGTTCTAATCCTTGCATGGATGAAAAATGTATCATTGATGAAATGTGAGTTTCCCCTACACAGTGATGAATTAATGGCCGGGGGCTGGATGCTGTGTCTAGCTTAGATTTAAGTTAGTCTATAAGCCATGTGGTGCTCTATAATCACTCAGTTAATCAGAAAGTGCACTTTAAATACTTCAAATAAATGAAAATATTCTAATCACAACTATGGTAATCAAAAGTTCTTGTTTTGCTTTCGGCACATATAGATAATAGGGTCGATAATATATATATATATATATATATATATATGTATATGTCAATTGTCAACAGAGATTACCTTGATGGAGTTACAATTAAGTTAATTTAGGTGAATCCTCTTTTCACACTCTTTGAAATTGGGATATAATTGGTTCTGGAAATTGGGGGTTAAAAGGGTGTACTCGACTGAAAGGTAAGAGGCCCTCCACTGGTAAAATAATAAAACCCGAAAGATTCTAGAAACTATTTGAAGGGTGTTTTATTGTTTAATGATGCCTTTCTTTTTCTTTACTATAGTGTTTAGTAAGAAAATGGTAGTAATAACATTTTATAATTCAAAGCCTAGGCCTACTTATCTTTTTTTTTTAGTAAACAATAAATAAATGTAACTATATTATCAATATTATCTCACCATTATTTATACTATTTTCAAAAGTGACAGCTGCAGACCACATGACTTGCTATATGAAACCTGCCTCGGTGGCGTAGTTGGCTAACGCGCTTGTCGTGTTGAGCTTGACTGCTGAGGACGGGGAGATCGAGGTTCGAATCTCGGTCGGGTGAACTGGGGGTGGTTTTTTCTAAATGGTTTTCCACTCTCCTTCCACGCAAATGCGGGTTCATTTCCTCTAATTCAACCTTCCCAATTCCTAATCCATTAGCATAATTAGTACTTAAAAGCGTATAACCTGAACGGGTAGTAAGACGCGGTGCTAAGTATTATATTATTATTGCTATATGAATAGATAAAAGTAGTTTTAATAATTTTGTGTCTTACAAATACCATACTTTCTACCATTTTTTTATCATGTCAGTACTGTGTTAAAACACACTTCACTGGTCAAATGCTCTAAGGCAATGGTTCTTAAAATAAACACAAGTTCAATAGAATGCAATATATTGTTTTAGCCTGTTCAGATTGTAATTATGCTCAAAGAGAAATGTGTGATGGTTTTTTCTTCGCCGATTCTTGGATATGCTGAGGGGTGCTTGAAAGAGTACAAAGTAGGTACCTTTCAACCTCTAATCTACTTCATTGCTTCATTTTTACTTTTAACAGAGTTTAAAAGCTTGACTCACCAAGACATGTCAACACAAATCGATGCAAAATGTGAATAGCTCTTTCTGTCACTTTTATAATGTTTGTATTTCTTCCTTGCATCTGAAGATTCAGTTTATTCAACTGCTCAAAAAACTCAAGTATTCCCTCTTGGGGGAGGAATTCACCCCTGGTTGAGAACCCCTAGTCTAAGGCGTCACTCTCGTGATATACTAGATTGCCTATTACTGTGAAATCGGGGTTCGAATCCCTCTCGAGTGTATTGAGGGTGGTTTTAAAACATTAGTACATATGTGTATAACCTGAATGGGTAGTAAAATGTAGGAAAAAAAATCCTGTGATGCAGAAACTACAACTAGTACTACTACTACAAACTGCAAACTCAGGGTGATCCATGACTTCTGTCCTTGGACGGACTTCATCCATACGCCAAGGTTTAGCCTCAACACGACCGAGACCACTCTAAGGAATATCCCGCACAACGCCTGGTTAGGGAAAATAGATCTGCGTTCGGGATTCTTCCAGATCCCCATATCCAAGAACTCCCGACACTTCACGGGAATCTACTACAGGGGCAGGAACTAACAGCAATGCGACTCCCGATGGGCCACGTCCTGGTCCCCTTCATTCTTCAAAGAATATCGGAAGAAACCATCAAATGTATCCGCGAAGTGACACCAAACATCCAGGGGGCGGCCTATCTGGATGATTTCCTCTTCTACAGCAGGACAGCGGAAGACCTAGAGCACGTACTCCACCTACTAGAGACACTGGGATTCACCCTGAACACCGAAAAGTCCTTAACCAGAGCTACTCAAATAATCACCTACTTAGGATTCACTATCAATACCATAGAACAGTCACTTTGCCTAACGAAAGAAGCCCATAGCAGAGCAAGGACCCTCCTGAAGTACATCAAGAAGACAGACAAAAATGAAGTCCAGAGAATCACAGGTTAGTTCAACTGGCTTGGATTCAACCTGAGATGGCCAGAATACATCACCACCCGACTGTACAGACGACTCCCAGGACTAGCCGACTAGACTCCTTTCCCTGGTGGTGCAGGTGCAGATGGCGAGAACCTCCTGAACAGCCTAAGGACTTCTACTCAGACCCCACACCATGGGCCATGGCAGGGTTTGCACCATACTGGAACGCCTGTAGAGTTCAGCGATTCTCCAGCCCGAAGGAAATAAACAAGGCAGAGATAATAGCTGCCCTACCGACCTTACTATTGTAGCACCAGGAAGCAGGGACCAAGGTTATGAGACTGGGTACCAACAACGCAACTGTCTACAGTGCAGCCATAAAAGGGAGAGGTCTGAGCTTCAGCACCCCTGAGATGTACAATCTACACATGTTCATAATGAAAAAAGTTACGAGAATTCTGGACAGACATATTCTGCAAGGAAGCTAACCCAGCAGACTACCTGTCAAGAAACGAGACCATCAGCCTCCTAGGAGAGGAAGCCCCAACAACGGCAGAAGTGAACCTAAGCGACGTTCCAACGGACCTCTTGGACGTACTGTATATATAACTTGTGATATAACTTGTATTGTTTATTGTACAGTTGTAAGAGCATAATTATTTTAAGGCTTACTCTGGCAGGAGGTTATCCCACACTTGTACATTTCCTGGGAAGTCAAGAGTATTGGGTTGCCTTCCTGTTGAGAATAGCATATAGCTCATATAGCTGTTGATGAGCAAGCATGGTGCGACCGATGGACCTTCTGACTGGTGTGAATCGAGATCAGCAAGTTTGTGTGTGAGAAGAACACACGTTGTTGAATGTTGGAAGCCATGCTGGATGCATGTGTGGTGGCGTAGCCGGTTAGAGGTGACAATATAACATGTGATCTGGCGGTTCACCCCTGCCGGAGGGTCGATCACCTCATATTTATGTAGTAGTTTAGCATCTGACTAAAGTGATAAATATATCTTATTGGACTCAATCGCTAGCCTTATTCTCCACGAACCATCCATCCCAACCCCTACCGCTCGGGGTCCATCCCAACCATGTAACCCCCTAGGGTGCCCCAGTAGTGTAGTAGTTAGGTTTGGCTACCGGGCACCCAAAATAAATAGGGACGTTAGACAATAAAGGCTTAAGGCCGCCGCCTTCTCGCTGATGGCTGTCCCTCCCGGGACCTTCCAACTCAACATCCAACTACTAGGCTATAAAAAGGACAAGCTGGGAGGAAGATGCGACAACAACAACTAATACTACTCAGAGGAACATTAAAATGACTCGATATAATATTCTTGAAGTTCATACTTTACCAGTGTACATAGCAACGTGTTCTAATGGAGATAAGTTTCTAAGTAAAGTTCAATCTTGCCTGCTTCAATCTCTTAATTTATCAAATAGCTTATGGTCTTATGTTTGAAAAAGTAGGCACGGAAATTGATTCAAGTTAATGCTCTAACCATGTCATTATTTAAATATGTATCATTAATGAATAACCAAAGTTGGCCAATTTAATTAAAAGTATTCTTAGTGTGAAATAACATTTAAATATCAAAAGCACTACTAAAATATGTGCTATCTAAAGATGTATGTAAATAGCACATAATACTTGGCTTTTGATTGTTCCTGGGGATAGTCTCACATACCCAATATTCTCTTTTTCTTTAATATCTAGGGACTTAAGTCCTTCGATTTCCTCTTTAAAAACAATGTACGGTACCCACCATTATGGACGAAAAGCCACATTTTTTACTGGCTAGATCATCATAGAGAACAAATAAGACTAATTTGAGAATTCCAGGTGTGATCAAAGAATGGGTTTGAAGAAATTCTTTAAATTAAGTGGTTTATTTTTATGACCACAAAATCAAAAGAATGATGTCTAATGATTTTTGTGAATGATTTAAAAAACTTAATAGGGACTAGAAGTTTACCAAAGTTGACACAAATTAAAAATATAACAAACACAATTAGGATTTTGTCCTTCACATAAAAATAAGAAGTAAATTATTGCAAAAAATTGGCGTGTTTGTTCTAGAACCAGGATGTCCTGTGACCAAGTTGTGCCAGGAGATGAGACTGGCCTCACTCATGAGTGTGGTGTGTTTGGTTGCATTGCTGCGGGAGAGTGGCCAACACAGATAGATGTGTCACAGGTCATTTGTTTAGGACTTGTTGCTTTGCAACACAGGTTAGTATTCATTTTCTGAGTATAACCAAACTACTATGAAAGTGGGACACATTTAAATAGGGCTGCGAATATACCTTTTTTTAGCACTTTTATTCCTAGATAACTGAAAATTCTGGACGTGGGGGGCAGTTAGTTAGTTGTGAAATTTATTTGACTTTAGATTTTAAATGTTTCTTTGGACTTGTCAAAATCTCTCAAAAGTGTTTCATTTCAATACAGTATGAGTCATTACTCTTTTAATTATTAATACTTATCATAATTTGACAGCATACACCTGGAATTTTGCCAGACTCCCAATATATTATGGGGGGAAAAAACCTGTGTTGCACACCTTGACATTCCTTAAATATGTTTGCCAAGTTTCGGATGTTTATGTTTCTTAGTTTTAAAGCTACCCACACTGGGATCATGTAGTTATTTAAGACATTAGGTTTGAAAAACACCAAAATACGCCCAAAGTGCACACACCCTAAATATTTCCTTGGGTACACGTGAAAAATATATGCGTTCGAGATTTTTTATTTTAAAATTATCTGCACTGGTTGTCACACTGTTACACAGCCTAAGCTGGTTTACAATATATGATTTATAAAAATTCTGTGGGTCCTTTAGGCGCTTTTGCAAAGTTCAAGCTTTATATGTTTCTTAATTTTGGATTTATCTGAACAGGCAATTTTGTGGTCTAGTGCGTCATGCTTGGCACAGATCTAAAAGTAAAAAAGTAATATCAAGGTGCACACCTTAATGTATCCTTAAGTATGTTTGCCAATACCAAATTTCAGCTTTTTAGGTTTCTTAAGCTTGGAAATACCCTTACTAGTGGCCATATGGTATAAAGTGTAAGACTACTAATTGGTTTAGAAGTAAATAAAAACTCTATATGCACATCCTCACGACACTGCTGGTGTCAAGCTTATGGTACATTTTTATATTAAAATAAAGATATGCTCTAGTTGCACAACCTCAAATTTACTTAGATAGATATTAAAGTTTTAGATATTTAGGTTTCTTGATTTTAGAGCTACCCACGCTGTTGGTAAAGAGGTCAAAGACATCAGGCTTACAATATAATTTAAACAAGACACCTGAGTTGAACAACCTATAAATCTTGCAAAACCTGATTGTTGATTGTTGTTATTGCCTTTGTTGCTGCTGGAAACTTTATTGATAAATACATTCAGTGGTGCGTTTGGTCATCGTAAAAAAACTTATTTTAATACTTCTATATACCAGTGTTGAACATTCAAACTCTTTACATGAAATTTACGATTAAAAAAACCTGTCAATGATGCAAAAATTAGTCAGGGGAGAAGGTAGGGATGTACCTACAATGTAAATTTATTCAATTTCAGGTACACCTTATTCAAATACTATTATAGATAGACTACTAAAATTTGAATATTTCAATTTTCAGCTCTTTATCTATAATGTGATCCACTTTTAATACAATTGGTATGCTAGTCCTGCGCTGCATACTCATATTGATATGGACTAGTTTTTTGTTTAATTCAATGCTGTCTGTGTGAACTGTGTAAACACTAATGTTTAAATTGTTAATAAATATACATGTAATGAATGAATTATTAATTTTAAAACTAATATTGGTTCATATTCCAAGAATACTGGGTTTTAAGTAATTCTTCTTCCAAAAGGTTCTACTAAGCACAATAGTAAACCCAGGGCTTGCTACTTGAAAAACGCAAGGTAAGCTAGAGAGGCTCTAATGATCTTGCCCAATATCTAGGGGGTGGCAACACATTCTTTTCTGTTCGCTCATAAGTGGCCAATGAGCTCACTTTTTACACCCCAGGTCATGCTGTTCATGTGAAGCAAGCTAAGCATTGTGCCAACTATTGAAAAAAGATTCAAGATCACAATATTTAGTTATTAAGCTAATTTAGTACAGTTTAAGTAAAATTATATAAGATATATATAAAGCTAATTGTAAAATAATAGTTAGTATATGTAACATGCTTTAAATTATACACTAATTAAATACATTGAGTTATGTTTACGTATTCTAGTCACATGTATTATCATGTATTTGGCAAACACATTTAACCACTCTTTCAAATGTAGGCATTTCATCACTGATAGAGTAGGAAAAGGGAGGGGAGGGCGGGTGATGAGGCTACTTTAATCGTAGTTGACAGTAATTCTTGTTTTTCTCTAGTAGAAAGGATCGTGGAGTTTTAAAAGTGTTCTTTTAGTTTTGGTTTTACATAAATTGCTTATTAGTCATTGTAATTTTATATAATTATACATCAAAGAATCCCAAAAGTCAGGAGTGTGATTTCACCATTTCAAGATGATTTAGAAGGAAAAGGTAAAATAAATTATATTTTCACATAATTTACTTAATCAGTGGCGCACCCAGGCATTTACTCATTTATTCAATCAAGGCTGTAGCAAGAATTACATTTTGATGGAGAGAGCGGGTTTGTGGTTGCACAGCCTCCTAAGCCTTGAAGGCCGAGAATATTAATGAATATTAAATACTTTTATAAATAATTTTGAGTAGTTTTATAGTAATTAAGATATTTAAATAATGCAAATGGTATCGAAGCTATTATTTATATGTTTTTTCAATTGTTAATTTTGTGTGTAACAGTAAACCTTTTGAATATTAGGCTTAAGTCTGAAGCCTAGTCTTAAAATGTAGCATATACATTTGACACATTTTCAATGCTAAATATTTTAGTTATACTTAGTATTATTTAAATTTCTAATAATAATATTTGTGGTGTTGGGGAAATATGGGGGTGAGGGGGTCAAATACCCTGTTTTCCCCTCTCCCGCTTAGGTGCACCACTGCTTATAACAAAATATATGTGTAAATATCTTAGTAATAAACCAATGATGTAGCGATAGAGTATTAATAGTCCGAGATAATCTCCTCAATGTTAGTCAGAGTTTACGCATCTAAATAACTTCTGGAGCATAAATTTTCAAGTTGGGAGACTCGTTTGTTTCCTAGCAGCATTGTGTGATATATGTTAGGCTTTAAGAAATAGTCTTAATTGCAACGTGAGTTGGACAATCCACCTAATTCCCTCTCCCCAAGATCTGATGGATGCTTGATCGATGTATCACTTCATTTTACTCTTATTATGATTGTTTGCTACAGGTAGTGCTAACTGCGTGTTTTTAATTACACTAGGCTAATTGAATAGGATATGTCTCTCTTATGCATTCAGAAATGTGCACATACCATTCTTAGCCCCGACATTAATATTTACTTAAATTTCTAACCATGTAGATATCATTACAATTTGAGGACCACCTTTGTGGTCTAGTGGTCATAGGCTCTGATTACGGACCCAGAGGTCTCGGGTTTGACACCCGGCGCGTCCACATTATCTGGGAGGCAGTGGGTCTGGAACGGGTTAGATTCAGCCTAAGGTGGATAAATAAAGAGCTACTCGAATAAAGTAGTAGTGGCTCCGGTATAGAAAGCCAAGCTTGTTGGCCGGAGTCATCGTGCTGACCACATGACACCCCCTATCCGCAAGAGTTGGCACTAATTCACCAAACAGTTTGGAGCCATTTGGTAGGAATAGCCTGGATGTGGGCTGACACCATGGAGTTATTTTTAATACATTTTTAGTGGATGGTAATCGTCATTATGGATAAATAAAAGAAGAAAGAATATGGGAGTGGGGAAGGAGGCTCAAATTCCCTAAGATATTATACAATTAAAGGGAAATAATAAATGTTCGAGAACCACTGTTCTATATGGACACATCTTCAAATAAATCTCTTGAAATAGTCCCTTGACGTTCTTGGACAACGGTGGTTGAGGGTCTTCTGCTCCCAAATCTCCGTTTCAACTTTTAGAGTACAGCATACCTATTAAATTTTCTCAGAATATGCCACTGGTGTTTATTTTAATATTTTTTTGGTAAAAGCGTTGTTATATCATGAAAACAAGACAATTTCGTTTTAAATCACTTTTCAAAAAACATTGTAAATCATATCTAAAAACTATCAAAGGAAAAAGTACTTGATTTCATCTTTGTATGGCATTTTTCGCTTCTCACCATTTTTATGGGGCTCTAACTATAGTAAATTCAAAAATTGAAAAATTTAAGATTAAATTTGACAAAATTCTACTTCAAAATACTTTTTAATGTCCACAAATATAAATATTTCTAAATGAAACTGGATCGTATTATAACTCTTAGTAAAGCAAATATGTGATTAAATTTTTAGAATTCTATCTTATATAGATTTTTGAAAAATTGTACCTGAGTGCTAAAAAATATATACCTGAGATAAAGAGCTTTGAAGTTTTCTTTTAAACTGGTAACTAAAACATTCCAGCCAAATATTCTGGCTCCTGTTGATCTTCATGATCTTGAACTCTTCTCTTCAAATTTCTTTTTGCCTCTCTTGCCTCTTTTGTGTACTGCAAAATTGCATATTCTGCCTGTTGAATATAAAACTTGGCTAGCATTCTCACCCCCTTTTTCATGTTTATTCCAGGTAATATGCCCATTGCTTTGAAGACATTACATTTACTACGTATGCCATTATTAAAACAAATAACTACATTGAGGACACAAAATTTTAACGTTTGTAAGCCTACAAACACAGTTTTCGGAAGCCGAGCCCACACAACTGTGATGAAACTTTCATTTGGCTTTTAATTTTTTCCGTGAAGCATTTTTTCAACAAATCTTCTTATGCTAAAGCCCTATACACAGACTTTATCTCTCCCATTACTGCTTTTGGCAAATAATATTTGTGCAAAAATGTTTCACTTGTACTTGGTTTGTTGAATTTGCACCAGGATTATTCGCATTTGGGGCAGAGGCCATGTTGTGGACTATCATATGTCAACAGTATATTAAATATCCAGCCCACACTGCTTTTTGCTTATCTTTCAAACTACCTAAGTTGTTTCTTTTAGCATAACCATAGTATACTTGCATTTTGTCAACATCACTGTGAGTTAGTCATCCTCTGCCTGTAAGAAGCTTTCCATCACTAAGTTTTTGGTCCCTCTTCGGTTTTATCTGACTACATAGTCGACCACCCATTCTTTACTGCACATGGCCTATGCATTATAGTTTACTGATATGTATTGTTGAACCATATGGTTTTTCCCCTTGTATTTTAAGAAAAGCTTTAGTATCACGATCACCTAAATAGTTGATGTAATGTACACGTCGATTAGTCTTGGATCGGCGGCACATGGCCAGAGCGCCAGCCACCTCCATCCCTCCACTAGTTCCTTCATAATTAGCACATTCATATTTTGTATTGATAAATATATTTCCTTTACACTTGGAACAGTATTTACTCACTACTTCGACATAGACTATTTTACCTGTATCACGAACAGAAGCCGATACTAAAGGATTCATAGAAGTGTGATTTCTTTTTTGTCAGCTTCCATCAAAAGAAGCTGTGATATCAAAGTAATTGCTACTTAGTACTATGTCCTCATTTACTGCCTTCACCATTGAAACTTCAGTTATTTCACTCAAACTCACAAGAATACTCTTATTGTATTGAGCAAATTTAGTAGGCAGTGAAGGTAAATCCATAATATTGCACAATACACCTCGCTTGGCACCCCTTCGTATTGATGGTAAGCCATACACTAAGCAAATATTATTTTCATATAACCTACTTTTTGTTGTATTTGTTGTAATTGTACTTTCAACAAAGCTGCAATCATTACACACTATTTCCAATTTTGAAACAATGCCTTTCCTTTTCAAAGTGTCTCCCTGTATAATAATATCTCAACCCACCTTTACAAGAACTAGATTTGTTTATGAACTCTGAAAGTATTTTCAAATCAACTAAAATATTACCATTTTGCACTTTCTTAGGTAAACATTGAATATTTGTAGTGAAATAAAGTTTGGTTTTAGAAGCATTAAGTCTTGGACTGCACTGTGCACTTGTATTTGAGGTGGTGGGTTTACTGCTAGAATCTTCAACATTACAATGTGAGAGGTTATGTAAACCATTATTGCTGCTTTCTTCTATTTGAAGGTTATTTTCAATTGTTGTAGCTTTAAACACATTCTCAAAATAATAACATGCTTTTATCTTAGATGTATTATCTCAGAACTTACTTTTTCTCCCAAATGTATTTATTCTTGGCATGATCACAAAAAGTTTGAACTTGCTAAGCTCTATCATAATAACAATCACAATCAGGCATCATTATAATTATTTTGAAATAAAACCAACCAAATAAACTGAAATTTCCAGAATTTACTAAAGTTGATTTAGATAGATAGTAAAATAATTAAGAAACTAACACATTATTAGCATTATTTTGAATAGAGCACTAGGCTAAATAGCATAATAAATAAACATAAGAATTAAAATTTAAACCAAAGAACATTCAGTTGTTTAAAAATAATAAGAAATTTTTCCTTTGTCAGATAATATTGTAATTAGTCTTAAATTAAAGATAAGAGACTCAAGATTTAATGAAAAATAAAAGAAAACTTGATTTTTTAAAAGCAGCAGCATGACCTTCTCCCATTAAGAAAACTATCCCTAGATAAAAATATAATTGTTTAATTAGAAAAAAAAAAAATTCAGCAAAATGGTCACAAGTAAAACATTAGATTGACAGCTCAACTCAGATTTAAAAAAAACAACTCCATGGTGTGAGCCTGCAATCAATATATACCGACCAAGGGGTCGCTGTTGTTAGTGATGATAATGCAAACATTTGCGGGTAGAGATTGTAATGTAATCAGCACAACAGACCCTCTGGTCATTAACTTCAGTTTTATATACCAAAGCTGCTACTTAATTATTCAAGTAGCTCCTCATTTGTCCTCACGAGGTTGAGTTTGACCTTGTTCCAGACTCGCTGCTTCACAGAAAAATTCTGGAAGTGCCAGGGATCGAACCCAGGACCTCTCGATCTTTTGCAAGGAACTCTGACCACTAGACCACAAAGGTGGTCCCTCAATTCAACAATTATATCAAATATATGTTTTTATCTCTACATTGATTATATATTTTACAAAAGATTGTTTGCTAAATTGGTCAAGTTAAAGAAAAGTCAATATGTAATTTTGCATATATATTTTTACATATTCTAAAACAACTTCAACAGTTTGAATCTCTTGCAATATTTACTTAAATGTAACATATCAAGTTTAGAATATAATCTTTTGGTAAAATATTACACCCTAATTGGTGTGTTGATGTACCTTGACCTTTGACTATATGATAAAGCGTTGTTAGAGTGTGATAGTTGTTGACTGTTGAAATATGTTGCCCACGCTGCTGGGGGTCATCTTCTACTGACCATTATGATGAAACTGCTCTCTGTGATTACGTATAGTATTTGGGATGGTGGTGATATGAAACTGGTCCCCTATCAACAACTGCCTCTAAGGGGCTAAAATTAAACTAAATTCTAAATGTCAATGCTCACCACTGAAATGATATTGATAAAGATGTGTTTTTTAAATGAATGAATTTACACCGAAACAAATGGATTATATGAAAACTTATTCAAACTCAATAACAATTTTATATAAAAGCAAATACATTTATAAAAAATAAGTTTGTCTTAATATAATATGAACTACTTTAGTGGACTTATGGTCTAAAGCAATATAATACACTGCCGAAGACAGTAAGATCAGTGTTCGATCTCGGTCGGGTGTACTGAGGGTAGTTTTCCACTTTCCCTCTTGGCAAATGTCGGTACACTTCCTCTAAATTCAACCCTCCTAATCCCTAACACATTAGTATAATTAATACATAGGCATATAGCCCAAGCAGGTAGTAAGACACGGTGCTATAAAAATGCATATTCAAACTTTAGTTACTTAAGTTGCTTGAATCTTTTTAATCATAATGATTAATTTTATACACTTTGTCATAGCTTACATACAAATGCTTCAAGTTTGAAATAAATGACAAAAATTAACAAACTCTTGTCCTTATTTTACCATGATCTTTTTGCAAACAAAAAAATATAAATAACGTATTAAAAGTAAAAGAGAATGAGTGTGTGAATGCATGTAGTGTGTGAGAAAGTGAGAGATTTTTTAAAATTCTATTTTGAAACACTTTTACCCTATTACCTTGTACTACGTTAAAAGTAAGAAAAGTTGACCTATCCAAGATTCAAAACAACAACTTATATAATAAATAATTGGCTATTCTCTGATATGGAAAGAGGACAGGATGGCTATTTACAGTGGACACAAAAATATTAATATGAGCACTAATAAAAGAAAATAGACATTTAAGTTTATTATAATATTAAGAAGTTCACAAATTAGACTATTTGGTTCTATGTTTTTGCCATCCACACAAATATAACACTTGAGATCACGTTTCCCTCTTTTAACACAATATAAATAATCATTTATAGGGGAGAAATTAAATAGAACATAACAATCAAAGTCTAGGGAGCTCACCAGGTATGGTTACACGAGGCTACAAGTGTACCCTCACAATAGAAACCTAGTAATAACACACAATGCCCCTTAAGAGCCTAATACCTGCCTACAATAGCATCAGGTATATATTCCTTGCAAAGAGAGAGTCATCTTTAATGTTCATCACAAACACTAAAATAAATACCTTTAAAACCTAGAAGCCTACATTGGTCTTAAGGGCTCTCAATATAACGTACCTTATCATGTATAAAACAGACAATACAACATGGTTCTTTATTCCACTAAACAGGTAGAACCAAATACTAGCTTCTCACAGAAGAAAGTTCTCATAATTGACCTTACCATACGCTCTGGTGGGCCTCTCATACAATAAACCTCGGCGTGCTCATTTTACACATTGAACAAAGGATTGTTTTCCCGTTAAACAAGAAGAGCTAAAGACAAGCTTTCTACATGAGATGATTCCTATGACTAACCTTAAGAGTCTCGCCTAAAACAATAAAAATATAACAATACCTCATGAGTAAAATAGATTAGCTAAGTTTAACAGCTTAGGGATCGAGCGTGCAGGCATTTTAGGTCCTTGTTTACTGCAGGCATTGACTGTAGAAATCTAGGTTGAGACCCTGGAACAGCCCCCTTCTTCACATGCCAATACTCGTGGCAAGCAGAAATACAGGAAAAACCGAGGATAATGATATTGTTGATTATAATTATATTTTTAGCACTGCTTCTTACCACTTGATGAATGGTGTGAAACAAGAATATAATTTGGAGGGGGAGTAGGTAATAGAAATCGCTGATAGAAATAGGGCTATAAAAGGGGGAGGGGGGGTAGGTTTACAGGGCACAGGAAGGATGAGTTCTTAAACGTGTAGCACAGGCTAAGGATACCTTTAGTTTGTTACAAATAAATTTGTTTTTTGTGATCAGCACAACTCGAAGTGTGATTACTCTGTAACTTGTGTGTATGGTCCTTTTTATACCCAGCAGAGTTGCTATTTTGTATCAATCTACAAGGAGTAAGGGTTGGCTGTCAATGGGTCATGTTTAGTTCTAGTATTATAATTGTGTTGAAGGAATCTAGAAACCTTCATTGGTATTTGGAAAATTTTGGAGTCTTTATTGAAGGCTTATTGCTTATAGCGCACCCCATTCTTAAAGTGCAGTACTGGACATTTACCACTTTATATTTATTCATTTCCTTGGCTTCTCTCCAGTTTGAATAGTATCTTAATTAATCTATTCAAACTCATTAGCTAGTTATATAAGTCTTATTCACTTACCACCCTGACTAACCTTAGTTTCATTTTTGAAACACATTTTAAAATTTATTAAGGCGAAATTATATTTTATTTATGAATCAATCTATATGTTATGAAAATATATTTAAAAAAATCATACTCGTATATATTTTCCAAGCTTATTTAGTATTTAATACAGCTCTCTTTAACACCTTTTATAATTTTTTATATATGTTCATAACATATTGATTGACTCATAAATAACTTAGTTTTATTGCTTTCCCTCAGACTGTATTTGGTGTGAGTGCTCATGTGAACAATATATATCCCTGTGCTAGCCCTGTTCCTTGTGAATATTTTTACTCCTGAAGCTGCAATAAGTAGATGTGTATTTTGTGTGTGTGTGTGTGTGAATGGAGGGGGAGGAAGTTGGATGAGGTTCTGGTAAAGGAGGATTTAGGTGTGCACATGTGTATATAAATACATTTCAAATTATAATTTTATTCAAGTTAGTTCTGAACATCTACACAGTTAATGCTTTTTTTTACCTTTGGATGTCCTTGTAAATCTTGTTATGGGAAAAACTAACTTGTAATGTTGGTTTCAGAGGTCAAGAAAGTGCAGGAATTGTTACGAGTGATGGAACGGACAACAAACCATTCCGTGTACATAAAGGCATGGGAATGATCAACAATGTGTTTAATGATGAAGCCATGAAGAAGTTAAAAGGTACTGGTATTTAAATAAAACACTGTTTTTTTTCTCAGATTTGGTATATTAAATATAAAAAAATATTATATTTATCTAAACATTGTATGTGTTCACGATCCTTTATCAGGGTGTCTACTGGGTCACGAAAAAGTCACTAATTGCAAAAAGGGGTCACGAAAAAGTCACAAATTTTTAATATTTTGGTCATAAAGTCATGAAAATAATTTTAGTTTGAATTTCCCGCACATCGTAACAACGCGAATGTTTCAAAGATAGCGCTCGCTATCCACTACATGTGATGGCACGCGCCAATAGGAAGTTGCCTGATTGTTTTGTTTGTGATTCCAACGACAAGGTTAACTTTCGCCATCTTGTATTAAATATTAATTTGGCGTGCTACTTGTCTCGTGGGGTGTGTGAGTACATTATGCCATGTGTTTGTCTACAAATAATGGATTTCAAGTGAATGAATTGGAATTCAGGTTTTGTAGATGATACGGGAAAATACCAGGACATTTTCTACAGAAACCGGGCGTTCATTTGTGTTGTGGATCTGGATCAAGATGTTGGCGGCAATTATCAATTTTTTACGCTTTCATTGATCCGACTGCAATTTGAAGGCGGTGCAAAATATATATTATAATTTCAAATTAATGTTGGCAGCAAATAGCAATAGTTTTCGCAGTGAAATATGGCGTATTTTTTTATAAAATGTAAAATAATATTATTAGTGTTAATATTTAATCCTTGACATAATTCATTTAATTTTGAAGACCATTCATTCAAAACAGTTGAAATTTAACAATTTTTAAAATGATTTTCATTGTCTAATGGGCACATAAAATATTAGGCCTAAATTATTTTTTAATCATGTGTTGTGAAAAAAATCCATAATTTTTTTGGGGGCATTCAAAGATTTTATGTGTGAAGTTTAGGCTAATCTGTTAAAAGATGCCTGGTAAATGTTCGTTCAAAGAGTTTTGGCTGACTGTTGAAGAAAATAAATACTCAAAGTGGTTGCGCCCTGTTGAAGATGACCAGTATAAGGCTTATTGTACATTTTATAAATCGAAATTTGATATAAGCCACAGTGGGTTTAATGGAGTGAAAATTCATGGAAAAGGTAAGAAGCATTTGGAAACTAACCTTTGTCCTACTCCAAGGTGTTTTTTATTTTAATATCTAGGCCCGATGTACAATATAATATTCGACCGTTTACTGAAGGAATTTTTTTTGCACCGCGTCTTACTGACCGTTTGGGCTATACACCCCCGAAGGTATTTTGTGATCAAAAAAGGTCACCAAAAAGTCACGAATTTTTGTTCCTCTAACTGAGTAGACACACTGTTTATAAACTTTACCTAATTGATGGAGTTAAACCAATTTTTGTACCACTTTTAGAGGTAGGGTGTCAGAGAAGTGGGTGATTCACACCCTTTTGTATGATTGAAAAGTTTCAATCCAAAAACATGTTGAGATTTATTGTTGAGATAGTGTGCACCGATATCTTTTGAGTTTCATGGCAATTTATTTGTCTGTTGGTTTGGGCTTTGTATTTTTATCTACATACATTTTGTTTCTTGATCACAGCTATGAAATATTAAAAAAAAAGTATAGGATTATTTAAAATTGATCAGTTGCTTGGCATCTTAACACCGTCTTTAATTCATATTGACTTTGTTGCTTATGTTATAGTCTTTTTGTTGACTTTTGAAATAGGTTTATAACATCTTTTGTTTGTTAGTGTCCAGAACAGCATCAACTTATAACACTTTCCTGAACACATTTTGTCTTTCACATTCTTGGCTGTAAAGTTAAGTACTTAAATGTATGTATGAATAAACTTTAAGTATTTTTCTTCTTTAACAAACAAACAAGTACACTGTACACATCTATATTTGTCTCTTAATTATTAAACATATCTACCATAATAGGTTACTCCATGGAAAACATTTGGATGTAACTAAATCCTCTGGTTGATTTTGCAGGATGTTACCTTTGTACAGTGGCTCGTTTAGATATAGATACAAAGAGTTATTATATGTCATGAAGGGTGTTAAAGTGAGTTTTGAATTATTCTTAACTTTTTATTTTTGTTAATAATTTCTTCCTACACTAGGGATTAACAAATTGTTGCTTTAAAATAAACATAGTTGGAAGCTTATTTAATATTTTCACTGTTGTATAAAGACTACCTACCATATTTATTGAAGTTTTAATGATTTATTTGTAAAATCTCAATAAACCCCAATAAATAATTAATAATTTCTTACAGTTTTTTTAAAAAAGTCCCCATAAGTGTTTATTATAAAACAAAAGACTGTTAGTCAAGAAAGTACAAATGGTTTTCCAACAAAAAAAAGTTTAGAAAAAATTCAAAACTCACTTGAACACCTCTATATAAAAGCTCAGCCTATGACAATATTGACAAAAAACAAGTAAACACAAAAAGTTTTTATTTTACTGTAAACATTCTTAACATTGGAAGGATGGTCTAGATTAGGATACAATGTATAAATTTTAAGGTAATTTTTTAATTAAAATGCTTATTTATTTATACCACATTTTGGTGAAACTCATTTAGTTTAAAAGTGTGCTGTTGGGTAACATTCAGAGTGTCCCAAATAAAACCGGCCCCAAATGGACAATATTTCAAAGTCTGTGTTCGAAATGAGCGCCATCAGCCATCATGCATAGTTTCAATAAATAAATGTTTACCAGCCGGTGAGCGGAACATGCTTTTTATACGCAATGGTAATATATATATATATAATGACTTGTAACTGTCTAGTTTGTTTCTGGCTCGATGCTTTTATTCATTTGAAATAACCACTTTCGTTCTATTTTCACTTGTCATGTTTTCACACGATACATTTCTGTTAGGGTAAAAATGTTGGATAAAACAAAACACAATCACAGTATGAGCGAATTAAATGCAAACATTCATCAGGGCAGGCGAACAAACAAGAGCTACTTCCATGGTGGTATGTGACGCACTGGCAAACAAAGCAGCAATGGGTGTGGGGAAAAATAGTATGCTTGTGTACACTGAGCAGCAATGTAAATAGATAAAATAGCATATCAGATGAAACAGAATGTCTATAAATAGGAGGTCAGCTAATTGGGACTTTACTGTATTGTGTTTTTTTCAGGAAACCTTGGTATTGGTCACACCCGCTATTCCACCAGTGCAGCTTCTGAGGAAGTGAATTGCCAACCATTTGTTGTTCACACGGCTCATGGAGCCCTAGCTGTGGCTCATAATGGAGAACTTGTCAACTGTGGCTCTTTGCGGAAGATGGTAAGATAATACATGACCACTTTATGATAACTATAACATCATAAAGTCTAGGAAACATATCAGTAAATTAGATAAATCACACAACGGTATTGTTTAAAAACAAACAAGAATTTTGTGAAATTCTAATAAATGTAATGCACCGTAAACTGAAATGATGTTGTACACTAATTTAGAATAATTATATTTAAGACACAGAAATCTAGCAGATTATGATTTACCATATAGTTAATAGGAACAAAACACATTTCACAGCAAATAATTAAGATTCCAGTTAAAGTTCTCTCAAATTGAAGAGAAGAGTTGTGCCAGCTCCAGCCCCTGTTGGAGATACAAATTAAAGTTTTGCCAGTCTCGAGGTTCATTTGACCATGAAGTATCCTCCTCCTTTACACTCATAGAAAATACTTATGCACTTCCTTTTACCACCATGGAAAATAAAGTTTTAAATATTAATTAGAGATGGGACTTTTGAATCCTCGAATCCTATGGTATTCGAGAGATTTGAAATTCTCGCGAAAAAATATCTCTAATCCACATATGAAGGCCTTGACTAAAACTCCATGCATTTGGTATAAGGAATAATTAAATAAACTAGTGAAATTGGGAAAACACAAAAATTTGGCTTCTGTTAGATAAAAATAAAACAAAATCACCAAATAAAATGTGAAACATTTGTCTACGATATACTAATTTTCTCTTAGGTGTCTTCTTTGTTATTGAAATGTTATGAAAAAGACAAATAAATAAATATAATGGGAATTTTCAGTTGTACCAACCACCAGCCTTTAAAAAAAAGTTTTGTTTACTATGCCAATTTCCTTTAAAAAATATTTTCACTTTCTCCAATTAGTATTTGCACCTGCCACCAGGCTACCTAGAAAAATTGACAGGGTCGTTTAAGATGTTTTAGACGAACCTTAACTGAACACAAAATTAGATTTTAAAATCTTAAATAAAAAAATATATATATATTGTGTATTAATGGGCCTTGACATTAACTCTTCAGTGAAAACTAAAAAGTGAAAAGACTACAACCGTTTATAGTTATCTTTGATTTGAACCAGTTGTTGTTTAAACCTTTAGAAGTTTACTCTATGTTTTGGTGTGGAATTATTATACTTTTTAGAAACTAACATGTCATCTTAACTCTTAATGTGTTATTCTATCATAAAATATATAATCCGCATAGTTTCTAATATTCAAGATGTCTAGTGAAGTGTCGGAACAGCTTTAATATTTCCCAAACAAATGCAAACCATGCCAAATGCAAGTTAAATGCATTTGAAAAACTGATTAAATATTTTAAATGTTAGGCTTTTGGGTGAAGAATAACTTTGTAAAACTTTGTGGGCCAATTAAATCTTACTAAATATTACAAAAATTAATAGTAGGATAGTTAGTTAGAGATATAAAAAATATGTATATTTACTCACTGTAGAGCAATTAGTTTCAATTGTATGGTAAATTATATTATACTACTATAAAGCCACATGGCTGACTCACTCACTGACATTAATGTTTACCCACTTCCAGATGAGCTAGAAACTTGAAATTTGGCAAACTTAAGTTAAAAAAAATCTATTTAAGCCTCGAAAAGAATTCAAAATGTCGAAGCAACCTTAAATTCAGTGCAAACCTTTATTTGGAGGTCTCTAGTGGCTAAACAATAAGACTTATCGAAAAACGGCTCTGGAATTACATTAGTCTACATTCACTTGTAAAGAAAACTCACTGGCGGTTTGGGGGCATGGCCCCCAACAAGCAAAGCGAGTTAAGTTATACAATTGTTAAAATAGTTACAATATCGGCTAACTAGGCTTAAGTGAATATTGAACTTAAATACTAAATAGCTTTCTTTATTTAACAATCACTTGTTATAGTCAAACAATACATGTTTTAACTCTACCATTTTATTTATGTGTATTTGTTTGTTTTTAAAAAAAAATATTTTTAGATTTTTTTACTTTTATTAAAAAATGTGTTTAAAAGATCCAAGGATTCGAATTTAAATTAGAGATTTGAAAGAAAACTTTGGATTTGGATTCGAGAAAAAATGGGATTCGACCCATCCTTAATATTAATCAAAACAAGCCATGTTCCTGGAAAAGATTATCGTAGATATAAAATGAGCACTGTCATTTAGGAAAGGGACAAAGTGGAAACTAGTTCTACGGTTGGCTGAGAAAGATTAGGAGCAAGGACCTTAGTAGATACAAATGGAAGGGAATGAATTTTCAAGTGGTTAGGTCTTTTGTGACGGATATCACTAAAATGTTTTTTTTAATATGTCTCCTATAGGTCAATAGCTGCAAGAATTAATTATTAATAATATAAAATGGAACTATGCAATAATATTAATAATTACATAACTAACACCATTACTATTATTATTAATAATAATTTCCTAAATAATGATGATAATAATGCTGCTACTGCTGCTGTTACTACTACTACTACTACTACTACTACTACTACTACTACTACTACTACTACTACTACTACTACTACTACTATTATTTATAATAATCATAATTATAACTCTACAATATTTAATTTAAAGGATTAATATTGTTTGACAGTAACAGGGAGTTAGGGGTTTGAATATCGGATGGATATACTTAATGTTTTTTTCCTAAATTGTTTTCCCCTTTCTCTACACACGTGTGGTTACATTTCCTTTAAATTGTACCTTCCTCTTTTCTAACACAGTAGTATAATTAAATGCGGATAGCTTAATTACCTGTTATATATTACATTTAAAATAAAGTAAACTTAAGTTTTCTCATACTATTTCATTTTTTTAAATAATTTCTTTTTATCCAACTCGAAACAATATTTTAAACGTAATTAAAAGTACTTATTCTTCGTTTTGGAACGTTATTTATTTTGTGTAATATAGTGCACACATCAATACCTTTTAATACATGCATCGTATTTACTTGGAAAAGAGAAAATTGTTGTCATTTTTTTACACACAATAAATGATTTTATGATTATTTTATCTTATTTTGAAATATTTAACTGAATAAAATATTTTCATCAACTGCGTGTCTGCATCATTGTAAAAAATTTGTTTACCGTCATGTTCAACCATATGGTTTAAATTCGTCAGTCGCCATTTTGAAGCTATGTTCGTTAGAAGTTTTTTGTGAAAGTGGTGTGAATTTTTTTTTAAGTGGAATAAAACGATAAATAAACTTTGTGTCCGTCCTCAAATAAATATATAAATAATATTGGCCTAAATTACTGTGGTTGACTATCACATTAATATATTACCATCTGTTTTCATTACAATCATCCAAAGTAATAGATGTCAGCTGTTGGCATAGTAATATATTAGGGATTATTTCTAGTAACATTTCGAGCTGTCATCTAGGTAAACTTAGGTCATGAATGAATTATATATTGGTGTTCCTCAGTCTTTTTCTAATACTGTTAAATTAGTTACAGTGGAAATAGCCATTCCTAGATTTTAACATTTTTATCTAATTATTTTTCTCCTAGTTTTAATTTAAATTTATTATTGCCTGACAATACTTTAATGCATAATGCTACACACTACATTCACTTATAAGATGTAAATTCATGGCTAGGGCAAAGATTTTATGCATCCAAGGTGAGACTTAAAATTTGCACTACAGTTGTAGTCTTTATACTTATCAGAGCTTGGCAATGTTTGTCTGGTTAAAAATGGCACTGATGTAATCAAACCCGCCAGGGTCAGCAGTTGTTAAATTAAACAGTCATATGCAACCACACTCATTTGTTATTGTTTTAGTTGTTGCGACTAACTGCAAATAAACTATTAGTAACTATGACAAACTTATAGAGGGGCTAATTGTGACTATTTGGGGTATAAAAGCACCAAGCTTAGGCCATAGCGGGAGGAGAAGGACTAGATAATCATAGTCTGTTTTCTAGGTTTAGTCATTTGTATAATTTCTGTATAATAATCTTACAATGAAATCAAAACTATAACACATGTCTAAAAATTCTACAGTAGAACCTTTTTAATTCAAGTCCAAGGGATATCTAAAAACAAAATCAAAATATCCAAAATTCGAATTAACCAATGGGTATCTAAACCGTTTGTACACAATAAATAAAAAAACTCAAAATGAAAAATTGTAAAAATTAACTTACCATACAAAAAATGCAGACTCTATCAGTTTTTGCACTTAAATTACATTAGGTACTTTGGAAAAAATTAGTAATTTTGGTTTGTTGTAGCTTTCTTCCCCGGACACAATTAACAAAATCATCAGTTTCACTGATCACATTAAAACGTTGTCTTTTACATCTGGTTGAGATTCAGTGTATCCAACTCTCCATGATGTTATTCTTTTTTTTAAGGTAAGTCGATAAAGTGTTGGCTCTACTCCATATTCTTTTGCGATATCACACTTCTGTTTCAGTCCCTTTTCCACTTTCCTAATTACTTCAACCTTCTTGGCTAAGGCTAAACTAGTGTAGGCTCCACGCTTAGACATCGTAAGAAAATAAAAACACAATTTACACTTGTCAGATGACAATGAGCGACTGTCACTGAGAGACAAAGGTGCCAGATTAAGACAAGCAACATAAACCTCGCCCCTTCTATGCTGGGTTTCACATGGTGGGCAGGGGTGTATTGGAGGGGGAACACCGATTCGGCACTGATTTTCATGGGAAAATATTCAAAATAATTATTTTTTTAGTAAAGTTTTATACTATGCATTTCTAAGTTAACTAATTGATTTTATATCACTTTTGTGTTAAAACTCTTTTTCATACTATGAAACAATACATTTTTTTATGAAATTTACTGTGCTCTATGCAGTTTTTTGGAATTTTAGGGTGAAGTGCGTTAAGTCAGTTTATGCCTTAGTAACCATTAAAAAATGCTTCAAATAGATTCTATAGGCATTTATGTTTGTGAAAGTTTTTCACCTACAGCGGTTGGGGATCTGTGCGCTCCCCCCCCCTCCTCAACTTTGGGTCGGCTAAGTTTACGGCCTTGCGTTCTGGCACGGCTAAATTTACGACTACACCACTGGTGATGGAATTGTCACACAGAAACGATTAAAGCAGAGCCAACACATCCCCTATCTTAGGAAAACCGCTTGCAGTGGGTGCATGATTCCCTGCTTTCTCTTTTACTATGAGTCAATAACTCATAATTGTAGTTGACATTCCTGGTATTCTTAGGTTTATTTGAGATTTTTAAGTTAGGTTTGAAGTGAGTAGAAACTCAAAACAATTATCAATATACTGTATAAACTTTGAATTATCCAAATATTTATTTCCAAAATTGATTTAAATAAGAATTTTGTGGGGGATATTGGTGGGTTTGAATTAACTAACTTCGAATTAGCCAGATCCTAATTAATTTTCACTTCTCTTTATATATTCTAGCAGATGTTTACCCTCTTGTTACATAGCACACTTCAATGCAAAAGGCTTTGGTTTCTCATTCTTTTGATTTAACATTTATTCTATTTTTTAAGTTTGTAATATAATTGTATATGATTAAAATAAATATATTAAAATTGTGTTTTAATGGAAGAATAAAACTTTCAACCAAAATGGTTCTAATTGAATGACAAATATTTCTGATTTCAAATAGAAACAACAAAATTTTAAATTTTTAAGACTGTAGAAAGAAATTGTTTCTTTCGTCCCTTTGAAAACGATCATCGCAGCACTGTTCTTGCAATAGCTCGAACCTTTGCGAACCATCACACTTAGTTCATTTATAATTGACAGTAGACTAAGGCTGCATTTATAACTCAAATATTTGTTTATAAAATAATATTTTCTTAGAGCACTAGTAAATTATTTGAAAAAACTAAAATAATAAGAAAAATATTATCTAGCTCTTTTTAAAAGATTAGTACCTACATCCAAATGAATATTACTAAAGCAATTAGTTATTTAAAAAAATACATACAAAATTAATAAACCCCTAGCTAAACATTCTAATCTAAGATAATTGAAGTAAAAATAGTTATGATGTGGTGAAAATCAATTTCGATTATTTCCGTTGATGAAGTGATAAAAAGAAAAATAGTTTGAGGCTACAAATGTTGCTTTTATTTCAATGTATAATTTAATTAGTATTACCAATCATCATCAATTATCAATTGCTGAAGTGAAGGGAGTACATAAGGACTGGTTAGTGTGGATAAAATTATTGAGGACGGATTAAGTACGAAGTTGTTGTTATTTGAACTATATGCACAGTTTCTTGTCTACCCCATAAGGGAATGGCTTGGTTAGGTGTGTGTGTGTGTATGTGTGTGTGTGTGTGTGTATGTGCGTGCGTGCGTGCGTGTGTGTGTGTGTGTGTGTGTGTGTGTGTAATAATGCTATTATAGGGGTGTGTGAAGATTCCATGTTCTGACAGTTACGAAGCTTCGCAAATAAAAATGTTCCCAGCTTAGCTATTCAATTTAGGGTCAATTATTGCTATTTTGAGCTCTTATATACTTAACAAAATACTATTCACATGGAAAAAAAATCTGAAGTAACTGAATGAGTTGTGATAGAAACTTGATTTGTCAGAATAAAATGAAAACTTACAAACAATTTGGAAATAAAACATTTAAAAAATAATTTTAGTGCATAAAGCTATATAAATAACCACAATATTATTTTTCCAAGCATAAAACAACAAATAAAATATATTAAAACTTTGGTTTGTCTTTAAAACCATTTCATATATTCAATTTAAGTTTTCTTTGAATTGAAAAAGTGCACTTTGCACACCCCTATGCTATTATAACTAGGTAGGTAAGTTTTTACAATGTCATTATATCTTAGCGTTATAAATTTTTATTTCTGTGTTAGGTTTTAGGCCGAGGTGTTGGTCTTTCCACCCACTCGGATAGTGAGTTGATCACTCAAGCTCTTTGTCTCAATCCTCCGGATGGAGAGGTTGATGGCCCAGATTGGCCTGCGAGGATCAAGCACTTGATGCATCTCGCTCCGCTTTCTTACTCACTGGTCATCATGCAAAAGGATCGCATCTATGGTGTTCGAGACCCATATGGCAACAGGCCCCTGTGCATTGGCAAAATTGTGCCCATCAAGATTGCTGGTCAGTTTACACATTTCATTTAACTTTTATATGAGATTTTGTAAATAATTACGATTCAAAAATTAATTTAATTTTTTAATTTTCTTTATTTAGCATCGCGTTATACTACCCGTTCGGGTTATATGCTTAAGTACTAATTACGATAGTGATAGTGAATTATGAATTTGGAAGGTTAAATTTAGAGGAAGTGAACCTGCATTTTCATGGAGGGAGAGTGGAAAACCATTTAGGAAAAACCACCTCCAATTCACCCGACCGAGATTCAAACCTTGATTTCCCTGTCCTCGGCAGTGTAGCTCAACACGACTAGCGTGTTAGCCAACTACACCTCCGAGGCGGGTTTTAATTTTATTCAAGTTTTATAATGTCACAGATGAATATTGAAACTTTTTAAGTATCATTACTAAAAGAATGGGTTCTAACAGCTGGAATCAATTTAAAATTACACACTTGTTAAACTCATAAAACTTCAAATAGAAATAGGCAATTTAAATTAAAACACACAAAACACTACAGAGCAAAGATGTACATTTATCCTTTTATCTTGGGTAATTTCAGAGTGTAAACTATTGGCTTATCTTTAATTGGAACTTTTCACTATGTTTTCTACCTTTGTAGTGTTCAAAAATTAAACTTAGTGTACATTTCATTTAACATAAAAGCTAACAGACTTACCTTGACTCCTATCTCTCAGGGCAAACAGAGAGTACTTGCATGGTACACTTATTTAGTGAAAATATCTACCTTAGCTCAATTGGAAGCATGTCTATCTACTGTGCCAAGGGCCCATTGTTCTATTCTCGATATGGCCCAAAATTCGTCTTTAGTGAAATTTCCCAGAGATGAAATAACAGCCAGAAAACTGCGGGTGCTATCTATTATAGAATTAAATTAGTTTTTAGCTTTTTGCTGATATACTCATTTGTTCCAGAAAGTAGATGTGAAATATCCCCAATAATAATATAACCTCAATTTCTATTTCAGATTTAAAAACAAATTATATATATATATGATTACATATTACAATCCTGGTACCTAAAGTTACACGAGGTGTAACTACATCAGGCAAACCCATACTGAAAATTATTCATACTCTGTTACTGTTATCTGGCCAGGAATGCCACAACCTTAGGCCGGATAATTGTGACTCTAGTGTACATGGAAAATTATGATCCTGATAATACAATTAATTCATTTTAGCTCTTTATTTATTTACGTATTTTAAAAAGGTAACTATAATTTTTCACACATTCCAACTAAACAAAATCTACAATTTTAGGTACACTTTTATCATTTATTTTTTTACTGTAATATTTTTTTATCAAAATTGTTGGGCTGTAGAGACATATTTTTGCAGAGGAGTAGGGAGAAGAAGGTAGATTTGAGAGGAAATTTATTCACATTTGTGATAGGAAGAGTGGGAAACTGACAAAGTCATATTAAATGTTCTTACACAAGCTCTTGGCCAGTAACACTTAAGTTCCATACTTTGTTGCAGGGATTGGTGATAGCTTGCAGGAATCACCGGAGGGTTGGGTCATCTCATCAGAGTCGTGCGGGTTTCTTTCTATTGGAGCTCGCTATTTACGGGAGGTGAGGCCTGGAGAGATTGTAGAGATGACGAGAGAAGGCATCAAAACAATTAGTATAGTGGAAAGACCCAATGCGAAACCTCAGGCCTTTTGTATTTTTGAATATGTTTACTTCGCACGATCAGACAGCATTTTTGAAGGTAAATATAATAAATCCAGAGCATATCGGTTATTGATATTAGCACAAGACAACAAATAGTTTAAATGTGTTTCAATGCATTCCACTTAGACAAATAAAGTAAATTTGATCATTCACATCTATTCCACTAGCTAGTACCTTATTTATTTTGAATTAATACAAACTTAGCATGTTTAGTTTTTGCTACATTTGTGACAAAGGTATTTTTAAATGTACCTTTAGTAATGTTGTTTCATTCTTGTTGGCTATCACTAATACAGTGTCCAGAAAATGGAAATAAAGGTTTGTGATTCATAAAAGATACAACTAATTAAATTATGCATTCAATAAACATTTAATCATATTAAAAATTTACTTTAAAAATAACTAGATCATTTCAAATTCAGCCGACATGATTCCAGTCCACATATCAGGCAGAGCTATTCACTCTTACAGATACCTGAGCTCTACGCCCCTAGTTTTGAAACATGAGAGAAAACTCACTAGCAAGCTTAGTCATGAGCTTTTGACAGAAACAGAACACTACTAGTTTTGAAATGTTTCTGTCGTTCTGCAAATTGGTGTGTTATAGAAAGCAGGCTACCCACCAGCGACTGAGTTTTCTGTATGGCAACTTTGTAAAACTAATGATGTTTCAAAGATTAGAGGCATTGCGATTGAAACATGCCATTGCTAGAGCCTTGTAAATATGGTGAGATGTGATAAAGTAAAAAGTGCCATACAAAGATGGAATCAAGTACTTTTTCCTTTGATGATTTTTAGATATGATTTACAATGTTTTGAAAAGTGAAATATAACAAAATCGTCTTGTTACACGAAATCCTCCTATAAAACGAAATTACACTGCTTTTACAAAAAAAAAATCTTTAAACAAACACGAAATTAAGAAGAAATTAAGCAGAAATTTTGACAACATGCTGTAATTTGATTAATATTTTGCTGTAGTGTAAGTTAACCTTAGGCTACAAAATTGTCAAATATGCAGACAAACTTGACAAAGGATTTTAAAGCAAATATATAAGGTTTCAATAGTAAATTTTAATTTTGAACAAACATGAATTAACACCGAAAAGAGAGCTATAAAAAAACGAAATTTAACTAAAAATAAAACCATTTGTACGGGGCTCTAGCCATTGTACAAAAATGTATGCACGAGTAAATGCTTTTATTCTATCGAGTGCACTCTGCAAAATGATTTGGTTGTTTTTATTGACTTTAAATATTCTATTTTCTTGCAGCCAATTTTTGTTGAAAATTGTGGAAATTATAATATTAACTTAAGGTTATTTGGAATAGAACACTAGGCTAAATCATGGTTTGAATTTGGAAGGATAGCTGGTACACTTACCTTGGTGATACTGGAGTAGAACTGTTTGGATAGAATACTAAAAAACACACACACATTTTTAACAACAAGCAGTCTGTGACAGTGAAAGCTTGTCCTTAAAAATGGGTTCATGGGTTTTTTTAGTGTTCTATCTAAACAGTTTTACTCCAGTATCATCAAGGTAAGTGTGCTGGCTATCCCTCCTAGTTCAAACCAGTACTAATTTAATGTATTCACTTGGTCTTAAGTTACTATAGCTTACATAATAGCCTGACTGTCTTCAATCAGATATCACAAAACTAATCCTCAAACAAAACTTTATTTAAATAAAAAATACTTGTAAATTCTATTGTATCAGTATGGTTTGTTTTTTATTTTGCAACACTTTTTAAAAATGTAAATATTGTAGGTAGGCTTATAAAGGGTTCACTGTCCAAATAATAATAATTAGTTTATATTCTTTAAATTGAAAAATAACACCTGGATATGGAAATCAAACCAGGGACTTTTGGCTTATTATGCCAATGCTCAAACCATTGAGCTATCCAGGAGTCGTTCCATGCTCAGAGTCATTCTTCACTGATATTTTAAGGCAGAGACTATAATGGATTTGCCAAAATCATCAGCTACATATGTGTGTGACCAATTAAGATCACAAGCTCTAAGATAACAGCCATTTTCGACCCTGGAGGGCTCTATCCTGCCACTTATACGATGACAACTGTACAAATGCACATATCATGATAGATCAAATAGCCAAGCAATTATATTTGACATTTGTTAGTTACGGTTCTAGCCACATCTAAATATCATATTCTTTAAATTGAAAATGATGCCTGGACATGGAAATCAAACCCAGGACATTTGGTTTAGTATACCAGTGTTCCAATCACTGAGCTATCAAGGAGTCAGTCATCCCATGCTCATGGTCATTCTCCACTCATATTCTAAGGCGGTCGCAAATTGTCAGTTACATATGTGTGATCAATTAAGATCACGGGCAATCAGATAACGCAGCCATCTTCATCTTGGAAGGGCTTTATGCTGCCAATAATTCAATTAAAACTCTGCGAAAGTGCATTATCATGATGGATTAAATAGCTAAGCTCTCAATACTAGTAGAAACCCATGCTACTGACCAAGTCGTTATACTGAAGAACTGCATTGTGTATCCACAGTAATGATATTTTTTCTTTAGTTTATATATTTTGTACAATGGCACATTTCTTCCAACAAAATCATTCTCTGAAAGCTGCAACTTAAGAGGAAGAGGAGCATCCATCTTGTTTTATGTTGCTTTACCTGATAGACAAATCTATGTGTCGCGCACTGTTTTGTTGATGAGTTGAATCCTATCGCAAAATTCTAATGTAACATCAGGTTTTGCAGCTCAGATATTAAAACTTTGCGAGATTGCGAGCAAGAATCAATTATTCCACTAGAGACTTGCTACTCGCAACTTTCAAAACTAGGTGCCCAGAAGAGGACATTTACATGTTTTGTGGCACTATTTGAGACCTGAAAAATTTCAACTTTAACAGATTGTCGCCAAAATGTTAAACAGTAAACAAAACAATTCAACTAGTATATTAACAATTAAGGATGTGGAGTTAGAAGCAATTTTGGATGGAGTCAGAGTTGAAGTCAAGAAAAATGTACCGACTGCGGCTTAGAAATATAAACTTATAATCTTATAACAATATTTTATGGTAAATATATCATTTTAATTTTATACTTTTTTATTTTTAGGGCCAATATTTGTAATTTGAATTGACATATTTATTTAATTATATATTCATAAAGTCAAAGAATTTTTCTATGTAGTAGTCTGTATTGGAACCTTTTACTGCAGTAAATTTGTTATTACTAAATAATATACATTAGCCATTTATATAGTAAGAGTCGAAAGCTTGGCATACTGACTCCACAGCCTTGTTAACAATAATCTAAAGTGTGTATAACCTGAACAGGTAGTAAGACGCAGTGATAAGAAAAAAAATCCAAAGATTTGGCAAAAGGGAACTAGAATGTTTGATTCTGACATGGGAGGTTGGGATTTAAACCCTGGCTGGGTACAGTGAGTGTATTTTCTTTTAATTATTTTAAATGCTTTCCTCAAAAGTATTAAGGCTTAGTTCCTTAAAATTCACCATTCTTAGCCTGAGCTCTTGGACAATTGTAAGTTGAGAATAAACCAAATGAGCACTAAGGCATATAATAATTTAAAAAATGTGACTGATAATTATTTGTTTAAATTTTTTGGCTAAAAACCTATCAAGTTTTCTACTGTTATTCTAAAATGTATTGAGTTCTCACTATAATAAATATGTTTTTGTAATTCTGATTGAGTACTCAATAAGGAGTCAGTATAATTAAGTATTAGTCAAAGCGATATGGTTAGGTGTTGATGTATACTGTCTTTCAGGTTAAATGGGTAATGTATTAAAGGTACAGTGTGTTCGTGTGTTAGGATTTCTGAATTAATGTGCTCAATTCAAATGGGTAACTCATTAAGGATTCAGTATGACAAGTATTAGTCAAGGAGTTATAGGATGGATGTTAAAATATGTTGTCTTGCAGGTCAAATAGGTAACTAATTTAGGATGCATTGTTGTAGAGTGTGAGCAAAGGAGTCGGAAGTGGATGCCTAAGTATATTGCATTTCAGGTCAAATGGTGTATTCAGTAAGGATGCAATGTGGAAGAGTGTTAGCCAAGGAATCTTGGGTGGATGCTGATATTGTCAGTTCAGTTCCTGAATCGGGGACAGCGGCTGCTCATGGCTTCTCTAGAGAGGTAAATATGTCTTGTTTTTTCATAGATACTTTTAATATGATTTATTTATCTCTCTATTGACTCTAAATTTGCAGTGATTAATACTAAGCGCTAAATAAGTAGGGTATGTCTTAGATGTGACTAATATACTTATAATTACTTGATAAATAATTTATCTTTTCAGTGTTTCTTTTGAATTCATCTTTGTAATACCTTGTTTTTAATAATTCTTTTGTACCTGGTTTCGGGTTCGCCTGATCCATTTTTAAATTCACCTTTTAGATGCTGATTTATATCTCTTTACAAATCATGGCAGGTTTAATGAGCTTGCTGATTTAAGTAACTTTTCTAGCTTGGATTTAACAATTTCAACATGTTTTAATCACCTTCAGTACACCCAACTGGGATTCAAACCCCGATCTCACCATAACTGGCACTCAAGTATAATGCGAGAGTGACGCATTAGGCAATGCAACCACTGATGCAGGTAATATTTTATTTCCAATGTTTGGTAAGCTAAGGCAAATTTGTAGTTTCTTAAAACTAATTAAAGCCATACGATATAAACGATTTATAACAATCAAAAGGAAAATACATATTAAATATCTCTTATGTGGTAATAGTACAACTAATATACCTGCATTCATTAATTGCATATTTGTATTAATATGTGTTTGGATGTTCATGAAGTCCTCGCTATAATTGTCTTGAAACAACTTTTAACAAATATAGTGAAATAGATAGACCATTCAAGTCACTTTCATTGAGGGAGGCATGTTCTAGACCTTTAATGTTGCCACCATTTATTAACAAGAGTATAACTCAAATTTATAAATTGTTTATTAGGAGCAGTGCAAATTTAGCAACCATATTGAACTGACGCTTATTTTTCAGTGAATGAAAACTGATTGATAGATATTGTGGGGCAGTAGTTTGAGAAATCTTGTATTAGTGACTCATATGAGTGTATGTTCTTCGTTAACTAAATTAAAACTACTAGTTTCTCCAAGTAATTTGAAATGTGATATTAAGCTTTGAACTTTCATAACTTAAAAAAGAGTATTAAGGAATATTATTCCTCAAGTCCAGTTGGTATATCTTAGAAATATTATTCATCAAGCAGGATATGCCTCTGATCAATTATATACCCCCTGGTTAAAATGCCGCCGTATTGAGAAAACATCTATCGTTTTTGTGTTTCTTATTGTAACTCACATCATGTAAGCCATTATTACTAGAAATGTCAATTTTGCACACAATTGTTGAATTAACTGCAGTGAAGAGTCACTGTGTCATTTGACCCATAAAAACACCACATTTTACTATATATTGTATTCACCCCAATTTTATTTTATTTCTGACCAAAGTGAAAATATAGAACTTGAAGCACTTTACATCCTCATATGAAAAATATTCTCAGTAGAGGTTGTGAAGTGTGCCAAATAAATAGGAATCAATTATTGGAGCATTAGGCTACTCGGAGAAGAGACACGCCACAACGGTACATTGATAAATTGGCATACCACAACATGTAAGAAAGTTATTCAGTAGGGGGATAAAACATCATCTAAAATTATTATTTGTAAGATAGCATGATTATCAAGATTTAAAATATTTTAAAATGTATTTTAGCTCTTTAATATAGGTCTAGTGTTTGTTAAGGTTTTTAGGCTATGATAACTGGAATCAATATGGAGGCTAAAATCTTAATCAAAATGCCAATAAAGAAATAGCTGTATTTTCAAGGCCTTACCAAAAATATGACTATAAAACTAATGGATTCATATCAAATACAGAATGGGTATATCATACACCTGGCTGAAAAAGTATGGGGTTGCTGTGTTTTGATTCTGAGGATGTGATACGAATACATCAGTGTTTATCAAGCTGTGTAAAAACCTAGAATTTAACAAGGGCCAAGACTTTCTATTTGATTTGGAAAAGAAAATGACTGAGATTTGTCCATGATGACTTTCTTATCCTGGAAAGCAACTGAGGGACAACTTTGGAGAAACGGTAAGTATTCACAGAAACAAAATAAATTAGTCCCTTTTTAGGATGTGGCGTCTTGTTTGGTTACAGAACATTGGTACAAAGTAAGACATACAAACCAGATAGAAGGATTAAAGTGTATTTTACATGTGTCCTTAGTATCATAATCACTTAGAAGCTACCTATCTGCTTGTCTCACACATGACATATCCTTAACTCATACTTTTTATTGTTTAATTTTAACCTTTTAATGTCTTATACTTTGTTTTGGTCATGGTAGTGATTAAAGTGCACGAGCGGAATTACAAAATTGATGTCCTGTGTGTTATTATGAAAGCTGTAAACACTCTTGCTATGAAACCAATGAGCACAGACAATTATCAATATATGTATATGATGAACAATTTGTCTAAAATAACATCTCACATTGAATGCAACATTTACAGATTCCGTTAAAGAACACAAAAATACTTTTTTACAGACACCGGTTGGTCTTTCTGTACTAATCATAAACCAGGACTCTTTAAACAATGCCAATGTCTAAATTAAACAGCTGGTGAGCACCAGAAGTGCAAACAATGAACTTGTTTTTTTATTTTGATCAACCTCACTATATAAAAGCTGCCAAAATTGTTTACTTATTGGGTGATAAGAGCCCTTCATAATATTTTATGTGCATCGAGGAGTTTCACCTCATAATGTATATTCCTTATAAGAACTGTAGGACAAAATTACCTCACAGGTACTTTACAATTAGCGGCAGGTGACTTAATCTAATCAGTCCATTTCCCGTCCCTCATTATTGTTTTGTGATCTACATTTTCTTCTGGCCATAATAATCTAGTAAGCCACTTCTTCAATAATTGATTCCCATGCATTTTGATGTGATACAACCTCTAGTAAAAATATTTTTATTCAAAGCCGTGAAAGACTTTAAACTTAAATTTTAATTTCCATAAAAGGTTTATAATAAGTTAAACAATGTGCCACCAAGCATTAATTGTAAGTGTGGTTAAATTGATATCCATTACTAGATGACCATACATACATTTTCCCCAAGTCTGCGTTAATTTTGTCAATAGTTGCAGGTAAGTTAGCAGTACTATCAGAGAGATATATCCGTTAATCATCTGCATAGAGGTGAGAGAGTGAGGAGGGCAAGTCGTTTATGAAAAGGGAGAACACAAGTGGCCCTAGTACAGAGCCTTGCGGTATTCCAGCTTCAACAGGATGCCAGGCAGAGTAAATATTATTTAATACTACCCTTTGCATGAAATCAAAGAGGGAATAGTACATCCAATAGACACATGTAGGCGAGAAGAAAAAAACACAGTTTAAAAAAAATTAAGTCAAATTTCACATTATTAAAGCTTTTCCAAAATGGATAACTAGTTCCATCATTTGTCGTCTGTCCATTTCAAGTCAGATATTATCAGTTAAATCTATGAGTGCATAGTGCCAAAATAAACAAAATAACAATATGGTTTTGTGACTAATCAAACCAGTCTCGGTACACATACTTTAACTTTGAGTATACTTGAGTATAGTACAATTGACTACTTATATATTTGAAATCTTATAGTTGGTATGTAATAACTTCTAATTCTTACTTATGAATTTAGTCATTCCTACCATCAGGTGACTGCACATGAATAATATATAGAATAACAAACTAATAATCAGGTCCTAGTGTTTTTCTAAAACCTTATTTCAAAATTGATTTTACAACACAATCATGAACAATGTCTTGGTTTCATGTCAAACTTATTTATTCCCTTTTACTTGTTGAAACTTTGTCTACTTTAAGTCTGTTGAATCTAAGGAATATGAACGACTTATACATTTAGTGTTATAATCATGAAAATATTAATGTCCAACAATCATTTTGCCTGTGGTTATATTAAACTTGCACATTGCGTCTTCTGTTGCATTGCTTTTAGACAAAAACTGCCATGACATTTTTTTTTTGCTGCCAAGGCACTGGGAGTTTGCCCTATAAGTCTTTATTTTTACTAGGGGTTGGGAGGAGTGTACCATGACAGCTATGTCACTTTTATACAACTAGTTTTTTAATGTTAAACGAAATAATGTAACATTACTTAACATTATGGCCTATGCTATCTTGTATACCTCTTACGTCATTGATAAGCAATATAATTTGTTGTAGGCCTAATACCTAAGGAAGAAATGAGAGAAAACGTATTTCCATTTCAATTAATTAGTCTTATGTTATTCTTCTGATGTAATAGAAATGTTCAAACAACCTTATACATGGATTGGGTGTCTGGTGAATGTCTCAAGTAAATGATCTATTCGTAGTTGGTACAGAGATTTATTTTGCCAGATTTTATATGTGCATCACTGATTGGGGATTAATTTATTGAGTTGATTAATGTTGCTTTCCTAATTTATTTTAGTTAGTGGTTAGACCCCAATGGATACTAAGATGTGGTGAAAAAGAAAAAATTGTTTACTTATTTCATTTCACATGACCACACTGACAGAAGGGGATTTGAGAAATTGGTCAGTTATATAATAACTACCATACATCTTGTGTTCGGTAATACTGGTGTATATGTTATGAGTAAAGTCCAAAATCTGGATAATGTTGAGACTAGCTGGGAGATGGCAACATCTATGACTAAAATGAAAACTAATTGTAAGACTAAGTGTGTATTTAATTCTTTAAATATGGATTATATTTTGAAATATTATATCTGGAACCTGGAATTGAATCATGACAATGCACACAAATTTGAAATATCTCATTTTAATGCTCTCTTCTCCTGAAAAGCATTGTCACTATTTCCATCAAAGCTGATCAAACTTCCTAAACAACAAAGTGGAATGGGTTAAATCATCACTGAAAAACAGAAGTCTCATTAGAAAAAACAAGAATTGATAAACTTCCCAAACAATGAGTTAGAATGGGTTAAAGCATCAAAAGAGATAAACAATTACTTTACTGAACATTTACAAAACATAAAAATGTTATTTGAGCTATAGTTAGTTTTTTACTTATTTTTCACTATCAAGGCTTGAATAGCACTTACTGTTGCAAAGAATACCTTAAGCTTTACATTTACATTTTATTGATTCACACTTATGTCTAGAAAAGCATTTCTTGAATCCCTGCCCTCCAGAAAACGATTGCAAACAATTAATTTCTTGCCCGTTGCTTCAACTTCACTAGAACTCACTTGATCTCCGATTTCCTCGATATCATTACTCTCGTCCAGAATTGCCTTTTCAACATCACCAGCTTCATTATTTACTGCAACTGGTTGTCTGATATTGTCCAACATCTCTTTCAGCCGTTCTTCCGTTTCATTTATTTGTGATTTCTTGTTGGGTAGAGAGAACGATGAAAGGCCTATCTTTATATTGCAACCAAACATTGTTTCATTCATTGTTGTATTCACTCATGATATGTTCTATTTTTCATCAGCTGGACAAATCTCAAACCCTATGACCAATTAATTATCCATTCTGTTTGCATCCAAGTGGAGAGCATATTTTGTATGTCCTGGGTGGCCTTCTCAACGCTGCCCTGACTCTGACTGTGTCGAGGCTTAACATGGACTAGGGCTCCACATTAACTTGAACTCATCTACTATTCTGTTGACAAACTCTCTGCCATTATTGAACTTTAGAACAGGAAGTGCACCAAAAATACAAACAATAATGATTAAATGCTTTGTTATTTCTTCTGCTCTTTTTGAGGTTAGGGCTCAAGTGGACAAATTTTCTTGGAAGGTTTGATAAAGCATGATGAAACGGGTGCCCATCAGTCTGTGTCTGCATTTTTATTAAGTCAACTTTACTCATGCTATTAATCTCAGAAAAAAAGAATTAGACATATTATTTACCCCCTTTTTTTTAAATGCCAAGTTTTTTGTTGACAAGTAATACAAAGTTTCATAAACACTTTAACAATCTCTTGTGTCACATTTATAGATTTTTTCCTTCAGTTCCACCATCATCC
This sequence comes from Timema poppense, assembly GCA_902141375.1. Classification (NCBI taxonomy): domain Eukaryota; kingdom Metazoa; phylum Arthropoda; class Insecta; order Phasmatodea; family Timematidae; genus Timema; species Timema poppense. The sequence goes on from CABFOV010000255.1 coordinate 69,553, forward strand.
TATGTTTCCCTCCTCGGTTTTCCACTCGCCCTTCACACAAATGCGGGTTCACTTCCTCTAATTCAACCTTCCCAATTCCTAATCCATTAACGTAATTAGTACTTAAAAGCGTATAACCCGAACGGGTAGTAAGACGCGGTGCTAAATATAATAATAATAATAATAATAATAATAATATGTTTCCCTCCATGACCAACAATGGTACGGGTTTTAAGTTAAACGTTGAAAAACTGTTCATTAGTAACATGATATAAAAATGAAGTGTTACCGTCCGCCACTGGAGCTATCAGTTTTTCTTAATCAACATCAGTGATTATGTCAAATCGCTTTAGACGGCGATAAGACATTGAGGTCTTCTTTTCTTGCGGTTTACCACGTTTAACTTAACTTAAAATTTCACGATATTTGTCACTTGTCAAATATGCCAAATTATCATATCTTTTTTTTTTACAAAAGATATCGTTGAATAGATACTAAACATTTTCTTTATCTGCACGCTCACTGTATGACATAACTGTGTCTATACAACCACGTGGAGCACTATACAAAAATTCGACCTTGAAATGAAGAAACACATGGGCAGTTCTTTCTTCCACTATAGAGAATATTCAATTGCCTCTCATTTAACATTATATATGTATTTTGGATAATGTCAAAATTATCCGGAAATTATTGACACTATCCAGTTTCAGACTTTGCCTGTTAAATATTTATATGATTATATTTATATATGTATATAGTTTAACACTTTAGTCAAATTATGTTAGTAGAATTTGCATTTTTTTATTTTTCACTAAGACACTTGTTATTTTAAAAAATAGCACATTAATAATATGAGTGACATTAGTCAAAGTATTAGCGGTTATGAGGCTAGTCATGGCATGACTGTTTAGTGCATTAGCTAGAAGTAATCAAGGCATGGGATAGCTGTTTAGTGGATTAGCTAGAAGTAATCAAGGCATAGAATAGATGTTTAGTGCATTAGCCAAAAGTAATCAAGGCATTAAATAGCTGTTTAGTGCATCAGTTAGAAGTAATCAAGGCATGGGATAATTGTTTAGGGTATCATTCTATTACTTGATTCCTCTGTCAAATTTGTAGCATGAAGGATATTTTATGGACTGATGCTACACAACTTGTAAAACTTACTATATGGCCTAGTGGTCGTCATCACCCTCGAAGTAGTCCCCTTCCACAAGCATACACTGGTCACAGAATTTTTACCATTTTTGGAACACTTTCTGAAAGTCATTTTCTGTGAGTGTGTCCAGTAATGGCTGTGATTCTGCCTGGATCTTCTCAATGGTGTCAAAGCGGTGTTTCTTCAGCTCGATCCTCATTTTAGTAAATAGAAAGAAGTCACAGGGGGCTTGTGGACAAGAGCCATCTTGGTGTTTGGCCAAAAACTGCCGGGTGAAAAGAAAAGCATGAGATGGGGCATTGTCATGGTGCAACAGTCAGCTGTGGTCGCTAAAGCTCGGGGACGTCTTTTCACATTTTCATGAAGTTGCCACAAAAGACACAGTAGAATGCAGAATTGACTGTTTGACCTCCTGGGATGAATAAAAAAATGAGCATGCTCTTAACATTGCCCTTCACTTGTTTGGCCTTTTTTTTTGATCTTGGTGAGGTTGGGCTTTTCCATTGGGTAGATTGTTGCTTGGTCTCAGGGTCATAACTGTAAACCCAGATCTCATCACCAGGGATAACTCTGGACAAGAAAGTTACATTGTCGGAGGCAACCTGGCAAAGCTCATTGCAAATGTCGATGCCCTGCTGCTTCAAGTCAGCTGTCAGAATCATGGGCACAAATTTGGCAGCAACACGGTGCATACCCAACTTAGAAGTCAGAATTTGTTGGCACGTTCCAAAACTAATTCCTATCTCCTCACTAAGGTCTTGATTGGTCTGTCATCGATTCTGACAAATGATCTGTTGAAATTTGGCAACCATGGCAGGTTTTGTGTGGCTGCTGGGCCTCTTTGTATGTTAGTTGTCCTCAATGGATGTCTGACCGGCCAAAGCCACATAAACGACACCAAAAAAACACGTGAAAAATCAGCATGACCACCCAGATGCGTGAAACTTGGGACACTGACTCCCAAGACATGCTAGTGTTGCCATCTAAAGTTGCATAGTGCTACTATAACTGCTGTTCAGATGGCAGCATCAGTCTGTAAATTTTTACACCCCCTCATATTGGTTTAATTTTTATCGTTGAATCACTAAAAACAGAATGTCAACCTTAATGATAGTGAGAAAAGCCCCTTTTGTGGTAGTTGATAACCAGGATGGCATTCTCACTTGTACTCTAGCTACGTTTGGGGGTTTTAATGACATGATTTAAAGGTTCAGGTCTTTCCACATTGTTTCTCAACTATAATTTATTCTTGTTTTCAAGTTTTACACAACTTTCGGGAACCAAACCATTGCTTTTGTTTTACCTGTGTGTTAATCTAATAAATCTAGATGTTATTAATTTCAATAAACTTTTATGACCAATTATATTTTTGATTGCAAACATAAAAACAATTGTTAATTTATTCTTGATCGTATTGAATTTGTAACTTAAATGAATAAATACAGCACTTAACTTTCTACAAACATTCATTCATTTCAATCAATGTCACTTGCTATCATCATCATCATCATCATCATCATCATCATCATCAGCATCATCTTACAACTCCAGTTACTCGGGTATGATATACAGGTGCTCACCACTTTTTCCTGTTATATAATTTTTATTCCTATACGTCTTCCCACTTGAACCCTCATTTCTCCACCTCTGATATCACCATTTTCATCCATTGCTTTCTCGGTCTTCCCTACTATAGATAAAATGGTTGAAAATAGCAGTACTTTGCTTCCCTACATTGCATGCCTAATTTTTTTATATATAAATCAATAAAATCGCATGTTTAATAACAATTAATTGTTGTTTTTATTACAGAGTCAAATCCCATTTGCTGAGGTCCTGTGCAAGAATAGGTATGTTGGCCGTACTTTCATCCAACCTAGCACAAGACTGAGACAGCTTGGAGTTGCTAAGAAGTTTGGAGCCCTCTCAGAAAATGTTAAAGGCAAAAAACTCGTTCTCATTGATGATTCAATTGTCCGAGGAAACACAATTGGTCCAATAATTAAACTGCTTAGAGATGCAGGAGCTAAAGAGGTTTGTTTACAAGTTTTTTTTACAATCCTATCTCGTAAACCATGGTATTTATTATTATTATTATTATTTTATTTCTGGTCAGCGTATTTTCAGTCAATTTTTATTAATAAAGTCTTCTTTAATTTATCATTTCACACACACACACACACACACACACACACACACACACACACGTCAACTCTAGATTTTTAAAGTAATTTCCTAAAACAAAATATGTGAAATATCAACCCAAATTGCTTGGAGAGTTGATTCTCTTATGAGAAAAAGCACTAATGTGTCTCTTCAGAGACCTGCCAATGGGAATGTGTTTGTATCTCTCTCAGATACTTCAAGTAGAGACTTATCATGTAAAATATGATGTTGAGTCAACTACAGTAAAGATATCTGAGATATATCAATTACAAATCAATGAGATTATTCTAAACAATTACCATATTTGAAATGTAAGAAGTAAAGTACTTTCAGAGATCCTGTCAGACATGGTAGACATTCTAATCATAATGACCATGATCTTTCTACTCATTCAATTGGTCATCTTCATTTACTCGCTATACCATCAACTACCCAAAAACCATTTTCTTATTTTAATAATAAATTATTGAATATTAATATGAATAGAAGAAAGTAAAAGAAAGGGGGATAGGATCAAATAAAAAGAACAAACATAATATGGTTTTTGCAATGAAAATAGGAGCACAGTTTACACTTTTCATTACCATCACCAAATAAAAAGGTAATGGTTGCCTCGAAGAGAAAATGTATTGCTCAACCTAGGTTATTAACAGCAACAACTACTTTGTTCAATGGCAACAATGTAAGGTGTATAAATTGTGTTTCTCTTTTTGTTGTAAAAGCCATTTGTTCCTTTTATCTATTACTATACCTCTTTCCTGTAAAATATCATATTTAATTCATATGAGGGGGGACCCAAAAGAAACTGGACTTTTGCTTTAAAACATTAATTTATTTAAGTTTTTTACCAAATTCTTTCAGTCTCCTTCTAAATACTCTCCATTAGATGTGATGCACTTGTCCAGTTTTTTTCCCCACTGTTTGAAGCACCTCTGGAACTCTTCAACTTTGATATCATCCAGTGCCCTCTGCGAAGTTGCGTTTACAGCCTCCACATTATAAAACGCTTCTCTTTTAGAATTTTTTTCATTCTTGGGAACAGAAAAAAGTTGCACGGGGCTAGGTCTGGCAAATATGGAGGGTGGGGAACGATAGCCCAGCCCTGAGAGCCCAATTAGCTGTTCACAGACAAGGCCGTGTGTGCGGGAACGTTGCCTTGGTTAAGGAACCAGTCACCTGATCGCCAGAATTCCAGGCATTTCCTTTGCACACCCTTCCTCAAACGGCTTAAAACTTCCAAATAAAAGTTCTGATTAACAGTCTGACCAGGGGGGACAAATTCCCGGTGCACAATTCCACAAACATCGAGGAAGAAAAAAAAGATCATCGTCTTAACATTCAACCTCACTTGTCTTGCTTTTTTTGGTCAGGGGGAGTTGGTGGTCTTCCACTGGCTAGACCCTTGCTTGGTTTCGGGATCATATCCATAACACCAATTCTTATCACCTGTAATGACCTTGGTCAATAAGTTTGGGCCACTTTCAATCTGATTTTTCAAGTCCTGGCTCAAATTGTAAACAAATGGTTTTTTGATCCTGTGTGAGCAGGCGGGGAACAAACTTAGCTGCAACACGTCTCATTTGCAAATCCTCAGATAAAATCATCTGGCAAAATCTTCTGGCACGAGCTCTAACTCCTGTCTGTTCTGAAACTTCATCGATCATGAAGCGACAATCCTCGTTGATTTTTTGGCAGATTTCTTCAATGTTTTTGTGGTTTTGAGATTATGAAGGGCACCAAGAACGAGCATGATCTCCAACACTCATCTCACCACATTTAAAGCGCCCAAGCCACTCGTAAACTTATGTGCAGCTCATAGCATCCTTCTTGAAAGCCTGTTAAAGCATTTGGTAAGTTTCCATTGCTTATTTTTCAAGAAGGAAGCAAAATTTCAAACACACTCTTTGTTCCTTTAAATCTGCCATAACGATTTTGCAGTTAGCAAATGAGAACAGTTGAGAAAAAAACATTACAATCAAACATAACCTTCTACGCAGACGCCGCTTGGGCAACTGATTTGGGAAGGTCTCTGGTAGACCCACCTAGCGGGAGAACTTTTTACTATGCCTAGGAACGGCCATGCACTTTCATGCCGCTTTCTTTTGGGTCCCCCCTCGTATATTGCAACCTACATTGTTAGTTCAGCGGTCTAAGACAGTGTTCTGTAATCTTTTTAAGCCTGCTTCGAAAGTTTCTGTATTAACGTTTGATCTTCTTTTTCTTTGCCAGACTCTCTAAACATTCTGTTCTAAGGATTTATAATGTGGGTAAACCATTACTATGGTCTACCTTCGTTCAAAAGCTTTAAATCTTTGAGAGCTATTTAAAATATTAATAAGTATGAGTTAGTAAGATTTGTGGACGATGCATGGCTGCCACTTGTATCAGCTTCATTTGTGTTACTAAACAGCGATTTGTGGTGCTCTTTGCTGTGGCTGCTCGGCATACCAAATTTGCTGCCGCGGTAGACAGTTTGCAGAACACTGATGCAAGGAATTTACTTAAACTTGCATTGCACATGATCACCATTGACAGGGATGTGAATATAACAAACTTAATTTCAGTAAGATCAAAAGCATTATTCACCACAATATTACCCACACTTGTGGTCACATGGTCTAAGACGTTAGCCTCGCATTATAATTAATTATCGGTAACAAAGAGATTAAGGTTTGAAGACAGGCTCACACTAGACTGGATTGTCAGTGACATACATAAAGGTCAAGGTTTGAAGACAGGCTCACACTCGACTGGATTGTCAGTGACATAAAGGTAAAAGTTTGAAGACAGGCTCACACTAGACTGGATTGTCAGTGACATACATAAAGGTCAAAGTTTGAAGACAGGCTCACACTAGACTGGATTTTCAGTGACATACATAAAGGTCAAGGTTTGAATACAGGCTCACACTAGACTGGATTGTCAGTGACATAAAGGTCAAGGGTTGAAGACAGGCTCACACTATACTGGATTGTAAGTGACATAAAGGTAAAAGTTTGAAGACAGCCTCACACTAGACTGGATTGTCAGTGACATACATAAAGGTCAAAGTTTGAAGACAGGCTCACACTAGACTGGATTGTCAGTGACATACATAAAGGTCAAGGGTTGAATACAGGCTCACACTAGACTGGATTGTAAGTGACATAAAGGTCAAGGTTTGAAGACAGGCTCACACTAGACTGGATTGTCAGTGACATACATAAAGGTCAAAGTTTGAAGACAGGCGCACACTAAACTGAATTGTCAGTAACATAAAGGTCAAAGTTTGAAGGCAGGCTCACACTAGACTGGATTGTAAGTGACATAAAGGTCAAGGGTTGAAGACAGGCTCACACTAGACTGGATTGTCAGTGACAGAGAGGTCAAGGTTTGAAGACAGGCTCACACTAGACTGGATTGTCAGTGACATAAAGGTCAAGGGTTGAAGACAGGTTCACACTAGACTGGATTGTCATTGACATAAAGGTCAAGGTTTGAAGACAGGCTCACACTAGACTGGATTGTCTGTGACAGAGAGGTCAAGGTTTGAATCCTAGCCATATATTCTAAGTCTTGTTCCCCATAAGTTGTTTATTATTGTGTTTTTCCCATTTTCTTTACACATTTGTGTAGATGCACATGTTGTGGACTGAATGTACTTTCAGTTTAGTGTAAGTTAATTCATCTTTCACAAATAAGATTAGTGAAGCAGCTTGCCTTGTCAGTGCAAAAACGTTTTTACTTATAAAAATTAAGTTCATAGATTCTTCTATATAATATTTAGAACACTATTGTGTTAGGCTGCCAGCCCTTATAAGATGAATAAGTTTGTATAAAAATTTTGCTAATGGTGTTCTTAAAGATGGGCAAACTCTTAATCATCAGTGTAGAGCAGCTTTTTTCAATCGGTGTGCTGCAAACTCTATCCTTGTTACCTGTTAGTACAGTAAACTCCCGACTTTCCGCGGATGAATTATCTGCTTTGTGGCTTAACTGCGGCATCGCCAACAGCAGGAGATAGGTTTTTGAAAAATGACACGTTGATGGAGAATACGGGGGCTACTGATTGTTATACTCATTAAATCCCAGGGAAGAAATAATGGCCAGCGAGGCAAAAGTTCATGCAAGAGGGAAGAAGGCTTTTTGGGGTTGTACCTGCTTAATTATCTGGAATAGGAAGATGACATGTTCCTATCTGACAAGCTGATGCTATGGAAACTACATAGCGGGTTCAGAAAAGAGAAAGCAGCTGGAATGAAGCAGAAAACAAATACAGACTTAATAATTGTGTCCATTTTGAGTATACTGTACATGGATTTAAAGTGTTGTTTTATTATCTTAGTGCAGTCATGATAGGTGAGTACTAGTTTGAATTTAATGTGCTACAATCTCTTGTTTTGCTAAATATGCAGATTATTCGTGGACCTTGTCCCCTCCATTACTGTGGATAGTTGGGAGTTAACTGTGTTATATTACAGGTTCATGTTTGTGTTGCTACTCCTCCCCTGCTTTATCCTTGTTACATGTTAGTGGTATGTTACAGGTTCATGTCTGTGTTGCTACTCCCTCTTCCCCTGCTTTATCTTTGTTACCAGTTTGTGTTGCTACTCCTCCCCTGCTTTATCCTTGTTACATGTTTGTGTTGCTACTCCTCCTTCTTTATCCTTGTTACCAGTTTGCGTTGCTACTCCTCCCCTGCTTTATATTTGTTACCATTTTGTGTTGCTACTCCTCCCCTGCTTTGTCCTTGTTACATGTGTGTGTTGCTACTCCTCTCCTCCTTTA